>NW_020869190.1:391304-453804 GCF_003789085.1 Penaeus vannamei
AAGGCGGAGGGGGAGGAAGGAGTTCATGGAAGGAGAGGGGGGGGGAGAGTAGAGTACAAGGGAAAGAGGAAACGAAGGTAAAATAAGAGGAAAAAAGAGTAGACAAAGAGTAGCAGGCTAACCGTATCACGATCAGGTTACCCTGCTACTCGCTCGTGCCTACGTGGGCGCCCGAGACAGTGAGGGGCGTGGGTGGGCGGGGGAGGGAGGGGAGCGGAGGGGGGGAGTGCGTGGGCGGTGGGGGAGGGAGCTAGAGGGGTAAAAGGCGTGAGGGTGAGGAGGAAGAGAAAACAGCAGAGGGAAGAAAAGGGAAGGAAGAGGAAGATAAAGAAGGCAAGGGGAAGTGAGAGGAGAGGAGAGAGAGAGAAGAGGAGAGGCGAGGAGGAAGAGAGGAAGGGGGAGGAAAAGAGGGAAGGCAAGGGAAAGAGGAGAGAAGAGAGGAGGGGAGGCGAGAGACAGGTTTGTGTAATACTGCCAACGCCACCTGACACACCCCCTACTGTCCTCCATGTCAGGTTGGCAAAAGCCTACCTTAATCTCCTGTTCGGGGCGGCTACAGACCGGAGTCGGGTGTCTGCGGTAAGCTCGGGCTAGATGGACTTTGTTCAGGGAGGCAAGAAAAGGAGACAGAAAAGAAGACAGATAAAGGGGAGAGGGGGAGGGAGAGGGGGAGAGGGAGGGGGAGAGGGGAGGGGAGGAGGGAGGGGAGAGGAAGGGAAGCGAAAGGGGGAAGGGGGTGGAGGAAGGAAGCGAAGGGGTTGGAAGAAAGAAAGGGGGGAGGGAGGGAAGCGAAGGGGGTGTAGGAAAGGGAGGGGGGGGAGAGAGAGGTAGGAGGGAAGGGGGTAGAGAAAGAGAGGATGGAATGGAGTGAAACAAAGATAAAAAAAAGTGTTAGAAAAGGGAACGAGAAAAAAAAAAACATGAAAGGGAGGGACAACCGACCAACAAACACACACACCAAAAAAAAAAAAAAATCAAAGGAAAATCCACAGAAACAAAGAAGAGAAGCACCAGAAAAGAAAACAAACGAAGAAAAGAGAGAGAGAAGAGAAGGCCCCCAAACGTGCACTTTCGCTCTCAATATCTGATGCTCTCCCGACCGCGAAACACGCATACCAAACCTTTCGTGTGTGCTTGGGAGGGCGAAAAAAAAATACAAATGACATTGATTTTTACTTTCACACTTACGCCTACGAGACTAATGCGGTATGCATGTATATATGTGTGGCTTGTGTATGTGTATGTGCTTTTTTGCGTGCGTGTGTGTGTGTATATATATATAAAATGAATATATGCACTCATATGTATATATGTATGTATGTATGTATGTATGTATGTATATATGTATGCAAGTATGTATGTATGTACGTATGTTTGTATATTCACCTACACATCAGAGACCCAATAAACCTCCTTATTTGAATACCATAAAAAATCTAATAATAATAAACAAATAAATAAAAAAAAAATCTAAAAAACAAACAAATAAATAAAAAATAAAAAAAATCTAGAATAAAACCCGTCTCGGAACGGAATAAAGTGTCCCCTTCCCGAGGCCTAATGTACATGACACTGGCGGTGTATTTTGAAAACATTTCCCGAGAGCCACAATGGGTTCTCTCTCGATAAGTAAAACGGGGAACCTCGCCGCCTACCCACTTTCTGTCTCGTATTTTGGGCACAAATATACCCAACCGCTCCTTGCTTTTCTTCCCTTCCTTTGGGCCGCCTATCTCGCCTTCCCTCTCTCTCTCTCTCTTTCTACTTTATCTTTCACCCTCTCTTTCTACTTGATTTTTCTCCGTCTTTTTCTCGCGCTTCCCTTTTATACCTTTCTGTCTTTCTTTTTCTGTTAGTCCCGTGTCCTTTTTCTAGTACTATTTTTCGACAGTATTTTTTTTCTCTTCTTTTCTTTTTATATACATATTCATTTTCATCTAACCGAACTATACAAGAAAGAAAGAAAAATATGAACAGCACAAAAAATACAGCCTTCTTTTCCTCTCTTCCTCATTTACAAAACATTCCTCCACTCCAGCCCTCTCCCTCCCTACCACAGTCTCTCCCTCCCTTCCTCCGTCCATCCTCCGTCTCCCCCTCCCTTCCTCCGTCCGTCCTCCTTCCTCCCTCCCTCCTCCCGTCCCCCCTCCCTTCCTCCGCCCCCTCTCCCTCCCTCTGCCCTGAGTCATCCAATGAATACGAGAACAATGGAGCGGCTCGAGAGGGAGCATCTGTCCCTCTTCATCTCAAGCCTCTCGCTCTCGCCGCGGAGATCATCGTCTTCGTCTCGAGTCTCAGCTTCCAGGAAGATCAAGGGGGAGTAGGAGTCAAGATCTCGACCCCAACCCCTCCCTCACTCCCTTCTCCCTCACCGAGCCCCCGAGAGCGAGCACAACAGGTCGTTAGTGCCGGCGATGCGAAGGAAAATGCCTCTTACCTCTCTCTCTCTCTCTCCCTCTGTCGATCTCGGTCTCCCTGTTTCGTCTCATTCAGTCTCCTTCTCCTCCTCTTTCTCTTCTCTTTCCTCTCTCCTCTCTCTCTCTCTCTCTCTCTCTCTCTCTCTCTCTCTCTCTCTCTCTCTCTCTCTCTCTCTCTCTCTCTCTCTCTCGACATCCCGATAAGATAACAAAAGTAAAAAGGCAAGGGAAAAAAAGATAATCACACGCAGCGGTTGACTACAAGCGCCTGATAAGAGATAAGAGATCAAGCGCTTCCAAATCCTTAGTAGCAAATAAGAGGTACGTGCTTATCGCCCCGGATTAAGGGCAGGCGCCGATACTCCCGTGAGAAGTGGCTCCGTGCCCGATAACCCGTGGCACTACGGCAACTGCGCCATGGGAAAGATCGACCTCCTGTGGCACTGTCATTATCTACGGCACTGTTGACGCCTGTGCTGATGCCAAGCCCATAACAACGTGGAGTTAAGAGCGAGATAAGAAGCCCCACCCGAATGTATGTCGAGGGTGAGATGAGGCCATGTCCCCGTGATAAGCTTTTCGCGGGAGAGGAGATCCGAGCTAGCGAGCGGTGACAACGCTCAAAGGTGACATCCCCCACTCCCTCCAAAGCCCCTCCTACCCCCCCACCCTAAAGACACGCTCAAGGGTGAGATAAAATCCCCCCGCCCCCTGCAGCCACGCTCAAGGGTGAGACCCTAACAGCACGATGTTCATGGGAATGATCCGTCACAGTCAAGGCGTTTTGATCCTCTCTGCCGATATATCCCGGGGCGGGGAGAGACTGGGGTGGGAGGGGAGGCGGGAGGGCGAGAGGGGCGAGAGTTGGGGGTAGAAAGGAGGGGGCAGTGCGGCCAGGGGTTGAAAGTGGTGGAGGCGTTGCGGGTGCTGCTGCGGCGTGGGATAATCTAACAGAGACTACATAATGCATCATGGCCGTCTGGTGCGTTCTGTTTACGATCTGGTGTGTTTTCTTTGATTCGTTTCTTTCGGGCTTTTGTTCTTGTTTCGCTTGGAGACCCAGCTTTGTTCTCCTCCGTGCTGCTCGTCCCAGCGCTCCTCCTCGGCCTCGTCGTCACTCCCCTTTCATTCGACTCTATTTTTCCTCTTTCTATTTCTCTTCCTTCCATCTTCCCCAGCCATCTCGTCCTCCGAAAGACAATCTCAGACAGCAAGACAGACACACTCAAATCCAAACACTCGAACACATGCACACACATACACGACTGAAACAATGCTCTCGGGGAACTCTGTAATTAGCATATAACTCAAAGAGGGCGTGCGAGGGCGACCTGGATATAACAAACGAGGCCCGGATGACGGCCACGCTATCAGTACCACTTACGAATGAAGTGAGGGAGGGGAGGGAGGAGGCAAAGGGAGGAGGCAAAGGGAGGGAGGGAGAAGCATGAATGACAAGTGATAATGAATGACTGGGGTGGCTCCTGCGTGAGAGGCGGCGGCCGTGAGCGGGATGGCGGAAGTGGCCGGGGTTCAACCGGAGTCCTCGAGTACACAACACGGATTTATAGCCGGTGATTCGCCGCTACGCAACACCGATTTGTATTGGAACGATTCCCTCTCTCACACGACACTGAATCGCAAGGCAGGATCCTCGAATGCACAACAGGGATCTCTATTGCTCTATGAACAATGGCCTCCGTCATGAAGGTGTATCCGTGGCACTCGTTGATGCAGACGACCTTGCAACGCAACGCACTTTCGGGATCAACAGAACTCCTGCTTCCTGAGGACGACTGATACCCATTCTCTCTCTCTCTCTCTCTCTCTCTCTCTCTCTCTCTCTCTCTCTCTCTCTCTCTCTCTCTCTCTCTCTCTCTCTCTCTCTCTCTCTCTCTCTCTCTCCTTCTCTCCTATTCGTAGCCTAAAACCTCGCCCTCGACTCCCAGCTTCCACCCTGACATAACCGGAGATCTCATCAGGGAAACGAGAGAGACACACACACACACACAAAAAAAAATTCCTCCAAAGCAAGGAGAAAGGTCAAGCGCCGGCCACCATACGAGGAAAGGTCAGGCCAGTCACGATCGGCCCGGTGCCTTGCGGTGTCACTGGCCTTACCAAAACACGATCTATCTCCCCAGCCTGATACTTCATTAGCCTCTTAAAGTTCAACACGATGAGCGTCACATCCCGCGCGGGGCTTCGGCAACGATTCTAAAATAGACCCTTTTCCCTCGCCATCTGCGGGGACATGACCTGTACGGGAGGGAGGGAGAAGGAGAGGGAGGGGAGGAGAGGAGAGGGAGAGGGAGAGAGAGGAGGAGGAGGGAGGAGGAGGGAGGAGAGAGAGAGAGAGAGAGAGAGAGAGAGAGAGAGAGAGAGAGAGAGAGAGAAGAGAGAGAGAGAGAGAGAGAGAGAGAGAGAGGAGAGAGAGAGAGAGAAGAGAAACAGAAAGAGACATATAGACACAGACAGAGAAAGAACACACACAAAAAAACTACAACAAAAAAACGACACCCAAAAAAATCGGTATTTGTCGGATAAAACATTCAGCGGGACCGAGAGCCAGCGAAGAGGTCCCACGGGAGGCTATCTGGCGTAGGCTACACGCGTCACAAAATCAATCACGACGATGAGAAGCCTATTTTTTCTTCTCTCTCTCGCTAGGGATACAAGAGGTTAAACCTACGCCTCTTTTTTCTGAAGCCTTGTTTTTCAAAGTCCTTATCCTGAAACGCGAGACGAACGGTAAGCCCACTACCGATTTTTTTTCTTTTTTTTGAGGGCGTCAAATAAGTAGCATACCCTTGTACTTCTTATCAATAACAAATTGTCTTCTGGCTGCTCCTTGATGTTCCTACTGGACCTTTAGGACTATGGGGCGAGACGTAGGGGCCCTTTCCGCATTTGCATCGCCCGCCGACATCGCCCTTATCGCCAAATCCTCGGCCTACAAACACTAAATGCGACGCGATCAGTGTTGAGCTCTCTCTCCCCTCCCCTTTCTCCCTTTCCCTGAAATCCTAGAAACTCTTTTCCCTTTTCCTCCTTCCTTATCCCCATACCTTCTCCCTTTCTACCCTTCCCCACCCCTTTCTTCCTTTTGCTCCCCCTACCTCCGACGTCTCCCCCCTACCTTACCCCCTTCACCCCCCACCCCCACCTCACCCCCTTCACCCCCTGACCCCCCGCACTCGCCTGAGCTGTAGCAATTTGTACCTGACGCCATTTACAACATGCAAATTGGGAGGGCCGAGTCGGTGCCAAGATTAGTGGTGAGGAGGGAGGTGAGGGGCATCGGATTGGGAGGAGGGAGGGCATCGGGGGAGGGTGTAGGCATGGGGGAAGGTGTAGGGGCATGGGATTAAGGGGGGAGGGAGTGTTGGGTAAAGGATGGAGAAAGGGGGTATTAGGGCAAAGGCCTAGGAGGAGGGGGTGTTGGAGCAAGAGATGGGAGGGGGGTAGGATAGAGAGGCCTCTGACACAACATCTGCCGCCGACATCAAAGAACACTCACACGAGAGAGAGAGAGAAGAGAGAGAGAGAAGAGAGAGAGAGAGAGAGAGAGAGAGAGAGAGAGAGAGAGAGAGAGAGAGAGAGAGAGAACTAGAGACAAAAAAGAGAAAATATACAGAGAGAGAATGAATAGAGATAGACAGACAGAAAAAAGGATACACACAAAAAAATACACACAAAGCACACACACAAAAAACATCACCCACACAAAAACACAAAGAAAAAAAAAAACACAAAAAGACAGAATAGAAGACAGAGAAAGAAAGAAAGAAAAAATCCCAAGAGTGTCTTGAATTTCGGCTCCTCCGTCGCTGTCTCCATAAACGATTTATCAGGTTCTCTCACGATTCCCTTCTCCTTCCCGAAGTCCTCCTGCCCAAAACGGGTGCCCAGGAGAACGGGGAGTGAAAGGGGAGAAAGGAGAGACGAAAAAGGGAGGGGGGGAGCGGGATGGAATGGAAATGCGAGAAAAGTGGGAAAAGATAATAAATTACCTTACAGCATGGCCACTGCCTCGTACTTCTCACCAATCCCCTACAGTATTCCTTAAAATAAGTGACATTAAAATCTCCAACATGATTCCAGCCTCGGCCATGAAATTAATGACTTGAAAGTTTCCAGAATAATTCCTACCACGATCATAACGGCTATAGAATCCGAAGAATCTTCTCGACGTATTCATGCTTGAGTGTGCGCGCGCGGGTGTGTCGTGTGCACATCCCCATCCATCCACGCCACCAAACCCCCAAAACCGCAAGGAGAAATACGAAATAAACCAGAACACAAAGCAGAGACGATAATAGGGCTAAATAGCGTTACAACAGCGCATAAATAGATGCTAAACACGCCGCGAGGGAGCAGCCGCGTCGCGTGAGAGTGGGAGGATAAATTGATTTTCATTAATATTAAATCAGCATAAGAGTAACCTTCGGCCTTCGCGGCTCCCCGAGAGGTCCGGCGGTAACGAGAGGAGCGGCAGAAGAAGAAAAAAATAACGATAAATATATATAAAAAAAATTGGGCGAAGAGAGAGAGAAAAAATATATATGGGCGATACCATCTCTTCACCTAATTATGCCTTCCTTATAAGAAGAACGAAGATATCCGCCAATGTCCTGCCTTTCCACACACACACACACACCTTAACGCCTCGAGCCACCGGGTAGGTCTATAGGCATGTGCCCTAATAACACCGCCGTTACATTAAAGCCATTAACGTTTACCCACGAGGAATGTCTGTCTGTCCGTCTGTCTGTCTTTCTGAAGGGCTTTTTTGCTTGTCTGCTCACTACATTCCCTCCATCACCTTTCCTTCCCTTCCTCCTTCCTTTCCTATCTGTCTCCCCTCAATGCCTCTCTCCCTCCATCTCCCTCTCACTTTGTCTCCCCCATCCCCTTCCTTCCTTCAGTCCATCATTCGTATCTAGATATCAATTAATTGCCTCTCTCCCTCCCATTTTATCTCCCTCATCCCCTCCCTCCCTTCCTTCCTTCCTCCCGTCCATCATTCGCATATACATATCAATTAATTGCCCCTATCCCTCTCTCTTCGCCTCCCTCATCCCCTTCCTTCCTTCCTTCCTTCCTTCTATCATTCGCATATATATATCAATTAATTGCCACACCTCCCCTCCCCCTCCTCCTCTCTCCCCCACAGCCACAGCCTACCACGATAAGCATCTAGGCCTACGTCACGCCAGGCGGAGGAAATGCGATCCATCAGGCGGATACGAGGACACAAAAGCAACAACAGCCGAGGACACCAAGGACAGGCACAATGCGAGGCAGGAGACAGGACTTGGATACTTGGCTAGGATACAAGGGAAGGATATAAGGGGATACAAGGGAAGGATACTTGGTTAGGATACTAGAGAAGGATACAAGGATAAAGGAAGGATACAAGGGGATACAAGGAAAGGATATGAGGGAAGGATGCTAGAGAAGGATATAAGGGGATGCAAGGGAAGGGTACAAGAAAAGGATACTAAGGGTACAAGGGAAGGATACTAGAGGATACATGGAAACGATATAAGGGAAGGATACAAGGTAAGGATACCAGAGAAAGATACAAGGTAAGGATACAAAGTAAGGATATCAGGTTAGGATACAAAAAGGATTCAAAGTTTGGATGCTTAGTTAGGATATACGGATACGAGGTTAGGATACAAAACTGGAGTAATAGGTTTGCATACAAGGCAAAGGTACCAGGCAGGATATGAGGTTAGGATACAAGGTTGAAATACCAGACATGATACAAGCGTTGGTGGGTGGAAGAAAGAAGACAAGAGAGGATAAAAAGAGATAAATAATACACAATAAAAACATGATAAACGTGATTACAGTAGCACCGCAGAGTTCAAAATGACAAAAAAAATCAAAATTCAAATCTGGGCACTATCAAAACACACAACACACACACACACACACACACACACACACACACACACACACACACACACACACACACACACACACACATATATATATATATATATATATATATATATATATATATATATATATATATACTAAAAAGAAGATACAGAGCAACCCCCTAACACCCCACACACACTAACGACCCCTAACAACCGGTCAGTAGTAATTTATGTCTAATTGGGAGAGAAGGATGTGACAGAGGTAAGATTCGGAAGAAAAAATGTGACGAAAAATGGAAAAAGGATATATTTATACTGTATTCTACAGTAGGGAACAGGTTCAGACGGGGAGAAGGAAGAGGAGGAGGAGGAGGAGGAGAGGAGGAGGAGGAGGAGGAGGAGGAGGAGGAGGAGGAGGAGGAGGAGGAGGAGGAGGAGGAGGAAGAAAGAAAGAAAGAAAGAAAGGAGGAAGAAAATAAAAGAAAAAGATCAAAGAAACAGGAGAAAAGACGCGAATGAAGACGCAAAAGTAAAAAAGAGACAGAAAAGGAGATACAAAACCTATGACAGAGACCAACGGACGAGCGCGGCGTGATAGGCCTACCCTCCCGGCCGAGTCCCACGGTCGGCAGGTATCGCGAACAGAAACAACTTTAGTGAACAAGTGGCATAAGGGGATAAGGCAACCGTATAAAATCCTCGCTAACAGGATAAATATTTTGGGATAATTCAAAATACCAAAGGTGGATAAAAAGGAAATCGTCTTTTCATTTTAAAGCCTCAAGTTGGCAAACAAATGCTTGTATTCATATGTATGGACTTAAGCTTGTAAACACACAGCTGATTGTGAGAAAGGGAGGAAGGAGGGCTGAGGGTGGAGAAGCGAGGGAACAGAAAGGGAGAGAAGAGGAGGGAAGGGAAAGGAAAGGGAGCGGAACCGGAGAGGAGGAGAGAAAGGAAAGGGAAAGAGAGAGAGAGAAAGGGGAGAGAGAGAGAAAAGAGAAAGAAAAGAAAGAAAAAAATAAACATATATAAAAAAGAAACAGCAACAACATGAGAAACAGAGACAAACAGACACGACAAGAGAGGACGAACACGAGATAGTAACCCTGCCCAAAAAACGGCTTTATTTTCCATATTCTTTCCACCTCTCCTCGTCATCGTCGTCAGAGGCAAATTTCAGATTTTTTTTTTTTTTAATCTCCAGCGTGATAAGGAAAATGGCGGAAAACACTGCTTGATGTGACTGGTGATTCGTGTTTCTTAACACACACATAATATAGTGATTTTTTTCTTTATGATAATATATATATATTGTTAGGGTTTCTTTTACGTTTATATTTGTTGATTTCGTATGCTTGTTTATACTTTCATCCCCCTCACATATTTTCTCTCTCTCTCTCTCTCTCTCTCTCTCTCTCTCTCTCTCTCTCTCTCTCTCTCTCTCTCTCTCTCTCTCTCTCTCTCTCTCTCCTCCTCACACGTACCAACAAGACAAGAAATGACCTCACCTGTCCCCTCACCCTCATCCTAACCCCACCCTCACCCCCCTTCCTTCCTCCTACGCCTCCTTGTCCTTTCCTCTCCCCCCTACCCCCACCCCTCCCCACCAAAGGCCTAGTCGCGGTCATCTCCGATTCGTCACATCAATCACGTCATCAGTGAAATGGCAAGAGTCAGTTCGATACGATAGACTGACGGGGAGTGTGACCATTGACGTTTAAAGATGGACGACTTGGGGAGGAGGGAGGGGAGGAAGGGGGGGGGAGGGGGAGGGGAGAGGGGGAGGAAAATGAGGAGAGTGGAGGGAATATGGGGGATAAGGGAGGTGGACGGAGAGGAGAGAGGAGAAGAAAGTAAGAGAGGGAAAAAGGGAGGGTGGTGGGACGGGGAGAGAGGAGGATAGGAAGTAGTGAAAGTGACCGTTTTTAATTATTTAAACCTTCATTTTAAAAATAAACCAACAATAAATCCACCAACGAACTGATCAGCTTCAAGGAAAAAATACAAAAAAAATAAATAATGATAATAATAATAATAACAATAATAATAAAAATAATAAGATGAAGAATAAAAAAGCAACGAAGATAGAAATGTCCATGATCCCCCTCGTCAATTAAAGGGTCAAGTATCAGTTGAAAAAAAAAACAAAAAAAACAAGGTCACTCCGCGCGGGTCCTTCAATTCGCTCCGCCCGGTCACGTGGAAGCAATTTCACGCACACGGAATTGACCCTTTCTGGACGGGGTGGGGGTGGGGTGACTGTTTAAGCTGCTCAGATTTTTTACATTTCCACGTTTCTCTTGCTCGTCTGTCTATTTCTCTATCATTACCAGACGCACGATATCAGACACGTGATTATGATATCAATACTCTCCGGATGAATTACGAGGTCAACAATCACACTTTTATCAGCGTTATCCTAGCGCTCATCCTGATTACCTTGATGCGATCCCTTCGCTAATGCCAACGATAATACTGAAAGGCCGCGATAAACCCATCCGGCTGATAACGATGCCTCTAATCAAAGCCGACTTGACGCAATATAGGCCTATCCACGCCGTATATTATTCACCTCCACGCTTCCTTTCCTTTCCTCCCCTCTCCTTCCCCTCTCCTCTACACCTCTCTCACTCACGATCATTAAACACGTTTCTATCCTTCCAATTCTTAAGCGTAAACCTATTTTTTTTTTCTATTTCTTCATCACATAATCCCTTCCCCTTCCCCTTCATTCATTCCCTTTTCGTCAACTCACGATCCATCTCTTTTGGAGTGTTTAAGCATCCTTCAGCATCCTTCCACAGTTTGGTCATAAGAGTCCTTCACGTCTTATCCTAGTCATCGCCATCATTTCTCTATCTCTCTACAAAACAAGGCAACGTCTATCACCATATCACCATCAGAACTAAGCAACTTCTACTCCTATATCACCATCAAAACTAAGCCCCATCAACAACCCTATCACCATCAGAACTAAGGAACATCTACTCCCGTATCACCATCAGAACCAAGCAACGTCTATTACCATATCACCATCAGAACTAAGCCACACCTACTCCCCTATCACCATCACAACTAAGCAACTTCTACTCCCATATCACAATCATTAACACCACCACCATCATCATCATCACATCATCACTACCGTATGTATTTCCGCCGGGTTCCTCTCGCCTTCCGAACGCACCTTCCCACCCTAGGCCTACATTTCACACCAATAAATCAATGGATAAAAATAATGATTACGATGACTCCCCCTCCCATTACCATACAAAATACCCGTGGCCCCTCCCATCAAATAAGGATTTAAGACGTTCATCCGATCAGCGGGCCAATTCAAGGAGACCCCCTCCATGAGCCTACAAACAGACTAATGACGACACCCACCTGCGCTCAACACCTTCACGGGAATAACAATCAGTGGAAGGGCCATGCTCGGAATACACACAATCACGGGGAGGCGGCGGTATGGGGGTGCCAATAATACAGCGGGGGATGGGGGATGGAGGAGGATGAAGGAGAGGAAGAGGGAGTGAAGGAGGAGGAAGAAGAGGGAGAGGAGGAGGAAGGAGAGGGGGAGAGGAGGAAGAGGAAGGAGAACGAGTAGATGGAAAAGAGCAAATGAGCAACAGAAACACAGAAATCACGGCAGCAGCGCGAGACAATCCTCCTCCTCGCCTCTCCTTCCACCTCCGTCTCTTCCTCCCCTTCCACCTCCGTCTCCTTCTCCTCGTCGCCTCCACCTCCGTTTCCTTCTCTATCAACGTCTCCTTCTCCTCGTCGCCTCCACCTCCGTTTCCTTCTTTATCAACGTCTCCTTCTCCACCTCCTCGCCGCGTGGGAACCAACCGAAGCGGCGGTGTCACGTGCGGCCCCGTAATGACGGTTGCAACACAACCATCGCCGCCCCGACACCGACCGAACTACCGCCGACCTTTCCCGATCACGTAGCACACACATACTCTTGTGCAACACCCTTCACTCACGCTGTAAATAGACGTGGCACTTTATTCTCAATAACAACAAAAGTATTTCTGTTAATACTCGCAGAGGAAAAAAACAAAGTCATATCCCAATGTATATTTACATCTATCAACTCGGGCGATTTTTTTGGCCAAAGCTCGACGTTCCATTAAGCGGAATTAGGTCCTAATTATGAAAATGAGACGCGGCTGTCGCGGCGGCCAAAATGCGTTAGAATCACAGGCTGAAAGTGAAAAGCCGGGGCGGGCATGTTGGCGTGAAGAGTTATGGTGACAAGTATGTTGTATGTTGTGTTACGGGTGTAGGTATGCTTTCGCTTTTATGGGTGGGATTTTGCGTTAATGACACCGTGCATTTGCCATTTAATTTGTGCTGATCTATAGCGGACAATGAAAAAAAATATTTGAATACTGACTGATTAATCCAGTGCGGTTAACCTCATCAGCGAACGAGAGCAGTGTAAAAAAAGCACTATGCAGGACGACGTGCTTTCACTGACTGGCCTGACCACGCCCACCCAGGAACCCCCAAACCCCTCCCCTACCACCATCCACCGCCCACACACACACAACTTGCGCCCCACCCACGCGCCTTGGTCACAGAACTCATACATATCAGCGTTACCAAACCCATGAGAAATGTCGCCCCAATTCCCGCGGCTCAGGAGACAACCCCCCACCCCCCCCCCCCCTTCTATCCCCACAACCCCCCTCTATCCCCACACCCTGCCACCCACCCACACTGCGTCTCCCTCACCCATTACCGCCACGGGAGGAGGGAAGGGGGGGGGGGGAAGGCAAAGACGGTGAGGCAGCTGGTACTTTCCGTCATGACTTTGCAGCGACGAAAAGACATTGCTGACATTACGGAGAATTCACGAAGAGAACTTTACACCGGGGGAGAGGTGAGTCGATCCCAAATGGGCGTCCTGAAGGTAAGTGGGTGGAAATAAGGCGTCCTCGAATTTCCTTCAGCGCCAAGAAGGAAGGAAGACGTGTGACTGACGGGCAGGGCATACTTGAGACGACTGCTGTCAATCACGGGGCTCGACGCGGCGTGAAAATGCCTTTGATGTCATCCCTTACTCCCTCGCGCGACGCCTGAATCAGACCGAAGGCACAACACGCAGGCAAGCAAGCACGGAGGGAAATCCGAGGTCCCACCGAAGGTCGCCCCCGAAGGTCCCCCAAAGGACCATAAAGCGGACATTTCTTTCATCCGGCCGTTTAGGATAATCCTGACCGACGTCTATTATCCGGCCGTGTCTATTATCCGAAGTCAGGTACAATTACGTCATCCGCAGAAAGAAAACGGCAGAGGGAGGTAGTTTCCTTTAACCGAGGTGACATCTAAGAGACGCTTTTCCCCCCAAGGGACAATTGCCACTAAATCCCAGCGCCTGGGGGCATGAGGTGGGGCATGAGGTGTAAGGTAGGAAATAAAAGATAAAAGGTATCAGGCCCCGAGTATAAGGACGCCGTCTTACGAGAACCACCCACCAGGCTCTTGGCGTTAATGCGTCTCCTGCGTAACCGTGGGAACGCCAGTCGATTCCGAGGCGGAAGGAGGCCCGATAAGATAAGGATATGCACATCACCTGGGAATACATCAGACAGCCGTTCACATGAGCGTAAAATACAAGCAAACACACACACACACACACACACACACACACACACACACACACACACACACACACAGACAGACTGACGTGACAGGATGCTATTGATATCCGGGGATAAGTTGTGATGGACGGATACGTCAAAGTTCTGCTGGTTGGCTTCGAGGAGGAGGAGGAGGAGGAGGAGGAGGAGGAGGAGGAGGAAGGGAGAAGAAGAAGAAGAAGAAGAAGAAGAAGAAGAAGAAAGAAGAAGAAGAAGAAGAAGAAGAAGAAGAAGAAGAAGAAGAAGAAGAAAGAAGAGAAGAAGAAGAGAAGGAGAAGGAGAAGAGAGGAGGAGAGGAGGAGGAGAGGAGGAGAGGAGGAGGAGAGAGGGAGAAGGAGAATAATAATAATAAGAGGAGTAGGAGAAAGAAGAAAGAAAAAGGAATAAGAAAATAGGAAAGGAGGAGGATATGAAGAAAGAAGAGAGAAGAAAAATGAAGAAGAAGGAGGAGGAGGAGAGAAAATGAGGAAAAGGGAAGGGGAGGCGAAACAAAACAAAATAACGGACAAACAGCCCAAGAAGAAACGAACCAATATTCCCGTCAACCTTTCATCCTTCCCTGCCCCTCCCTTGCCAGGCTCCCTCCCTCCCTCACCTTAACACCTCCCCATCAGCCTCAATAAGAGAGCAAACTTCCCAAAAACAGACACTCCCTCTCTTCTCCCTCCCTCCTTCCCTTCCTTCCCTCCTCCCTCAGTACTTCCTTTTCTTCCTTCTCCCCTCCCTCCCATCTTCATTCTCCCTCCCTCCCTCCCTCCCTTTCCCTTCTCCCCTCCCTCCCTCCCTTCCCTTCTCCCCTCCCTCCCTCCCTCCCTCGCCCCTCCAGTCCCGGACACATTTACGAGCAGCGGAACGTAAACTCGCACCCCCGCCGCCGCCACTCGAACCTTATTGGACTTTTTTTGATGATGAGCAAACAAGGACCAGGTGGTTTATGGTCATGAGGGAGGAGGGAGGGGAGGGAGGGAGGGGAATTGGGTGAGGGAGAGGAGGGAGGGGAAGGGAAGGAGGAGAGGGAGGGAGAGGAATGGGGAAGGAGGAGGGGAGGGAGGGGTGAGCAGGGGAGGAGGGAGGGAGGAGGGATTGGCACTGGGCTGGGGAGGAAACATATGAGGAGAGAAAGAGGAGGGCAAGGGGAAGGGAGAAGGAGGAACCACGAGAGGGAGGGGAGAAGAAGGAGGGCGGGACGAAGGGGAGAGGGAGAAGGTGAGTGATAAACACAAAGTCACTAAATCTTCCTCAATTTATAGATCCCACCTTTTTTCCTTTTTCCAAATTCTCTTCTCTTCCTCCTCCTTATCTCTCTTAGGAAAAAAATATCAATTAAGTATAAATCCATCGCCCTCATAAACGGCCTCGGGGGTGTTAACCAGCCGATCAATTAAGAGATTAGACGTCACAATAAAACAAACAAAACAAACAAAAAATATTACGGCCCCTAAAAAAGCAGACAGACCGGCAGACACACAGACCATCTCTCCTAATCTTTCCTAATCTTTCCTAACTGTAACGAATATATCTCTCTGACGACAAAAAATAACAAATAAACATAAATGAACAAATAGAAAAAAAAAACACACAAGGCTGTGAATAATGCAAGAACAGCGTCCGGGAAGTGAAGAATGAGCCGAGCTTCTTGCATCACTACTCCCTTCCTTGCATGTCAATGGGCAAGAATACTGCAACGTCTCGGCGTACTGTGGGAGCCGGGGAGTAATGAATTCCGGAAAAATGGGGACGATGGAGGAAGAGGGAGAAAGGGAAGGAGAGAGAGAGAAGAGGTGATTCGTAAACTTGATTCTCCTGTATTCTCTTTCTCTCTTCTTATTCTCTCGTGTCATTCCATTTCGCCTCTTTTGTTTTTTTTACACATCTCCTGCCTTATAGCTAATCCTATCCTACTCCTGTATCTTCTCTCTCGTACATCCCTCTTCTTCCATTTCCTCCACCTTCCCCCTTCCTATCCCCCCTCCTCCTTCTCCTCCCCTCTCTTATCAGCATATCAAATCCTATACCCTCCTCCTATATCTTCTCCTCTCCTTCTACATCCCCCTTCTTCCACTCCCCCATCCTTTCTTCCACTTCCACCACCTACCCCCCCACCCCCATCCCCACCCACCACCCCCTGACCCAACCGACGGCGACAGCTTCATTCGGTGGTTCCTTCCCCGTTATTGGCTCTTCCGTCCCGCCAAGGGATGAAAAATTGGCTCCTGGACGACACGGAATCCCAATGTCTTCGCCTCCTCCTCCTCCTTTCTTCCACTTCCACTCCTATAACTCCTCCACCCGTTCCTACTCCCCCTTTCACTCTTCCTCCCATTCCTACTCCTCATATTACTCATCCTCTCTCTCTTACTCCTCCTATTACTCTTCTTCTTCATATTTCCTCCTTCTTCCTCTCCTCCTCCTACTTACTACGCCTGTTTCTTCCCCAACCCTCCTCCTCATCCTTTCCCCTCCCCTCCCTTCTCCTACTCCTCTTTATCTGCCTCCGTAGATGGGGGAAGAGAACGATAGACAGGGGAATGGGAAACGAAGATAACACACACACAAAAAAAAGAAAAATCGAAAAAGAAGAAGAAAAAAAGGAAAAGAAAATCAGAGAACATGAGATGGGCGGGCCGGACGGAACACACACACACACACACACACACAAACACACAGAGAGAGAGAAGGGAATTTGAATGCGAGATCCCCGCGAGTGCAAGGGAATGAGCCCGGGACCCAAACTTTGGCGACTGTCCCTCGAGATAGGCAAATGTGCAGTGGGGAGGGGAGGGAAGGGAGGGAAGGGAGGGAGGGAGGGAGAGGAGGGAGAGGAGAGGAAAGAAGGGAGGGAAGGGAGGGATAGGAAGAAGGGAGGGGAGGGAGAGAAGGGGGTGGTAGAGAGAGAGAGAGAGAGAGAGAGAGAGAGAGAGAGAAGAGAAGAGAGAGAGAGAGAAGAGAGAGAGAGAGAGAGAGAGAGAGAGAGAGAGAGAGAGAGAGAGAGAGAGAGAGAAGAGAGAGAAGAGAGAGAGAGAGAGAGAGAGAGAGAGAGAGAAGAGAGAGAGAGAGAGAGAGAGAGAGAGAGAGAGAGAGAGAGAGAGAGAGAGAGAGAGAGAGAGAGAGAGAGAGAGAGAGAGAGAGAGAGAGTCAAGGCGTGAATAATAATATGCGTGGGAGCCGGGAGATAAGAAAACAGGATGCAGCCGAAATTGAATAAATGTGGAGACACAGAGATGAAAAAAAAGACAAGCCAAGAACTTCTCCCCCCCCCCCCCAACACCCCCTCCCCACCCCCACACCTCCCCCAAAAAAAGATAACCAACCCAAACATCTTCATATCTCCCAACGTCTTAAAACTTGACGTCATTAGACAGAACATACCACACGCACCCCCAAAAAAGAAAGAAAAAATGCAAAAAAAAAGAAAGAAAGAAAAAAAGAAAATCCGATAAAAGACATTAGGGCCATCATCTTCCCGGGAGGAAAAAATAATCTTCATCTGGAAGACTTCGCTAGAGAGAGGCTGGGATTTTTTTTTTTTTTTTTTTTTTTTTTGTCATTCCAAAAGTTATTATATCATTATCCTTAATACCATTCGTTCAGACATATCAGAACTAAGAAGGAAAGACGTTTACAAAAGATTTTATATTTAACTACAAAATCTAAACTTCATTTTGAACACTGACTCAACTTTCGTTATTATCTTAATGTCAATCCAAGTTTCCAATACATTTATCGAAAAAAAAAGTTTGTCATCTCGTACCCTTTGTTTTCTTTCACATATGGAATTACAAGAGAAAAGGGAAGTCTCTCTATCTCTGTTTGTCTGTCGGTTTGTTTGTTTGTTTGTCCGCCCGCACGCCCACCCGCCCTGCCATCCGTCTGCCAGCTCCTTGGTCGAACCGCAGGCTATCCTGTAGGCCCTAGCGCAACACGGACCGCAACCACGCCCTCGCCACGCATCCTCACGCCCACTCCTATCCCTTCCCGCGCCCCACGCCTACCCACACCACCCGACCCGTCCCCCCATCCCCTAAGCTATCGCCCCCACTATCCCTCTCCCCCGTGTCCTCCGAAAGACCTCCCTTCGCGTGGGGCGGTGTCGGCTGACTGGAAACCACCGCGTAAAAATCTGCGGTGCTTAAAGCCATGTTACGACAGGGGGAGCCGAGGAGGGGGGAGGGGGAGGGCGAGGATGACTGGGAAGAGGGGCGGGGGGGAGGGGACTGGGAAGACGGAGGGGGGGGGGAGATGATCGGGAGAAGAGGGGGCAAGGCTGACTGTGGAAGGGAGAGGGGAGGGGTACAGGGCAGGCGAAAAGGAGGAAGAGAAAAGACCGACTAAAACGAAAATACTTCCTCCAAAAAGAGAGCGAGAGAAAAAAAAAGAAAGAAGAAAGGCGTTAGAGAGCAAGAGCAAAAGAAAGAGAGGAAGAGAGAGAGAAGAAAAAAACTACACCACGTTGTTTGTCGTCCCCTCCATTCCCGCCGGTCTTTAAGAGCTGTCGATACGCTCTCCCAACCCATAACCAAAATTATTTTCGTCGACTTCACACTGCCCCACAATCCAAATATCCCCACAGTCCACGCCCACCCCTCTCTACCCCACCTCTCCTCCCCACCTCTCCTACCTCTCAACACCGATCTTATCTACACCCCCCCTTGTTCACGTTCCTACTGGCACGGCTGGCATTCGGGTGTTTAACCAAGGTGCCAAAACACGACCATTGCCTGGAGGATGGCAGGGTAGGGCAAGGCGCAGAGGTATGGTGGTATGGGTAGGGGCAGGGAGGAGGTGGAAGGATAGAGTCATAGGGCGGAAAGTTTGGAAAAAAAGAAGAGCGATGAGGAGGATTGTCACAGCCACTCACAGCACTCCCCTCACATTCCCTCCCCATTCCCTCCCTTCCCCTCCTCCTTACCTCCCCTCCCCCACCCAAACCCGACCACATACCACTAAAATGAAAGAAAAAAATCGGGATTCTATGGCTGTGCTGGTGTTTACGGGCTGGGCGTCTCCTGCCTGTACCCCTGATTTAATGGCCCCATAAAAAAGGTGATTTCCCGACACCTCAAATGTAAGAAAAGATATAAAGATAAAAAAAAAGTCAAAACCGGAAAAAAAGAAAACGAAAGTTGAGGAGAAAAAAAAGGCAAAATAATGTCCATGTCTCTATGCCACTACGTGTCTCTCTAACCTCCTTTGCCAGTTACATTTTGGTGGGTCTTAAAAACGGAAAAAAATGTTGGTTTGACGTCTTCACTGGCTGTGGCTTTCCCGTTAGGCTTACAAAACATTTTTTTCCCTTCGTGTTTTACTACATTAGCGACGTGTAGCCGCCGCAACATGGGCGTGACAGTGACAGACAGTGACAAAGTCTGAGAGAGCGGCTGAGACACAAATACTAAATGTAGAATACAGATTGTGGGATGAACACCGACACAGATAAATCGCGAAAAACGTACATAGGCAGAAGGAGAAGGGAGGGAGAGGGAGGGAGAGAAAGAGAGAGAAAAAGAGAGAAGAGCGAGAGAAGAGAGAGAGAGAGAGAGAGAGAGAGAGAGAAGGAGAGAGAGAGGAGAGGAGAGGAGAGGAGAGGAGAGAGAGAGAGAGGAGAGGAGAGGAGAGGAGAGGAGAGAGAGGAGAGAGAGAGGGAGAGAAGAGAGAGAGAGAAGAGAGGAGAAGGAGAGATAGGAGAAGAAAGAGAAGAGAAGAGAAGAGAAAGAGAGAAGGAAGAAAAGAAAGAGAAGAGAAGAGAAAAGAAGAGAGATAAGAGAAGAGAAGAGAAGAGAAGAGAGAGAAGAGATAGAGAAGAAGAGAGGGAGAAAGAAAGAGAATGAGAAAGAGAAAGAGACAGAGAGGGAGAGGGGGAGTGCCTTAAAATAAGAGGCACTGTCTATCCACCTTTCAATTATGGATCCTCCCCCCCCCTTATCCTCCTCCTTTATACACCCTCCCTTTGCATATCTCCTTAAAGACGAACGAGAAGAGAGGAAGGGAAACACCTCCGAGTGATCCCAACAAGAGAACGAAAAGATTGAACTCTCGGAACATCAGACGCCGCGCGGATCAGACGCTGAGGCAACTCTGCACACGTTCAATGTGCGTTCGAGCGATTCCCGTGTGCGTGGGAACACACACACATGAGTGCGTGTGCTCACACCTGTCTGCGTGTAAGTGCACCGGGCTGGAGTTCGTTAGAATTAGAGCAAACAAGGCTCTCGCGTGGAGGCGGACCAGCATCAGAAAGCAGGGAAGACACGCAACGGCCCCCCTCGCCTCCCCTCTCTTGATTGCTTAATTTCTCTTTCTCTCTCTCGCTCTCGCTATCTCTCTCTCGTTCTGCCTCTGTCTCTTTCTCTCTCTCTCGCTCTCGTTCTGTCTCTCTCTCTCTCTCTCCTCCTCTCTCTCTCTCTCTCTCTCTCTCTCTCTCTCTCTCTCTCTCTCGTCTCTCTTCTCTCTCTCTCACTGTCTCTTGTCTCTGTCTCTCTCTCTCCCTCTCTAACCTTAGCTTCCTTTTCAAATCCATCACCATATTGTAAGCGTCCCAATTTCCCGTCAAACGCCCGGCGCTGCGTGAAGCGGTTCGGGCGCTGGGCGAGAGCGAGACCCCATGGGAATATTTGAGTGACACGGGCACTCAGGTGACAAGGGGGGGGGGTTGGAGGGGGAGAGGAAGAGGTGGGGTGGTGCTGTTGGAGCGGGAGAGGAGGAGAGAGGTGGTGGTGTTGGAGCGGGAGAGGAGGGGAGGGTGGTGGTGTTGGAGGAGGAGAGAGGGGAGGTGGGGTGTTGGAGGGGGATGGTGTTGGAGGGTGGTGGTATTGGAGGGGGAGTGGCGTTGGGGAAGTGGACAGACTGACAGACGCATTCCCAGTGTCATCTGGTGGCGTACACGGAACGACAGACAGCGGTACTCCGGGCCGAGTGCCAGCCCTTGACAGTCACAGTCACATACGGAACGGCGAGCGAGCGAGCGAGCGACCTCAGAGTCCTGCCTTTTCCTCTCACATTCAATTCCATCTCTCTCTATATTTTCGATATCTCTTCCTCCATAAATCCCCAAATGACGATAAACACACAGCCATAAATACGCTACACCCTGCTAAAATAAAACCCACGCCATCGAACTCCATAAACCAGGGAACATTACAACACCAAAAATAAAACCCACACTAATTTCCCTTTTGCCTCCCATCCCGTCCCCACCCCCTTCCCCTCCCGCCTCCGGTGAAGCAAATCGGGGAATAACTCACGTAACACGAGGCGAACAGAAGCACAGAATATAGCACGTGTTCTCCTGACCTAATACGACCTCAGCCTCGCCCCTGAAGCAGATAAGACCACGACCCCAGGGTAACATGACACGGAGGCAGGGGTCGAAATGGTGGTGGTGGTAGGAGGAGGGGTGAGGGGGGTGAGGGGATGTCGAAGAAGGGAGGGGGGAGAAGGTCAGATAAGGAGCTAAAAGCCTATACAGACGAGTCGCATGAACAGGAACGTGTCATGCATTAACAGTCATTAGGGACGATGAGGTGGGTTGAATTTCAGAGAGGGGGGGGAGGGGGCAGAAAGAGAAGGAGAAGTGCCAGGAAGCTAAACTAAGAAACGCAAGGAAATCCTCACGAACATTACAAATACGCGTGGGATTTTTTTTTCGAAAACTCGAAACACCAGCAGACGGACCACAAAACCGCCCCCCCCCATCAAGACCAAGGACAGGGAGATGACTTGGAAGAGACTCACTCACTCACTCTCACTCGCTCTTTATCTATCTATCCATCTACCTACCTATCTATCTATGTATCCATCTATTTATCTACCTATCCATCGATCTATCTATCTCTCTACATATCTATCCATCTATCTATCTCTATATATCTATCCATCCATCTATCTCTCTATATATCTACCCATCTACCTCTCCATCTCTCCATCTATCCATCCATCCCCTCTCTCCCTACTCTCTCTCTCTCCGTGCACCTCCTCCTCCCGACCACCGCGAAACGTGCACCTCGGCCAGCGCGTCCCCCGAGCGTGTCCAAAGAGCATCCTCTGCCTTTAATCCCCCCCCCTGGCCCCCGCACGCGCGCCTCGTCACGACCCACGACGACTCACCGCAAGGACACGCTTCTACGACATCCCGGATACATTAGCCTCGTCACCATTACACTAATTTCGCATTCAAGTGAGCGAGGAGAGAAAAATGGCGATGCTTAATGGATCTGCATAAACATCTAAATCTGTAGCACTTTATCCGCCTGTGTACAAAATGTGTATATGTATGTATGTAAGCATGTATATATATGTGTGTGTGTGTGTGTGTGTGTGTGTGTGTGTGTGTGTGTTGTGTGTGTGTGTGTGTGTGTGTGTGTGTGTGTGTGTGTGTGGTGTGTGTGTGTGTGTATATATAATATATATAATATGTATGTATGTATGTATGTATGTATGTATGTATGTATGTATGTATGTAAGTACACACACACAGACACACATTATATATACATATATATAAATAGCTGTACCTTAATCTATATTCACATTCAGATCTATATTTTATCTCCATCTCTTTTCACACATATTCATTCCATCTATATCTATCTCAAACTAATCCTAAAACGGGCCACTTCCTAATCCTCCTCCCCCCCCCCCCCCCTCCCCAAGCCAGCTCCCTTCGCCATATACATGCACCCGCAACCCACTTCCTATCATCACCTATCAGTTTTATTACCTATAAGCTACCTGCAACGCCCCTGCACACACTGGGCGAGCCCCCTGCGCTCCTAACTGTCAGCTCTCGTTGGGGTTCTACTTCCTCCTCAAGGTTCTCTTTCCTTCACTTCTTCCTTCCTTCCTTATCCTTCCCCCGTCTTCCTCCGTTTCGTCCTCAAGTCTCGATCTCCTCTTCCTTATCCCTATTACGAGGTCAATCTCACATTTATTTATTTTTCGATCTCATCACTCCCTGATAAATCATGTCCTTTCGTGAGATCAACTGATGACTCACTCATTACGAAAGGAGTTGGGGGGGAGAGGAAGGAGAATGAGGAGGGGGGTAAGAGTGAGAGTGATAGCGCGCGCGCGCGCGTGTGTGTGTGAGGGAGGGAGGGAGAGATAGATTAGAGAGAGAGAGAGAGAGAGAGAGAGAGAGAGAGAGAGAGAGAAGAGAGAGAGAGAGAGAGAGAGAGAGAGAGAGAGAGAGAGAGAGAGAGAGAGAGAGAGAGAGAGAAGAGAGACTTGCATAGACAGACAAACAAAGACAGACACACACACACATAAAGAAAAAAGACACGCCGAAAAAAAGATTGATGAAGATAGGCCTCCCAACACAGAGCAGCATCCCTCCACGCACGCGGGACACGCACACCCGCCATACAGCCCCAGACGGAGGGGAAGGCGCTGCGAAAGTGGGTCGCGGGAACGTAAACAACCTCGTAATAATCCCCAAGATCCAGTGGGTCTCCCCGGCGCACACGTCCTCCTGCAGATCAAAGTCGGGGGAGATAAAGCGGCCGTCTGGAGTCGCCGCCCACGTCGCCGCGGAGAGAAGGGGAGAAATAAGGGAAGAGAGGGGAAAGAGGGAGAAGAAAGGGGAAGAGGGAGAAAAAGGGGAAAAGAGGGAAAACAGGGGAGAAGAAAAACAGCGAGTCGGTGCGAGGAATAGGGAGAGAGAGGGGAAAGAGGGAGGAAGAAAGGGGAAAAGAGGGGGTGAAGAAATGGGGGGAGGATAGGGGGAAAACAGGGGGAGAAGAAGAAACCGAGTCGATGCGAGGAATACGGAAAATGGACAGAAAAAAAGGAATAAAAACACAAAGGAAGCTCCAGAAAACGGGGAAAAGATTTTAAACAAAGAGGGGAAGACGGTGGTTTAAAAAAAGGAGGAAGGAGGAGGAGGAGGGAGGTCGCGCAAAATAACAATAACACCAACAAGAACCAGCCACCAGAACAGCCAACATCAACATCAACGCGAAACAAGAACATGACCAACAACAGCACCACCAAGGGACGAGAAAGGAAACCGGACCGGGCGGTCGGGGGGGGGGGTCTCTCCTGTCGCCCCTCCCTTCGTCAGGCGGCGCGCGTCTTAAAAGGAAAAGGGGATCGTTTTCCCTTCGCCTCGTCTCCTTCACTTCCAGGAGGAACACGAGGATCCCCTCCTCCCCTTTCCCTCCCCCTCCCTCCCTCCCACTTCCAGGAGGAACACGAGGATCCCCCCCTCCCCCTTTCCTCCCTCCCCCTCCCTCCCTCCTTCACTTCCAGGAGGAACACGAGGATCCCCTCCTCCCCTCTTTCCCTCCCTCCCCCCCCTCCCTCCTTCCCACCTCCTCCTGTAGCACACGACGAACAGAAAAAAAAAATACAAATAAAAATCGCCACGAAGTCCTCACGAACAGGTATTGCATGACCCGCGGCATATAGTGCATGACAAATCGTGAGAAGCGTATAACCGAATACAAGAAGCACAATACCTGCCCACCCCCACCCCCACCCCCCCCCCCCCCCCACCCCCTCCTCCAGCGACGATGACGCGAATGCCTGCCCGATGACAAGATTAACATGCGAAAACAGTTGCATGACCATCGGTGAGAAGTTCTCGTCGGAACGTGATTGCGATGCCGTCATGAAAGAGGGGGGAGGAGGGAGGGGAGGAGGGAGGGAGGGAGGGGAGAGAGGGAGGGAGGGAGGGGAAGAGAGAGGGAGAGAGGGAGAGAAGGAGGGGAGGAGGGCAGGGGAAGAGAGAGGGAAGGAGGAGAGGGGGAGAGAAGGAGGGAGATAGAGGGGAGAGAGAGGGGGGGGAAGGAGGAAAGAGAGGGAAAGAGGAAAGAGAGAGGTAGGGGAGAGAAAAGGGAAAGACAAAGATATAGGAGGGAAGAGAGAGAGAGAAAAGGAAAGAGGAGGAAGAGACAGAAATGAGAAGGCGAAGGGGAGACACGAGAATAGAAATAAAGAAGGAGACTGGGACAGCAGATGAGAGCAGACCGGGAAAGAGGGGAGAGCAGACCGGGAAAGAGGGAATGAGAGCAGACCGGGAAAGAGGGAATGAGAGCAGACCGGGAAAGAGGGAATGAGAGCAGACCGGGAAAGAGGGAGCGAGGGGTAGACATGACCTAATTGAGACATCCCTTTCGCAACGATGATAAGACACCAAGACACCTTCACAAGGGAATAAAACTCACGCGACAAGGAAACCGCCCAAACTCCGTGACGAACAACATTGAAAAAAAACTTATTAATCCCTCAAGAAATCCCCGTAAGCGATTCACAATCAAGCTTTCAACAAAGGTCACGAACACCTAAGGTCAATCATGACTTGGGGAGTGGGGGTGGAGGTGGGAGAGTGGGGCCGAAGGTTTGCTGAGCCTTGAAGGAAATAGGAGACGTTGGACAAGGGAAATCAGTCGGTATATGAACTGAGGGAAAGGAGGGAAGGAGGGGGAAAGGGAAAGAGGAAGGAGGGAGGGAAAGGAAGGAGGGAAGAGGATGCAAGGGGAACTGAGGGAAGGAGGAAGGGAAAATGGAAGGAAGAGGAGGAAGGAAAGAAGAAGGATAAGGAATGGAAGAAAATGGCCATAAAATACTCAAACACTTAAAAAAATCTCAAAATACTTTAAAATCCACATAGTTTACTTAAAAAAAAACCTTCCCTATGCATCCCACCCATCCACCAACCTATCAATCCACCATCTGTCTCCCTCCACCACACACACACACACACACACACACACACACACACACACACACACACACACACACACACACACACACACACACACACACACACACACACACTCACCGAACACCCCATTAGCTTAACCAAACCTTCCCCTGGAATATGCACAATAAAACGAAAACACAAATAAACCAGTATACGAGAAAAAAACGAAAAAAATAAACCTCATCCAATCAGGGAACACACAAAAAAATAAAACAAATCACACACACTGAAAAAAAAATCCCACACACTGATTCTGTGCCCCGGACCCTCCCCTCCTTCCCCAATCCGCCAATCCGTCAGTCAAAACCAGTCACCCAGTCACAGTCACGTTCCGACAAGTCACTTTGACGCGTCGTCCGGGAGTCCCTGCCACGGACACGGACACGGACGGCGTTCCCTGCGCGCCCATCGTGGCATCCTCACTCATTACCTGAGGCTGTCACTCGCCCTCTGACATCGCGGAGGGAGGGGAGGAGGAGGAGGGGAGGAGGAGGAGGGAGGAGGGGGAGGAGGAAGGAAGGGAGGAGGAGGAGGCGGAGAGGAGGGGGGAGGATGGAGGAGGAAGGGAGATTAATAGGAGGAAGAGTAGGAGATGGAGGAGTAGAATGGGGCGGTGATAGGAGGATGAAAACGAGGAGGAGGATAAAGAGGAGGCAGCAAGGGGAAGGAAAATAGAAAAGAGAAAGAGAAGGGAAACGAAAGAAGAGGGAGGAAGTGGCGTGGGAAGGCAAGGGAAGGGAGGCACGACACAGAACGAAAGGACTCATTAGCATAAGAGGTCACCCTAATTACAATGCTGTTTTACCACTTTATCGACGTATCTATAAGATAAAAAAAAAAAATAGATACTCATCGCAACTACCCCTCCCCCCCCTATTACCCCCCACACCCACCCAATCCCCCTTACCCACCCACTCCCTCCTTACCCACCCTCCCCCCTACCCACCCTCTCCCCCCTTACCCACCCACCCCTCCCCCCTTACCCACCCACTCACTCCCCCCACCCCTTCTAATACCGAAATGGAAAAAAAATAAAACGAAAACATACACGTTTGCCCCAAAAAAGTGAAAGGTCAGTGAAAAAATAGCCGAAGTTTGATTGATGACCCAAGGGAGTGCCAATATATCAGCGCAAATGACTGCGAATCCAATACCGGGCCGTCAGGAGCAGTGAGTCGATAGACATTTCAGGAACAGAGTTGATAGATATTTCAGGAACACAGGAACCTCATATTTCAGGAACAGTGAGTCGATAGACATTTCAGGAACAGAGTTGATAGATATTTCAGGTGAGTCGATAGACAGGAACAGAGTGACACAGGAACAGTGAGTCGATAGACATTTCCCCCACACCACAGGTCGCAAAAACTTACATACAAACGCACATACCTATGGGCAAACATACACCCTCGCCCGGGCAAAAAAAACCACACTTACACACGAACACACGCGCGTATACCTTCACGAGGGAAATAAAAGGAACGGCGGGAAAAAAACTCTCGCTTGTGTCCTTCTACTTATCTAATCTTGCGGTCCTAAAACTCCTAAAAAAAATAGAAAATAAAAGAGAGAAAAAATACCGCACTCCAAAGTTATCGTTATCACCCGGACAACACGCGCCCGGGCGATGAAACTGTCATCCCACGGTAATCCTCGGGGCATACGGTCGACACCCCCGTGGTAAGGCAAGGCAAAGACCACCCTTAGCTCCAGGTGTGGGAAAGGGAAGAGGACAGAAGGGGACAGGTAAGACCAGGACTTCGCGCCTTCCTCCTCGAAACAAAAGGATATTTTTTCCTTATCTCTTTCCTTATCTCCCGCTGGATCTCCTGTCTTCCCGACACCTTCAGCCGTCTCCGTGGACAGGCACTGCAGGAGGCGAAGAAGGGAAAGGGAAGGATGGAAGGACGGATGGATTTGATTTGACAAGATGGGGAGGGGGAGAGGAAGGGAGGGGGGGGAGAGGGAGAGGAGGGAGGGGCAGAAGAGAGGAGAGAGAGAAACAAAAAATCAAAGAGAGAAAAGACGTGAAGAACGAATTCATAATTTGCTCTTCTCTCATCATCAGTTTCTCCTTTGTGAGTCCGTTCTTCTCGCCTTTTTTTCTTTTACTTCTCCCTTCCCTCTCTTCAGCCCTCTCCCCTTCCCCCCCCCCCCCTCCCTCCATCTCCCCCCCCCCTTTCCGCCATCTTGTCAAAGCGATCCATCCCTCCATCCTCGCTCTCCAAATCCCGAACAACAGAAGACCAAAAGACATCCCACAGGACCAAAAAACAAGTATCTCAAAAGGAAACACACAAACCCGCCCACTTACTCCCACTCCCACGCCCGCATCACCCCCCCCCCCCGCCCCCCTTGGCATTACCATTCTTGGAAATACCATCACACGCACAAAGACGAAAGAGGGAGAGAGAGAAAAAAAAAATCCACCGATAACGAGCCATAATCGAAGAACTCACCGTCGTCGCTGGCTGCCCAGGTGTCGGTCGGGGCGTGGTCGGGGCGAGGTCGGAAGAGGTCGGAGCCGAAAAAAAAAGGTTGCAGCAGTTAGGAAGTTCTCGTGGCTTACCTGTAGAGAGAGAAAAAAAAAAGAATATAAAATCGTGTGTGTTATTATCGCGTGTGATTACAGGCCGCAATATCGTCACGTCTGCGGCTGCTAATAAATATCTGGAAGGAGGGAGGTAAGTGGTCGCTCGTGAGGGAGGGCGACGCCGGAGGGAGGGAGGGAGGGGTGGGAGAGGGGACAGGGGGAAGGAAGGAAGGGATGGGAGGGAAGCAGGGGAGGGAAGAGGGGAAGGTAGAAGGGAAGGAAGGGTTGTGGGCAAGAGGGAAGGAAGGAGGTAGGGAGAAGGGGAGGGAGGGAGGGAAGGAAGGGGGAAGGAGAAGGGGAGGGAGGAGAGAAGGAAGGGTGGGGGGAGGAGGGGAGGGAGGAAGTGTGCCTCGCCACCACACCCGCCATTCAGGGTCCTCACGACCAGACACTTCCCAGGTGCCTCCTTTACACGGTACCATTTGCCGGCGCGCTTGTGTAAGCACATGCACGCGCATTTGCACACACGGACACTCACGACCTAAGGGAATACAGGTACTAGAGAATCCGCCGAAGTAATAATACGATTTCGCAGAATTTGGCCTTCGAATGCCGTCCCTTGTCGGACAGACATAATCTGATATACATACATAATTGTACGACTCTCATGATCTGACATTTTCGAGCGGTTCGCCATGAACTTTCACCTGAAATCGGAACAAGACTGGCCGAGCGATATTACGCTGCCGCTGTTCAATTAATCGAAGTTTCTCAATCATTTTTTTTCTTTCGTTTCTTTTTTTTTTTTATTCCGAGACGGGTTATTGGGGTTGAGACGATCGCATTACGGTCCGCGACCACAGCTGGACCACGGCCTCCAGCCACACCTTATACAACTGGTCTCCCCGTTCCCTGCCGCGTGAGCCAGTTTCCGCCCCTGCCAAGCCCTGCCATGCCCTGTCATACCCTGCCATGCCCTGTCATACCCTGCCATGCCCTGTCATACCCTGCCACGCTCCTCCGTTGGGGAAGGATCACATCATCAACCACCCTACGTCCCCGTGGTGCAAAACACACACACGCGCACACACATCACAAACAAAAAGTAAAACAAACACACAACTCGCCTATTTGATTTCACCGACATCATACCCTCGTGCCCCCGTCTACCCCCTCCCCCCTCTCCCCATGCCCTCCCACCCCTCTCCTCCCTCCTCCCTAACGGAAACAGCAAATGTTGAACACGTGTTTCTACTCACTCCCCTCCCTCCCCTTTCCCCTTCCCTCTCTCCCCCCTCTCCCCTCCCCACACAAACAGCTGTCCGGCTCCTCCCCCACAGCACACCTTGTCAACGAGACCCGGAAGCCGCCATAAACATCCCGACGAAGCAAGGAAGGAATTAAGGAAATGATGCTGGTCTGCCGGCCGGCTGCCGCACACGCGCGCGCGCGGTCCAACTGCCGGCCTGCCTCGCGTGTCGGTCTCGTCTCGTTATGCATTCATTACGTACTAATACACTGGAGTCTGATCATTAATGCGTCCCCGCCGGAAGCTGCTTTGAGCCGAGGGCGGGGGGGGCGGGGGTTTGGTGGGGTACGTTGGTGAGTTGGGTGGAGGAGGGAGGGAGGGAGGAGGGAGGAGGGAGGGGAGGAGGGGGAGGGAGGAGGAGGGAGGGAGAGAGGGACGGACGGAGGGGGAGCGAGTTAGAGGGACAGGTATTAGGGACTTTGAAATGAAAATCGTCGAGGGAATCCGATTGATACTGTAGCTATTAAGATATTCTATACAGCAGATAAATTTATACTTTCATCAGATCCAAAAGAGATGCGTTTGATCTGCTGTACAGATTATAGCAAGAAGCATGCACCAGAACAAGCAGGCAACCAGACGCATAAGCGTAAATAACGGATATGCACAAACTTCATTCACGACAAGATAACAGTTAATTAATATGCTAATGTCAATCTATATCAGAACTTTGGTCATTTTCCGTTATAATGGTTCCACTCATCGCGAGGAGATCCACACCGGTAGACAGACACAGACACATACAGACAGACACACACACACATACACACACACGCACGCACCATCGCCCCACTGCGCCGCGCAACCGCCGCCCTTGCACCGCGGCACACAGAACAGCGCAGCATCTAATCCACTCTCTCTCTCCATCCCTTCCTCCCTCTCTTCCCTCCTCTCCTCCCCCCTTCCCTCTCTCTCTTCCTCCCTCCTCCCTCTCTCCATCCCTTCCTCCTCCCCCCACTTTCCCTCCCCTCCCCTCTTCTCTCCCTCCCCCACTCCCTCCCTCTCCCTCTCCCCCTCCCACTCCCTCTTGACCGATCCGCCCGTCACTTAACTTTGCCTCCGAGCTTACCGATAAGGCGGCGGATTCCGAGAAAGCCATCGGTAAAAAGGCCTTTGAGATACGGCGACGCTAATCGGGCACCCTAAGTACTCCGGAGATTAGACTCTGATCAAGCAAGAAAATAAAATATGCGGCATAATCGAAGATAGAAAGCAGAGAAAAACAAAAAAAAATAATAAATAAGAATGGCAAAACGACAGCATCCTACCACTATCATCCCGGGATAGATAGATAGATATAGATAGATATATAGATGAGATAGAGATAGAGACAGAAATAATAGAGATAGATAGATAGAGATAGACAGAGATAGAGGTAGAGATAGAGAGAGATAGACAGATAGAGAGAGAGAGGGAGAAACAACCAAAACAAAGAGGAAGCGGCAAGCGTAAATAAGACGTTTTCCCGCCATTACCTTAGCAACCCAAAACGAACAAAAAAAGTCAAGAACATGAATAAGAACAAAGAAATAAAAAAGAGGGGAACAAGTGAGAGAAAATTTATCTCTGCCTCTCTATGTCTTTATATTCTCTTACTACAGTGACGTCTCCTTTGTATGCGTGGTTTGGCATAGCGCTATGCTGCCCCTTGCGGTAGTTCCCTGTCCCCGAGGAAGGAGAGTATAACGCCCTTAACGCCCATTTCTATATGACTTTCAAGTTGGAAAAAGTCCTTAAACGCAACGTGCCGAATCCCAAACCCGTGTACTGAGGGCAATTAAAGGCCCGTAATTGATATAATTGTTCAAGACTTTAGACCCTATAGGCATGGACTATATATTTTTTTTTGGTCTTCAACCGCAGGAAATGCTACACGCGGCAGATCTTCTACGCCCACTCCGCCCCCCCCCCCCCGCCAAAAACCTCTCTACTAAACCACACATCCAACAAGAACATTATTAATTAACATCCAAATCTAAAATAAAACCCTCTTCACTTTTTTTTAAGACACCGTAGAGACCAAGACCTGATATATTTTTTTCTAAACAATTCCCCTTCCTTTCCCCTTTCCCTCTCCTCTCCCCCCCTCCTTCACATCACCATTCACACCCCATCATCCTTCTCCTCCCCTCCCCCCTCCCATTCTCCCCCGACACCACAAACAGTACCTGATATCATCTTAATCATCAAGACACTGACAGCAGTAGCGAGGACAGCGCGAGGAACGTGACTACCCTCGCGTCGACACACTCAAGTCAGGCAAAAAAAAATATAAAAAATAAAAAAATAAATATACTGACGCTACCTCCCCGACGCGACTTAACTGAAGAGGAGTATACCTGTTTTTTTATGAGATAACAAGGGAAAGACGCTTTGCGCAATGGGGGAATGCACTTGCGTCTGTGAAGATGCATAAAGCCTGCTTATTCAGAGAGGGAAGTTAGGATGATAATAAGAAAGGAATACAGAGCAAAAAGTGAGAGAGGAGAGAGAGAGAGAGAGAGAGAGAGAGAGAGAGAGAGAGAGAGAGAGAGAGAAGAGAGAGAGAGAGAGAGAGAGAGAGAGATGAGAGAGAGAGAGATGAGAGAGAGAGAGAGCTCAAGACTGATGAGAAAGCGAGAGTAAGCATTACATATGGAGGAAGAAGAGGAGGAGGAGGAGGAGGAGGATGTCATCCCAGCCACAACCAGCAGCATCTTGTTACACCCCCCTCCCCCCGCCTCCCCTCCTCCCCATACAACCTGAAACCCAAGACAGCGAAGACCTCGGCGTCATCAGGCGAGTCTCCTGGACGACTTAAGGTGTCCTCCCCCCCCCCCTCCCCGCCCTACCCCCTCTCCTCCCTCCTTCAAGAAAGACTGACCCTTCCCCCTTCCCCCCCAGCTAAACCCCTTGATATAGGCCCTTAAGACACCTTGAAAGGGACTTCCCAGCTGCCTCATAAACCCATATAATGTTGCTCCCACAGCCTCCTCTCGGCTCTACACCTCATGATATCCACTCGGCCGCCCATAACGCCTATCTTATGATCTGGCCGTCAGCGATGTGTCACCGGTAGTTCCTTTTTTATAACGCATAAGAAAAGGGAAGAGAAACTGATAAGACACCATGAACAAAATAGAAAGAAAAAACAGCAAAATAAAATAGCAAGAAGGGAATACAAAGAAACTACAATAAGAGAAATGATAAAAGGCATGAACAATGAATAAAAAAAAAAAAAAAAAAAGGAAACAAGAAATATAGAGAAAACACAACATAAATGGACGGAAGAGAGGCCACCGAAACCGTGATAAAACACATTTCCCATACACTAGCATATCATACAACACCCCAAAGCCCCCTCCTCTAAATCATGCTTCCACCCCCAAAAAAAACAAACGAAAAAAAAGAGAAGAGAGAGAGAGGGGAAACACAAGACCCCACCTCCCCACCCACACCCCTCCTCCCCTGGCTGCAACACCTCTTTCTCTCTCCTCCTCTGGCAGCTAGGGAGAGGAAGTTTGCGAGTGCTGCTACTCACACGCGATGCACACACACTTTTCCAGTTAAGTGATCAAGGAGGGGGCTTTCGCTCGCTCCTCTCGCTCTTCTTGTCAATTTCTCTCTCGCTTCCCTTTCCATCTCGATTATTCGTCTTTCCAGTTCGATTTCCTTTCGGGTTCAAGCGCGTTATCGCCATTTCTCTCTCCTATCTCTTTTTTTTTCTCTTCTCTCTACCTCCTCCTTTCTTTTCCTCCCCTTTTTTCTTCTTTTCTCTCCTTCCCCCTCTTTTCTTTTTCTCTCCCTCCCCTTCTTCTTTCTTCCCCCCCCCCTTTTTCCCTTCTCTCTCCCTCCCCCTTCCTTCCAACCTGCCTTTCCCCTTAAATATTACCCACCATCCCGTTTACCCTTCCCCTAACCCCCGTTCTAAGGGCATGACCCGTCGGACACCCGTCGCTCACCCAGCCGATAATACCCCACTAATCCCTACCCTTCTCCTCCTCCTCTTCCTCCTTTCCCCCCCTCCCCCTAAACCAAGCCAGGAAGCGCCCTCGCTGCCCCTCCCACCCCTCCCTTCCCTCCCTCCCTCCGCCTCCGACCACAACACAGGTGTAAGGAGGACAACAGAGGCCCGACAAATGATGACCAACGCGACGACGAGGACAACGAAGAGAAGGGCAAGCGTTCGGGGGACAAATGACCCCCACGGGGACTGCCATTAGATTCAACAAATTGGGAATAATTACAGACTGGTACTTCCCCTACTTTCCCCTCCCTCTCTTTCCCCTATCCGGGACGCAGGACAACGCACTCCCGCCGTAATGAAGCAGGGAATTAAAACAAAACGGGGAGAGAGAGAGAGAGAGAGAGAGAGAGAGAGAGAGAGAGAGAGAGAGAGAGAGAGAGAGAGAGAGAGAGAGAGAGAGAGAGAGAGAGAGAGAGAGAGAGAGAGAGAGAGAGAGAGAGAGAGAGAGAGAGAGAGAGAGAGAGAGAGAGAGAGAGAGAGAGAGAGAGAGAGAGAGAGAGAGAGAGAGAGAGAGAGAGAGAGACTGCCCTCGTGTGGGTGTTGCATACAGCAGATGACACCTATCTCACACCCATGCAACGGAAATCAACCTGCAATCTAAACCACCAAACCCCTTCTCTGTAATTCCTCAGCGCCTTTTATAAAATACAACCAAACTAATTTACAAGAACAAAGAGAAAAAAATGCTTCGCAACACCAAAATTCATCAATTCAACCATAAAAAAATAAGGCTGAAACACCCGTACTGTAAACCCTTCCTGATAGGACGCTGACGGAGGGCGGGAGTGAAGACAAAGAGAAGGATAAAGACAGGAAGGGGGGGAAGAGAGAGAGAAAGAGCGAGAGTAAACTCGAGAGAGAGAGAGAGAGAGAGAGAGAGAGAGAGAGAGAGAGAGAGAGAGAGAGAGAGAGAGAGAGAGAGAGAGAGAGAGAGAGAGAGAGAGAGAGAAAAATAAGAGGACGGAGAGAAAAGAGATGGGGGAGACGAAAGGGACAAGGGTAGAGGGAAGAGCAAGGGGCAGGATACCAGACACCCTAAGGGCAACGTGGGGTAGGATGGCCAGCTTGGGAAGGGGTGGGGGAGGGGGGAGCCGGAGGGTAGGGCAGACCATCCTATCTTCCAACTGTCATTAGTTTTAAACAAGATCTTTTATTTTCCGCGTTTTCGCCGTCTTAGGTTTATCCACGCGGGCAGGCGCCGAGACAAGCGATGCCTAGCTGTAGGACACGGAAAACCTCTCCTTAAATAAGAACTAAAAATAATTAAAAATCCAACGAAATCGGGATAAGGAATAATAAAAAACCCCACGATTAAGGTCTTGCGTGAACTTAATCTGCCCTTTCTCCACTGAGTGCGCTACACAAGGCTTGTAAAATGTTAACGTTTTTCCTAATTTACCGTAGAGCCAAAATGTCAGCGACTGGCCGACAACCTAAAGAAAATGAAATATTTATAGGACATCGGTTCACATTCTTGAGAACAGACATGAAGGTGATGTGTATGTACGACTTGTTGTATTTGAACTTGTATTATTCCCGTTCGTTCTTCCTTGATTTCTCGGCCATTCGCCAGCTCTTGCCAATCTCTCTATCTTTGTTCTTTCTTAATTTCTCTTTGTTTTTCTTTCTTACTTTCTCTTTTTTCTGTTTCTTCCTTTCCTTCTCTTTCCCTGTTTTTCTTCTAGTTCCCTCTTTTTTCCACAGAAAATGCACTTACAGTGTGTGTGTGTGTGTGTGTGTGTGTGTGTGTGTGTGTGTGTGTGTGTGTGTGTGTGTGTGTGTGTGTGTTGTGTGTGTGTGTGTGTGTGTGTGTGTGTGTGTGGTGTGCGCCGCGCGCGTGTGCGTGTGCGTGTGCGTATGTGTGTCGCTGCCTCAGTTGCCCCGTCGTACATGATCGATCTCATCAATTCACCCAATCGCCTCGCGTCTGCCCCGACCCACCGATGCGCCGTGGCAGGGGGCAAGGCAGGTGGGCAAGGGTGGGTGGGGCCGCAAGGCAGGATGGAGGGAAGGCAGAGGCAGGATGGTAGGAAGGCAGGATGGTGGGTGGAGGGAAGGCAGGATGGTGGGTGGGTGGTAGGGAAGGCAGGATGGTGGGTTGGCTAGTGGTTGAGGAGGAGGAGAGGAGGAGGAGGAGGAGGAGGAGGGGAGGAGGAGGAGGAGGAGGAGGAGGAGGAGAAGAAGAAGAAGAAGAAGAAGAAGAAGAAGGAAGAAGGAAGAGAGGAAGGGAAGGATCAGTTGTTATCCCTCTCTTTTTCCCCATTCTATTCCTCTTTCTCTTTCTCCTCCATTCCCTATTTATTCTCATCGTCTTCAGTCCCTCCATCCCGTGTGGTCGTTAGCGTCTCTTTCTGTTCCCCGTTTTCTTTCCTCGCGACCCCCACTCGCAGGAATCACAAATGCATATATCCAATTTGTGAATCTCAACGCGCGTGGACATGCACCGAGGAGCGCAAGCCAATTCGACACTTAGATACAGATACATAAAGATGATGGTTAGGAACGCGAGCCAGAGACATGACGGGCATTCTCTTCCTCCGCACACCTAGCCTAGATCTTGAAGTGAATGAATAATTACGGAGATAAGTGAAGAAACAACGAAAGATGTGAGTTAATAACCAAATCTATATATAAACAAGTTAATAACTTAATGAATAAACCCCTCCAAGCTAGTCGATACAGACGGACACTCGCCTCCAAAGAACGCCCACGCCTTGACCTGCGCTCCCGCCCACATCCCATGCCCCCCCGTTCACGCCTCGAGCCCCACGCCCAAAGCCCACGCCCACGCCACGTCTCAGACCAAGGCACAGTCTCCTGCCTTTCCCCAACTGAAAACTGCATCGCCTTCGCCCCGACTCGCCGCCCACCATGAATGCCAAAGGACCTCGTCGCCCATGAGTCAAGCATCCCTCCTCGTCGTCGTCGTCGTCGTCGTCGTCGTCGTCGTCTCTTCTTCTTCTTCTTCTTCTTCTTCTTCTTCTTCTTCTTCTCCTCTTCCTCCTCCTCCTCCTCCTCCTCCAGCGGGCACTGCCGCCCCCTCTGCACTCTCTTCCCCCGGCGATTTCACCTGTGAACACACTCAGTGCCAGTCATGGCACCGCTACACCCTCCTCCCCTTCCTCCCCCCAACCACCTCAAAATCACTGCCAATGACCCACCCCTCCCACCCCTCCCGCCCACTCCAACAAAACCTAACAACAAAAACCAAAAACCAAAAAAAGAGGAACGCTTCATTCTGTATTAACCCAAACTGCAAATTGGCCGCCGGGTTTACTGCGGTTGATCCATTACCTATTCACACAACATCGCCGCGGTGTTGGCAGCGGAATGGCACCCAATATGGCATTCCCGCCGCAAGCCGTGGGGGAGAGCGGGTGAAGAGGGGAGGGGGGAAAGGGAGGGGAAAGGGGAGGGCGGGGTGAGAGGGAGGGGAAGAGGGAGGGGATAGAGGGTGGGAGAGACTAGGACGGGGTGAAGGCATTGGAAGAAAGCGATTCAATTCCTTTTTTTTAAGTTAAAGGGATGGATGAGTGGTCTATTACCAAAGCTACAAGAGGTACATTTCACTAACAAAAAAAAATATATCTATACACACGAATATTAAAAAACATTAAGAACAGCGATAAAAATAACGAAGACGCGTATAATCAGCTATCTGAGCTCATCAACCTACGGCTAATTTCATTAACACAGACCTCTCCGCTCTTTAGTTTACACCTAGTCGTCCCATAAGGTCTTAATGAGGGAAGTTGGTCTTAATCAAATATAAAAAAAAAAAAAAAAATAGCACCCCCGAAAAAAAAAAAAAAGAGAAAAAAAATCTCATCAACACCCTGGTCGAACGAGACGAGTGAATTATCAAATCAACATCACCCTCTCTCCCTTCCCCCTCCCCTCCCTCCCTCCCCTCCCTCCCCTCTTTCCCTGCCCCTCCCCTCCCCCTCCCTTATCGCCATGCTCCTTCCCTAATCTCCTTTTCCTTTCTCTTTCCTCTTCCCTTATTCCCTCTCCCTCCCTCCCTTCCTAGCCTCCCCCCTCCCCATCTCCCTACTCATTCCCAGCCACACTCTAACAACTTGTGTCTAGGTGAGTTATGGAGGGAAGGAGGGAGGAAGAGAGGGAGGAGGGAGGAAGGGAGGGAGGGAGGGAGGGAGGGAGGAGGAGAGAGGAGGAAGAGAGGAGGGAGGGAGGAGGGAGGGAGGGAGGGAGGGAGGAAGGGAGGAAGGGAGGAGGGAGGGAGAGAGAGGAGAGAGGAGGAGAGAGGAGAGAGGAGAGAGAAGAGAGAGAGAGGAGAGGAGAGAGAGAGAGAGAGAGAGAGAGAGAGAGAGAGAAGAGAGAGAGAGAGAGAGTGGAAGAAAGGTGAGAGAGTGGGGTGGGGGTGGGGGTTGGATTTGGCGCGAGGGAGCGGTCAGGAGCGGTCGAGGGAGGGTTATTTCCCCCTCCCCTCCCCTCCTTCTCCCCACCCCCTCCAACCACCCGTGCGAGGCTACCTGCATCCTTCCACCTGGTCGCCGATGCCCACACCACTCGACCGCCACCTACAATATAACCACTTGGCTATCCCATATATCCCCTACCTCCCCACCCCCACCCCCTGCAAAACACCGCCCCCTTCCCCACCCCTGCAAAACACCACCCCACCCCACCCCACAAACCACCCCCACCACCCCCACACTCCACCATATCTTTTTACTTACCCAATCTACATTCACCCCCCCCCTCCTCACCCCAATTCCTATTATCCCTCTCCCCCCCCCCTCCTATACTCCTGCATGAGGGCTTGTTAGCATGTATGGCTCTATTATTAGATGCGATAGGAAGGGGAGTAAGCTACTAAAAAAAAAAAGTTTGTAAAAAGGGTGGGTGAATATTCATGTGAAGTGGGTGCAATGTACTTTTTTCTCCTTTCTTCTTAATTATCATTTACATCTTCCTTCTTGCATCTCTTCATATTTTTTTTCCTCTTCCCTTCCTTCTTTCTTCCTTCTCACATCTCCCCTTCATTTTTCTCTCCTCTTTTCTTCTTCCTTCTCACATCGCTCCTTCATTTTTTCTCTCCTCTTCCCTTCTTCTTTCTTCCTCCTCTTGTTTCTTACTCCTCCATTCCCGCCCATAAATCATCCTCCGTGTCCCTGTGGCATGTTTTTGCCCCTTCCTTGTTTTTGGCCTAAGGGAGGCGAGGGGGGTGAGGGGGGGGGGGTGAGGGAGGGGGGAGAGCAGAGGGGAAGACGCAGCACCAAGACGCCCCACGGCCCATTGAGTCCTTCTGTGTCCTCCTGTGTCCTCCTGTGTCCTCCGATGTCCTTCGGTGTCCCCCTGGCGTCCCCCCGTGTCTTTGAGGGAGAACAATACGGACCAAGCCTTTGGCATAATGACCAAACCCGAGCCGCCGCGATAAGCATCGTCCGCGGGATTACATCACTCGCAAACACTCACTCGCCGCGGCCCACCTTCGCCCTCCATCTCTCGGGGCATCTCTCCTGCGTCTCTATCCTGCCCTCCATCGCCTCCTCTCTCCTGCGTCTCTATCCTGCCCTCCATCGCCTCTCTCCTCTCTATCCTGCGCCTCTATCCTGCCCTCCATCGCCTCCTCTCTCCTGCGTCTCTATCCTGCCCTCCATCGCCTCTCTCATCCTGCCCTGCCTCTCTCTCCTGCCTCCCTGCCTCCAAGCCCGAAGCTTGGAACTACATTTCGGCCAGAGAGGCAATTTAAGAAATCTCTTATCTTAGGAATACCTTATCTCCTTTTTCGCTTTCATTTTTCCTTCATCTCTTTGGTACCCTTTCCCTTCTTCCCCTTCCCGGAGCGCTGAAAATACCCTCTCCCACCCTTTCCAACACTTCCCTACGACCTGAGAAGCATCCGCATTTCTATTCCTATTGACAATTCCCGTTCCTATTCCCACTCGGCTAATTCCTACCCGTTCGCCCCCCCCCCCCACCCCCCACCCCACCCCCGCGACCCGCCGCGCCGCCCCGACACAACAGCTTCATTCATCAGGGCCCTGGCGACGGATGAAGCCCTCGAGATTTATGCCGCCACTAAATCACTCCGTCATTGCCCTCCCCAATCCACCCCTTGCCCTCTCCCCTATGCTCCCTCCTCCCTTGCCCTCTCCCCTATCCTCCCAATTCCTTGCTCTCTTCCCAATCCTCCCTTCTCTCTTGCCTTCTCCCCTATCCTCCTCCATCCCTTGCCCTCTTCCTAATCTTCACCCCTCTTGCCCTCTCTCCTATCCTCCCCATCCCTTGCCCTCTTCCCAATCCTCCACTTCCCTTGCCCTCTCCCCAATTCTCCCTCCTCCTTTGCTCTCTCCCCTATCCTCCCCCTCCCTTCCCCTATCCTCTCCTTCCCACTGCCCCTATGCCCCCTCCTTCCCACTGCCCCTGCCCCCTCCTTCCACTGCCCCTACGCCCCCTCCTTCCCCCACACGAAACACAATGCCCCTGCGACAACACAGCGTCTCTCAAGAGCGCGGTCGACAGACGGAAGACTCCTCGAGGCCCCCGTGTTTTGTTCGAGTTTCCCGTGACGAATCGCCTCCAACTCGCTGGTGTGTTGTTCGTTTTATGAGAGAAACAAATAACGTGTCAACAAACTAGACCTCCCCCCCCTCCCTGCCCCCCTTCTTCGTGTCAAAGAACTAAGACCCCCTCCCCCTCCTTCTTGTATCAAAGACCTACGAACTAGGCCCCCTCTCAGCCCTAGGGTTACCAAGGATTCCGTAATTATCCGTAAATGTTTCGACAAGAACAAAGATCCATGTTCTTGCCTGCGAATGGAGAAAGAAAGAAGGAAGGAAAGAAAAAAAAAAAAAAAAAAACTCTCGCATCCCTCCCTCCAAAAATTCAATTTTCGCAAACACAATCTCTTGTTCACATCGGAAACGGAAACCTAATCGGTCATAAAATCTCGAGCTTCGTTTCACAGCACCCCCAACCACCCCAACCCCCACACCCCCCATCACTTCCCCCAACCACCACCCCATCACCTTCCCCCAACCCCACACCACCACCACCCCACCCCTTCCCCAAACCCACACCACCTCCAACCCCTCCCTCTCCCCTCCCCTCTCCCCCACACACAAGCACACACCTCCTCGCCAGAAAAATCGTCTTGATCGGCCGTAAAACGCCAGACTGAGCGGGTCCGATCTCCGAAATACGTAGCAGACGGCGTGGCGGCAGCGTTTGCATATCGAGGCCCTGATTGCGATTTCAATTTTGCGTTCTTGAGGGGAGGAAGCAAGCGCCTCGGAGGTGACTGTGTAAGATCTCATCTTCTGAGGGAGGGAGGGGAGGAGAAAGAGAAACAATAAATAAATAAATAGAGAAGGGTGGGAAGGAGGGAGGAGAAGAAGATAGAAAGAGGGAGGAGGAGGAGGGAGGGAGGAGGGAGGGAGGGAGGGAGGGAGGAGAGAGAGAGAGAGAGAGAGAGAGAGAGAGAGAGAGAGAGAGAGAGAGAGAGAGAGAGAGGAGAGAGAGAGAGAGAGAGAGAGAGACGAGAGAGAGAGAGAGAGAGAGGAGGGAGAAGGGAGGAGTGTGAATGAAAGAAAGAGAGATAGAGAGACAGAGAGAGACTGAAAGTAAGAATAATAGAAAATGTAAGAAGGTAAGAAAAAAGAGAGACAGAGAGAGAATGGAATAAGAAATGAAATTGAAAGAATGAGAGCACGGAGATTCTATTAGATCTATGTTTTTTTTATGATATTTTACTTTTTTGTTTTTTTCTTGTATGATTCTGTTTTACTTTTTTTAGTTATTTTTTTTTTTTCTTTATTTATTATGTATCACCCGTATAGTGTATTTTTTTTTTTTTTATATTGATTTTTTGTTTTTTTTATTTTTTTTCTTTCTTTTTTCTTAGTTTTTTTTTTTTTTTTTTTTTTTCTTTTATTTTATATTTTTTTTGATTTGTATATTTTTTTTTATTTTTTATTTTTGTTTTTATTTTTTTTTTTTATTTATTTTTTTGAGAATATGATTGAGCATTCTTTTTTTGTGTGATAAAATAGAAGGAGCAAGGAAGAGCGGCAGTTCACGTCAGCGGTGGGCATGGCGCGGAAGGAGGGCCAGGCCAGGGGCTCGGCCGCGGGCATTCCAGCGGCGGGCGCCGCGAGTGGGGGTGCATGTGTACATTGGTCGTTATCGCCGCCCGCCTTGAGAGTCTGAGCACGCCCTCGCCGCCGCAGCCGAGAAGTGCTAAGTAACTCGAGACGGCAGGAGAGAAATTAGCACTTTTTTCTCCTTCTTTCTCTTTCTCTCTCTCTTCTCTCTAGACTAACTTTGATGATATTTGTTTTTAGCTGGCTGTCCTAACCTCGTTCTCTCCTTCCGACGCACCTCCTCTCCCTCCCTCTCCTTCCTCCCTCCCCTCTACCTTCTTTCACTCCTCTCTTTCCTACCTCCCCCTTCTTTCCACTCCCCCTCCTTTCCCTTCTCTCTTCCCACCCTCCCTCTCTCCTCCCCTTTTTCCACTCCCCCCTCCTTCTTCCTACCCCCTCCCCCCCTTCGCCCAACACCGAATTTCCATTCCCGCTGCCTGTCCCTTCAAGAACAAGAATCAAGAGGAGGAGAATTAAATATTCGTCTTTTTAATTGGCCGAAACGAAACTTTCCGGCATTCGAATCTTCCCACTTTCTAAGGAAGAAAGAGAAAAAAAATCATATGAATATTCAATCCTCCTTACCCCTCCCCCTCCCCCCTCTCAACACCCTATAGCCACCGCTTCTTAATTAACCTGCGATAGATAACCCTTCTAGTCCGGTGGAATCCTAAAAGTATAATGGAAAAAAATATATATATGAGTCACTGTGTGTGCTTATGTGTATGTGTTAAACGTGCTTACGTGCACTTGTACGAAACTCAAATTACCGAAATATCTATCTATCTACATCCTTCTTCTTTCAACCTTTCCTCTCTTTCACATTCTCTTGACTTTCTCCTCCCCCCCCCCACACCCCCTTCCCCTGACCTGCACCCGCAAAGACCAAGCTCACCTTAGGCTGCAGGACATGGCCGCTCTCCTTAGTATTCTGGAGCTCGAGGGGGGCGCTTATAAATGTCTTGAAAGGTCCGGTCGCTCCCCCTTCCCCTCCTCTCTCACCTCCTGGCCCCTCTTCCCCTGGTCCCTCCTAGTTCCTTCTCCCCCCTCCCGTGCCCTCCTCCCTTCCCCCTCCCCCTTCCCGCCCCTAGTCTGACTCCCCTCACCTCACGAGTGACACCCTCCCCTCCCATTAGGTATTCGAGCCTCTCTTGTGATTCTTCTTCTCTTGCATTCCTCCTTCTTTCGTGTTTCTTATTTCTTTCGTGTCTCTCGTTCTCAAGAACCCGAGGCGCTGGCCTTGATGTATAACAAAATTCGTATTTTTTTCCTTCTCGGTTTCTGGAAATGCTGGTGAGAACAGAGGACCAGAGAGCAGGCATGTACGTACAGGCACGCAGGCACGCACGGATCCCAACCCCCAACCCCTATTTACAGACACATTCACACAAAACAAAACACAGCAATCATACACACGCAAACTATACAAACTCCATTGTGGAAATAACCCCCCCCATCCCAAAAACACAAAACGCAGGAAAAGCAAACATTCAAACTGGACCAAAAACAAACAAACTATAAATGAAAAGACAAAAAAAAAAAAAAAAAAAAAAAAAACCCCCCCCAAAAAAAAAAAAAAAAAAAAAACTCGACTGTAACAGAGACATGTTTACAATCCAGGTCCCAGCGGACAGTCCAGCCCAGGGTCAGCCGCTCGCTCCACCGCAGCGGTCGTCCGTGTTCTATAGGTCGCACGGGCGGTTTAAGGGGAAATTCTGAAACAGGTGAAATAAGGTACGGAAGGAGGAAGATATAATAAGAGACAGGGGAAAAGGGAGATAGGGAGATAGGGAGGAGAGAGAGAGAGAGAGGAGGAGAGAGAGAGAGAAGAGGAAGAGAAGAGAGAGAGAGAGGAGGAGAGGAGAGAGAGAGAGAGGAGAGAGAGAAAGAGAGAGAGAGAGAGAGAGAAGAAGAAGAGAGGAGAGAGAGAGAGAGAGAGAGAGAAGAAGAGAAGAGAGAGAAGAGAGAGAGAGAGAGAGAAAGAAGAAGAGAAGAGAGAGAGAATAAAGAGAACAGAGAAGAAAAGAGAAAGAGAGACAGAAGAGAGACATAGAAAGGACAGGGCCCTAAAAACGAAGCCATGCGGCCCAAGGAGCCGCGAGCGAGCGAGGGCCAATTACCACCCAGCATCTATCCCCATCAGCGCCCATATGGCCCAGGCGGCTCTGACAGATATCATCACTGCCACCCGACAGTGATGAACAGCTTCAGGCACACCTATCATCTCCCATCACCTCCCATTGATCCCTCCCCCTCCCCCCCTCGTCTCTTACTGACCCTTCCTCCCCCTTCATATCTCACTGACCCCCTTCCCTCCCTTCTTCTGTTGATCACCTCTCTCTCTCTCTCTCTCTCTCTCTCTCTCTCTCTCTCTCTCTCTCTCTCTCTCTCTCTCTCTCTCTCTCTTCTCTCTTCTTCTTCTTCTTCTCTCTCTCCCTCCCCTCTCAATGATCACCTCCTCTCTCACTGACCCCCTCCCCCCCTTCCACCCCCTACCTCCGCTTCTTCTCCACCCCCCCTTCACCCCCTACTCCCCTTCCCCCCTCTCCCCACCCCAACAGCCAGCCCCACCGCGGTGCTCAGCACAGTCTATTCATCACAGTTATCGGCTGGAGGACGGTTATGAGTTCATCACATGACCGTTGCCTGGCATGAGAGGGATTACATGCACAGACACACACACACATACCCCGACTATACACATAAGCACACGCTTACACTACAGACATACTGACATAGAGAGAGAGAGAGAGAGAGAGGAGAGAGAGAGAGAGGAGAGAGAGAGAGAGAGAGAGAGAGAGAGAGAGAAGAGAGAGAGAGAGAGAGAGAGAGAGAGAGAGAGAGAGAGAGAGAAAGAAAAAAGAAAATCAAAACAAAACATAAACGATCCTCCGCCAGTCCTTTCCTTTATGTCTTTCGCCCTCTCTCTCTCGCGCCATTACAAAAACCTTTAACCCCCTATGGTCTCCTCTTTTACATTCCTATCCTTAATCCTTCCATTAGCTTCCTACGCGCCCCCACTGCTTCCCTCCTCTTCTCCCCGGTCGCCTCCTCTCTCTTCCCTTGTCTCCCTCCCTCCCCTTCCCTTCCGCCCTCCCTCCCTCCTAATCATCCTCCTTCCTCCCCCTCCTCCTCCCCTTCTTCCTTCCTCCCTACTCCTCCTCTTCTCCCTCACAATAGCTCCCCTCTTATCCCTTCCCTCCTCCTCCTCCCCCTCCCCCACGCCACTCGGGGTTCACCTGCGAGTGAGCAATAAATATAGATATGCCTACTTGGCCGCTTAATGAACAGGTCCTCAAGGAGTGCTGACGTCTGCCCGGCCTCTCCTACCACTCTCTCTTTCTCTCTGACCCTTTCCTTCCATTCTCTCTCTCTCTCTCTCTCTCTCTCTCTCTCTCTCTCTCTCTCTCTCTCTCTCTCTCTCTCTCTCTCTCTCTCTCTCTCTCTCTCTCTGCTCCTGATAGCTATCTGATTTTGTCGTAGCGCCATTATAAAAAAATTCCACATGTAACTGTACCCCTGGTGTCATTAGCATAATAGCATTTTCAAGAGAAGAGGAGAATAAGAGAAAAAGAAGGGAATAAGAAGAGAACTGGAGAATAAGTAAAGAGAAGAGAAGAATATAAAGAGAAGAGAGAGATAAAACGAGAAAGAAGAACCAAAGAGAAGAGGAGAGAAGAATAAAACGAGAAAAGAAGAATAAGCAGAGAACAGGCAAGCCGCAGAAGAGAACCGTGATACCAAAATCTTTAAAACGTCTTTACTGACCGAGGAAAAAACAAAATACATAGATTCCTCACGCCGCCATCTGTATCGATAAACACAACAATCCAAAACGCACGATAAGCGCCAACGTCGAGACCGCAAACCATCCGCCATTGTCTCTCCGACTCGAACCCAGCCTCGTCCAGCAGAGGTCGCCAAGCGGTTCTTCAAAAACCCCTCAACACGAACCAGGTACTTGAGCGAACCAGGCACTTCCGCGTCCGTCTCGCCTCGAAATGTACGTCCCGAATGTACTGCGAGTAGGCGTACGTACCTGTACACTGACCGGCCGCACACCCTCGCTTAATGTACACACCGTGATTACCCGACTCGTTGCTGTCTCTTCTTGTGGGACACCGACGCTGGCCGCGGGGCAGGGTGGCCGCTTTGGCTGGGACGTGATGGGAGGTCGTCTGCTGGGGCGGGGAAGGGGGAAGGGGGAGGGGGGAGGGGTACAGGTCGCGCTTTGGAGCGTTTTGGAGTGTGTGTGTGTGTGTGTGTGTGTGTGTGTGTGTGGTGTGTGTGTGTGTGTGTGTGTGTGTGTGTGTGTGTGTGTTTGTGTGTGTTGTGTGTGTGTGTGTGAGTGTGAGTGAGTGAGTGTGTATGTTAATTCGTTTGTGTATACTACATCTACGTTGACTTCTTTGTTTGCATTCATGTCTCCCTAATTCCCTGGCTTAGTATACTCCCTATATAATCAACAGTCCCTGTACTGCCGCGTCCACTCAGCGCCCCTACGTATCTTCTCGCCCCCCCCTTCCGTCACCCCCCCTCCCCTACGTATCTCCTTGCCCCCCCCCCCCGCCACGTCATCAATCGAGTAAGGACCAGAGATGCGTTATCGTAATCTGATTGCCTGTGATGATCCAATCCCTTGTCGTTTACGTTCGCTCGATTGGGGCAATTACAACCGCTGTCCCCTTCCCCCTTAGCACAACGGGACGGATGGGAAAGAAGGGATGGGGAAGAAAGGGAGAAGCGAATGGGGAAAAGAGAGGGGAAAAAAGCTTGGAGATGGAAAGAAGGGAGGAACGAACGGGCGAAGAGAAAGGGAGAAAAAAGGCTTAGAGAAAGCCAGAAACAAGAAAAAGAGAAAGAAAAACGAGATGGAAGTTGCCCGAAGAAAAAACTGAGGAAAATGAAGACATACAATTCTTCAAACAAAAACAACAAAAAAGAAATAATAAAACAAATCAAAATATAAAAAAAAACTAATAAAAACCAAAGAGAAATTAAACGAACATTCTCGTTTCTTTTCCCTCGATTACAACTGTGATCACACCACCACGTCCGAATCCGTCGTCGCCCGGCAGTGAATGACCGACCGTGGCTTCGTCTTCGTCACGGTCAACCAGGAGGAACATGATGATCATGCCCGTGCCTAGTCGTACGTGACGTCCGTTTTGTGCGTGTTTGTGTGTCTGTGAGTAAGGAGGGGAGAGAGGGAGGGAGGAGGAGGAGGAGGAGGAGGAGGGAGGAGGAGGAGGAGGAGGAGGAGGAGGGAGGAGGAGAGGAGAGAGGGGAGGAGAAGGGAAGGAGGAGGAGGAGAAGAGAAGAAGAAGGAGGAGGAGGAGGAGGAGGAGGCAGACGGAAAAGGAGAAAGAGAAAAAAAAGAAGCGAAAGAGAGAGAGAGAGAGAGACCCGACGGCAACGATAACTGTGCAGCCTCCACGGGGGCAGAGCAGCAGCATCAATAACGCAATCACAGGCGCCCCATCTGGTCAGCGCATGTTACAAGTGCACCGTAATAACAGAGTTATCATTGCATTCCGGTGATCAACGATACGGGGCAATAATCACTCTCAACCTGCCACCCCCTCCCCTCCCTCCCCTTCAATTTTTTAACTCCCCGCCCCCCCCTTCCCCTACCCTCATGACAATCACGAAAGTGTATAAAAGAATTGATTCTACTAACAGGGACACGCATAAACGTACATATGTACTCACGCGTGTACATAAAACAAACACACACACACACACACACACACACACACACACACACACACACACACACACACACACACACACACACACACACACACACGCACACACACGTTATTGGATTAGTCTCATTGGCCGAGCAATGCGATCGTGGTGGGTAATTTCGTGGTCGCATTAAGCCTCCTCACCTCAACCTTCACTCATTTCCTTACTCAACTTACTCATCATTACCCAACCACATGACCACTTCAATTCAATAATTAGCTTCGCCTTTTCCTTTTGTGTGTGTGTGTGTGTGTGTGTGTGTGTGTGTGTGTGTGTGTGTGTGTGTGTGTGTGTGTGTGTGTGTGTGTGTGTGTGTGTGTGTGTGTGTGTGTTGTGTGTGTGTGTGTGTGTGTGTGTGTGTGTGTGTGTGTGTGTGTGTGTGCGCGCGCGCGTGTGTCTGTATGTCTATCCTCCTCTGTTTATCTTTGCCTCCCTCTGCCTCGTTCTCTCCTTCTCTCTTCCATCCCATGTCTAATCTACCTGTTTTCATCTCTTACTCGTCCACTCCTTCGCAAAGTCTCACCCACTCGTGCATTCATTAACTCTCTTATTTACTCGCACTCCTTCCATTTAGTCCCGCCTTTTCCTCCTCTTTCTTCACTTTCTTCCCTTCCTCTCTGCCATCTCCCTTTCCTCTTACTCTCCCCCTCTCTGTTTTTCTGTCTCTTCTCTCTCTCCCCTTCTCCTTTTCCCTCTTCTCTCCTTCCCCTCTCCCTCTTCCTCTTCTTCCCTCTTCTCCTCCTCTTCTTCCCTCTCTGTCTCCGTCTCCTCTCTCTCTCCCTTTCCCTCTTCCCCTTCCCTCTCCCTCTTCCTCTTCTTACCCTTCCTCCTCTCCCTCTCTTTCTTTCCTTGCTCCTTCTCCCTCTTATTATTCCCCTTTCCCTCTTCTTATTCCTCCTTTCCCTCTCTCTCTTCTTATTCCCCTTTCCCTCTCCCTCCCCCTCTTCCTCTGTGGTCTCAGGGCGAGTGTCCAGGTGGCGTTCGCTGCGGTACCGTAAGGGAGGAGGAGGAGGAGTCAAGGACCTTACGCCTCCTCGTCCTCCTCCCTTTCCTTCGCCTCGCTTTTTCATTCTCCTATCTTTCCTATGTCCTTCTCTTTCTCTTCGACCTGTCATCTATCTTTTTTTTCTTCAATTCTCCTTTCTTTCCATCTCCTTCATTTTCTCTCTCCCTCCTTCTCTTTTGCCGCTTTTAATTTCTTACCTCCATTTTCTTCTTTCTTCTTTCGCCCCTTTCTCCTTCTTCTACCCATTTCTCTCTTCCCCTCTTCTACTTCTTTCTCTCCTACCTCCTTCTTTGCCGCTTTTTAAAATACGTTCCTTCCTTCCGAGGGTAAAGGCAATGTCAACAAAGCCAAGAAAAAACTTCGCCGAGTTGTTTCAGTAACGGACGAGACGCAGGAGGGAGCGGGTCACTCTCTCTCTCTCTGCGATGACACCCGATGCGTCCTTTACTGTCCGCCCGTTGTGTGTGCGTTGCGTCCGTGTCCGTTTGCCGCGCTGGCCGAGCCGTCTGTCTTGTTTGTTCTATCCGTGGGGTTTGCTTGCCTGCCTTGCGTGCGTGCTTGCTTGTCTGCCTACCTGGCCAAGCTATCTACTTGCTATCCAACCACCTGATACTTACTCTCCCTCCCTCTCTCCTCTCTTCCCATCTCCCTCCTTCCACCCTCTTCCCTCCCTCCTCCTACCTCCCTCCCACCTTCCCCTTCCCTCCCTCCCTCCCTCCTCTCTCTTTCCTCCTTCCTTCCTTCCACCTCCCTCCCTCCCTCCTCTCGGGCCGGACGGAGTGAATTTGAGTCGCGCAGTTTACCTCGGTTTCCCCCGCTCCGGATAATCAGTTTAGCGGCCTGTATAATGGCGTCGACGTCAGCACCGGCGGGCCTCCTTAATGGACCGCATTACCTCCCCGCGAGTGACGTTTGGAAAATTTATAATTGTCGATAAACCGGACCCCGCCCATAATTTTTTCCTTAGTCTGCCGCCCGCCCGCGGCCGCCCACCGGCGCTGAGGCCTCACTCCGTTTCCATCTCCTATCTCTTTATCCTTTTTTTCTCCCTTTCCTTTTCATCCTTTTTTTTCTCCCTTTCCTTTTCCTTTCTTTTTTTTCATATCATTTTCTTTCTGTTCGGTTTCCCCATCCCCAACCATCACTCACCCTTCTCCCCCCCCCCCTATTTTATCCCGATTCCTCGCCTGTCCATCTTCCCTTCCAGACACACACACACACACAGAATCTTCGACGACTCTACTCTCTCTTTTCTCCCTCATTCTCCCCTTTCTCCTCTCCTCCTTCTCTTCTCACACCCTTCTTATCCGCTCTTCACACCTTCCTCTTATCCCCGACGCCCTGGTCCACCCTTAACGACGCTCTTTCCCCATTCCTCCACGTGGGTAAGGGGCGTTAAGGGAAAGTAAGGGGGGGGGGAGGGTCCCAAGTCGCTTTATCATGTCTGACGGGCGTGGAAAATGCGAATTTTGGGCAGGTGATAACTTTATAGGTCAAGTGTAACCCTTTGATTTGCTCTCACCCCCTTCTCATTGGGGATGAAGGAGGGAGGGGGAGGGAAGAAGGGTTGGAACTAGGGAAAGAAGGGAGAAGAGGAGGAGGGAGAAGGGAGGAAGAGAAGTGAGATTGGGAGAAGAATGGAAGAAGAAGGGAGGGAGGGAGGGAAAGAGAGGGAAAAAAGTGAAAAGGAACATACCCGGATTCACCGTGGGGTTCAAGGGAGTGTTCCTCCCTTGGACACCGGAGAGAGAGAGAGACGACAGAAGAGAGAGAAAGAGAGAGAGAGAGAGAGAGAGAGTAGTTTACAACATTGGTAATAGTAGAGGAGGAGACAGAATGTGGGAGATAAACAGAAGCTCGGCTCGATGGAGCGCCGAATAATGAGCCATTAAGGTTGCTGATGATGCAATATACCGGAGGCTGCGCAGTGACGAATGGACGATCCCCGACGGCATAGTCACGTGCATAGGGCCTCCCACACCGACAAGAAACCTTTCTCTCCCTCGTCTCTTTTCTTCCCCTCCTCCCTCCCCTCACTCTCACGCCGTTAATGATTTTACTTACAAACCCGTTCGCACTTCTCTCCGCTCCCCCCTCCCCCCTTCACCCCCCCCCCCTCATCCCCACCTTCTCTCTGCCAAGCAAAATATACGATCTTAATAACGGCGCGAAGTTTACATTACGTCATAATCAGGCATAATTGGTCGGAAAATTATAAGATTACCTACTCCGCCATGTCGCGTTTTATGCTAACATTTATTTTCTTAATACACACGTACGCAAACACACACGGTTTGACGCGTGCGCACACGTACACATGTACACGAACGCGCGAACTCTAACCCGATGACACAGGAAAAGTGCATGTACACACACACACACACACACACACACACACACACACACACACACACACACACACACACACACACACACACACACACACACACACACACACACACACACACACACACACACACACACACACACACACACACACACACACACACACACACACACACACACACACACACACACACACACACACACACACACAACACAACACGCGTGTACACACACATAAACAAAACCACTTCTGCAAAATAGGCTTTCGAAAGAGCGATTTCTACGATGACCTGTTGACCGGAAAGTTTATCATATCATTAAAATGTCGTTTCCCAATTCGCTTTTTGCCCTCCACCTCTTCTCTTTTTTTTCTCCTTCCACTCCTTCCCTTTCTCTCTGCCTTTTTTTCTCTTTATCAATTCCTCCCTTTTTTATCGTCTTACTCCCCCCCCCTCCTTTCCTTCTTTTCAATCTCTCCTCCTCTACCTCTCCCATTCTCCTCCAACCCCCTCTCCCCCCTCCTTCCCTCCAACCCTCCCCTTCCCTCTAACCCCTCCCCTCGCCCCTTACCTCCACCCCAACGTAACGTGGGAAGCGGTGGGCATTTGTGGGCATTCTCAGACCGGGCACGACGCGGCGGGGGTGGGGGTGGGGGGTCATTATGGTCCGGTAGGGTTGTTATCGCGAATTTAACCCCTTAATGAGGCCCAGGAATGAGAGTGACGAATGCTTATAGCGGTTGTGAGATAATAGATAGGCTGGGTTGTCACGACACTCACGTTTAATCTCTCTCTATCTCTCTTTCTCTTTCTCTCTTTATCTCAAACTATCTACGTCTTTTTCTCTTTTCTCTCTCTTACTCTTTCTCTTTCTCTTTTTCCTCTCTATCTCCTCTCTCTTTCTCTCTCTCTCTCTCTCTCTCTCTCTCTCTCTCTCTCTCTCTCTCTCTCTCTCTCTCTCTCTTCTCTCTCTCTCTCTCTCTCTCTCTCTCTCTCTCTCTCTCTCTTTTCCTTTCGGCTTAACACCGCAAATATGTGGACACGAAGGGCGGGGTAGGGGGGGTGGGGGGGCGTGACGACAGGTGTGGTGGGAACGAAACGGTACATACGAGGCGCCCAGGGTTGGCGTAATCAAATTAACTTTATTCTTTTATCACTATGGAATATTTATGACACCCTTTACAAACTCGCACGTTTCTGTTCTCTCATTAGACTCAATTCCATTTTTTTTCATTTTTTTTTTTAATTTAATTCGAGTCTCTCAGTAAATAAAAATCGTCGCCGCCGTCCCCGTCACGTTTTTTTTTTTTTTTTTTTTTTTTTTCTGCGCGAGCTCCCTCCCACTTTGGCCGCCCGTAGGAATCCACCCGCTTCCGCCCTTCCGCTCGCCGTCGGAATCCGCGCAATCCATCGAATCTTAATCTCGCAATCCACCCGCCGCCACAATCCGGAAATCTCCCAATCCCGAAGAAATCCGCCCAGGAATCATTTCAATCGAAATTTTCGGAAACATTAATCACGTGAGACAAAGGAAAACCGCTTCGAATTTACATCATCGAGAACGGAGCGAAACGTGCCAATCACCGATATTTCCCTCCCGCCAACAATGGCAATTTCGTCGGCCAATTAGACGTTTTCTCCCGCGCTGATTGAATGTCCTAATTTGTGCTTGGCTCGTAGGGAGAGGGAGGGGGGGGGTGGCGAGGGTGTTTTGTTTGTCTTCGTTTCTCTTCTTTACTCTCTCTTCTTTTTTCTCTTTCTTTCATGAAATAATACGTTCATGTGCATGTTTAGGTTAGTATGCGCTTTACCCTTTCGAAAACGCGCAAGAATGTTCGTTCGTGCGTCCAGCTTCCCCCAACCGGCCGAATGCCCCAATAAATGCGTCTGCAAACTGCGTAGGGCGGGCAATTACGTCAAAGTTTCACCCGCTCCGTCCGTCAACTTTCCTAAGTCAATTTCCATCCCCGCCGGCCCTGTTTCCTCCCCCCGCCGAGGCCGGACAGATGGCCCGCTGATGAAATAGTTGAGCCGCGTTGGCCGCCGGGAACGTCCCGAAATGAGGCCCTCGTCGATGCCTTTCTCTGTCGCCAATTCGCGTTTTTTTCAGAATTGATCATCGATTTTGTTATTTCTGTTTTTCTTTTCTTTTCTTTTTAATGAGGGAAAAAACGAGAGACTCACACGAGAAACCATAACAACTGTCGCTAAACGTGAACGATCAACGCTTTCGCCGCTCTAGTTGTTGAAATTGTCGCCAGAGGGCTGTGACCAACGGCGATATTCGGGACTGATTCAATGGCGGGAAATGGATCCGCACGGGGGGGGGGGGAGGAGGAGGAGGAAGAGAAAGGTAGACATATTGATAGATAGAAACAGATACATAGGTACATACGTAGATAGACAGACAGATAGAGAGAGAAAGCGAGAGAGAGAGAGAGAGAGAGAGAGAGAGAGAGAGAGAGAGAGAGAGAGAGAGAGAGAGAGAGAGAGAGAGAGAGAGAGAGAGAGAGAGAGAGAGAGAGAGAGAGAGAGGAGAGAGAGAGAGAGAGAGGAGAGAAGAGAGAGAAGAGAGAAGAAAGAGAGAAGAAAGAGAGAAGAAAGAGAGAAGAAGAGAAAGAGAAAGAGAGAAGAAAGAAAAAGAGAAGAAGAAAAAAAAAGAAAAAAAGAGAAAAAATAAAGAAAAATAAATATGAAACAAAAGAAAAGGAAAGAAAGCAAGAGAAAACCGACAATTTACCACAAATATAGAAACCCGCCCCGCACCGCGTCGCAATCCCCGCCCAAAGCCAAACAAACAAGCCTTCACCCAGACACGCGCCCGTAGCAACACACACGCACAAACACACTCACACACAAACTATAAATTTCACTAATGCAATTACAACGTCTTTCCCCTCCCCTCTCCCCTCCTCCTTCCCTCTCTCCCCCCCCTCCCTCCTCCACCTCCCCCCTCCTCCCCCACCTTCCCCCTCTCTCCCATCCTCCTCCAACCCTCCTCCTCCTCTCCCCATTCCTTTACGCCCCCCCTTCCTCCTCTCCCTCTTCTTTCTTCCTCCACTCCCCCTCCCCCTGTCCCTCTCCTTATCCTCCCCTCCTAAGACGGTGACAGCGTCGCTATGCTCCCCGGGCGTCTAAAAATACGTCTTCAGCGCTCTATTATATGAGTAGTGGGGGGGGGAGGGGAGGGGGTGAAGAGGAGGAGGAAATGGAGGAAGGAGGAGGAAGACGAGGAGGTGGATGGATAAGTAGAGAGGGGGAAGGAGGAGGAGGAGGGGAAAGGAGGAGGAGGAGGGGAAAGGAGGAGGAGGGAGGGGAGGAAGGAAGGAGGAGGAGGAGGAGAAAAGGAGGAGAGAGGAGGAAGAACATGACAAATAAATCTTTGAAGGAATGAGAAAGAGAGGGGGAGGGAGGAGCCGGAGAGGAAGCAGGAGGAGGAGACGTGAGTAAAAGAAGCCATGTGGATAGAGGCAATAGAAAGTAGAGGAAGAAGAAAGAATAAAAGACAATAAAGAAGAAACGCTAATTGAAGAAACAAAGTCTCATGCGCGTCGACTTCAAAAAAATATTTTTATAGTTTGTTATTTCATAGTCTTTTTTGTTGTTGTTATTCTATAGTTTGAACAAAGCGAATGGAAAAGGGAAAAATAGGAAAAACGTGACCACCTATTACGAGGCCAAATACGCGACCCCCCACTCCCCCCTTCCCTCTCCCCCCTTCTCGCTGTGACGCGCTGACAAACTCTCTCTTCTGCTTCCAAAATTCCCTAAATATTTCCTGTGGTAACGGGAGTTCCCCCTAGTCAAGGAAAAATAACTCCGTAATAAATCTTTCTTACATGACACTTACATTCGCGCGCGCACACATACACAGACAGACACATTCAGACAAACAAACACACCACACACACACACATACACACACACACAAACACAAAACACACACACACACACCACACACACACACAAAACACAAACACAAACACACACACAAACACACCCACCCACCCACACAAAAAGCAAAAAGACCAACAACGACACAGAAACGCAAACAAACAGGCACACCCTCCGCCCAAGACGAACCCCAGGGGCTTCTTATCCGGCGAAGAAGCATGAATAAGGTCGCACACACGCTACCGAAGGGATTTAAAGCACCGCCAGGAGAGGGCTCAGCTGGCCGGGGTCACGCGAGTTGGCGAAAGTCTTTGGGTACTTATTGTTAGCCTTCAGGTCGTTATTATTATCGCTATTTGTCTTATTATCTCATTTGTGTTCCTATTATTGTCGTTGAGGTTATCATCATCGTCGTCATCGTCATCACATCATCATTATCTTCACCATCATCATTATAAACACAATAATCACCATCATCATCATTATCTTCACCATCATTATAAACAATAATCACCATCATTATCACCATCATCTTCACTATCATTATAACACAATAATCACCATCTTCATCTTCACCATCATTATAAACACGGTAATCATTATCATCCTTATACACATAATAATCACTATCATCATCACCATGGCCACATCAAACTCAGTTATATATTTCTTGCCATCCCCTTCGCAGCCGTAACCCAAAACGTATGTAAAAGCCCGTAGAGTTTTCACGCACAACCCCTGCCAGCGACGAGCAACCTGACACCCTCGAATCTCTCTCCTCTTCCCGGCCCCTACCTCCCCTATCCCCTCCCCCGTACCGCCGTCGTGGTATGCACTTCCCTCTATTTTACTACACTAACATTCCCCTCCATCATATTCCCCTCCCCTCTACCCTCGACGCCCATGACCCTCCCCCCCTCGACCCCTCCACTACCCCTCTCTGACTGGCCTCCTGTGACAGTTCATATTTATCTTTTTACGTCACCCTTACCCACTTCCAATTCCCTCTTTCATACCCTCGTATTTCATAAATATTTCTCGTCACAGTCGGGGTTTCGGCAATGCCACTGGGATTCCGTGCACACAAACACTCCCTTTCTTCTCAAAACTCCTACTTTATCACTTTATTATGGCCATTACAGGGCTGGCCTTTCATTCTGGTTTCAAGCACTTTATTCAATTACCATTCTCTTGTGCAGGTCTCTCTCTCTCTCTCTCTCTCTCTCTCTCTCTCTCTCTCTCTCTCTCTCTCTCTCTCTCTCTCTCTCTCTCTCTCTCTCTCTCTCTCTCTCTCTCTCTCTCTCTCTGTTTCTTAACCTGTCCCTCATCTGGACCCCTCCTACGTCACACTCGACAGAGTAACGGGTGTCAAGTTCGCAAAAGTGTTTTATGCCAGAGTTTCACACAAACGTAAAATCTTTTCCTCCATCTTTCTCCATTCCCCTTTTTCTACACACACAAAAAATCAAAAAATTAAGCAAGAGGAAGAAAAGAATGGATGCACAAAAAGTCTCCGAACGACCCCCCACGCGCTCCGTCCAGCACGTTGATGGATCGTGACCTCCATCCCTTCCATATCCACATGCATCCGGATACCCATAGGCGAACGGCCGGGGGGAGAGGGAGGGAGGGACCCCCGGGCGGCAACAATGCGGTCGAGCCAAAACATGATGGCAGATTTATATCCAACATAGACGCCCGATCTAAGTCGCCAGAGATGCGAAGACAGGGAGGAAACAAAAACGATAACAAAAAAAGAAGCGAAGGAATAGAGACTGAACAAAAAGGAGATAGGGAGAGAATGAAGGACGAAGGGAGGGACCGAAGCTATCACTCCTCCCTCTCTTTCTCCCTGGCGAGATTGATGGGCGTGCGAGAGGGGCGGGACATGGGACACGGCCCTCGATCGGCGCCATGCGGTGAAGTGCTGCAGGAGGACGCCGCTGACGAGAGGGGCGCCGAGAGCATCAACAAGGGCGTCTCCGTCGGCCGTTCGGATAAACACGCGGCGAAAATCATCCCCAAAAAATATATAGTTGGGTAAATAAACAATAACGACCATAACTAAAAATAGATATTAATAATCTGAAGAATCTGTCAATGGCTATTTACGAGACGAGGCGCGTAATGAAAGTAATTATTCTTTTCCCTTCCCCTTCCCCTTCGCCCTCTTCCTCCTTCGTTATAAACACATTCCTTAGTAATTAACTTCAGAACACTACGTGAATGCAGGAGGCGTACGGGGTGGGGGAGCAATAGGAAAGAAAAGAAAGGAAAAGAGGAGACGAGAAGAGAGAAAAAGAAAAAAGAAAAAAAAAAGTAAAAGACGAAGGAGAAGAAAAAGAAAAAAGGGAAAAGAGGAAAAAGAAGAAAAAAGAAGTAGAAGTAAAAGAAGAAAAACAGAATCAGAATCAGAATCAGAATCAGAAAAGAGGAGAAGAAGAATCAGAGGAAGAAGAAGAGGAGGAGGAGGAGAAGAAGAATCAGAAGAAGAAGACGAAGAAACCCAGCAGAGAAGCGAGACGCGAGGGGATTCGACCGCAAGGAGAGTAAAACTGAGACAAACCGACGCAGCCGAGTGGAAACGGGACCCGAGCGGATCCATCATGAGCAACTGACTAAATTTTCTTACCCTGGAGGAAAAAAGTCCCACGGGGGTGAATGGGACAGAGTAGAGGAAAAAACGGGACGTGGGAAGGACAGGGAGAAAGCAAGAGAGAAGGGAAGAGAGGGAAGGCGAGGCGAAATTATAAAGGAATAGAGGAGAAATAAACTTACAATAAACATACAGACACACACACACACACACACACACACGCACACACATACAGGATCCGGGTAAAGGTGGCGTAAATATCCTGGGGAGAGGGAGGAGGAGGAGGAGGAGGGGAAAGGAGAAAGGAGGGGGAGGGGAAAGGAGGGAGGAGGAGGAGAGGAGAAGGAGAAAAGAAGAAATGGGAGGAATGAGGAGGAGAAAAGCAAGCAAGAAGGAGGGAGAAGAGGAGGAGGAGAAGGAGGAGAAGAGGAGGAGGAGGAGGGGATCAGGCGTCATAATCAGTCATAATCCTCCCCTCTTCCAGCTACCTCCCTCCCCCCCCTCCGGCTACCCCTGCCTGCCTACGTGCCTTTCCTGACTTTTCATTCTCATCTTTGTTTTTTTTAATGCTCGCTTATGCTTATCATCTCCCCTCAACACTCGTCTCCTCCCTCCCCTTCAATCCCATTCTCTCCCTCCACACCCCTCTCCTCCCCCTCCTCGCCCTTCCCCCTACCCCTCCTTCCCCCCCTCCCCCCCTTCCCCACCCCTCCTTCCCCCTTCCCCATCCTCCTTCCCCCTTCCCCGTCCTCCTTCCCCTCTCTCTTCCTGCGTTGATATACACGCCCTAAGGCTCACTATTTCGCCGGTTAATTGGCTTGCGCGGAGACTCTGCCCGCCCTCGATCGACCGTGCCCCTAACACGCGCTTGCCTGCTTGCCTGCTTGCCTGCCGCGACGTTAGGTTATCTCGCCGCCGCGCCCCTCGTGCCGTAAGGGCCATCTTCCCGCGTCTCGGCAGGCAGTGATCGCCTCTCGCGGGCTATTTAGGGTTTCGTCTCGTCTCTCGGCGATGAAAATCGAGAAGGGGAAAATAAATAACCAAAATATCTTTGCAAAATAAAACCGAATTAAACACAAAAAATAAATAAATAAATAAAATTGCTCAACGACGACCACAAACAACGAACGACCTGGTACAACGGCGCCATGCCAGGACGACGACCACCACCATCACCACGACCAAGAAAATTTACGGTCTCCGGCGCTGCCTTCCGCGTCTTGATTGTTTACGCTGGTCGTCGGAGTAGGTGGTGGGGGGGGGGTTATTTGTACTATCTCCAGGGGGTCAATGCTCCCCTTCCCTTCAGACACAGAAGGCACAGAAAGATGGACAGATAGACAGACACGAAAGAGAAGAGAAAGAGAGAGTAGGGAGAGGAAAGGGAAGAGGGGGAGAGAGGGAGAGAGGGAGGGAGAGGGAGAAGGAGAGAGAGAGAGAGAGAAGAGAGAGAGAGAGAGAGAGAGAGAGAGAGAGAGAGAGAGAGAGAGAGAGAGAGAGAGAGAGAGAGAGAGAGAGAGAAAACCAGACCATCTGGAAAGAATCGACTGCCCCTCCAACCTCCCTCCCCCTCCCCTCCCCCTCCCCCTCCCCCAGCCTCGCCATTAACCCCCAGCACAAGCACCAATTCCCCTCACTTGCTTCTAACTGCAATTGCCTCTCCTGTTGCACACACACCTTGCAAGGAATAAAGGAAAAAGAAAAAAGAAAGAAAGAAAAATAATTCTCGCCTTCTCTCTTTTTCCTCCCTCTCCTCCTCTAATTCTATTTACTCCTATAACCTACAGATGCGGGATTCCCAGGCTGTAAGAACCCCGGAGGAGCGTGCGTGCCCGCGAGAGCGCACGTCCCGCATCAGATGTCGAATGCCCATGAAATGCCGCCATGCCATGCCAGGTTATGCCAGCATGTGAACTGCCCCGACTGCAATGCACTCTCTCATTCAACTGTAATTTAATCTGGTATTTGAAGAGAGAGAGAGAGAGAGAGAGAGAGAGAGAGAGAGAGAGAGAGAGAGAGAGAGAGAGAGAGAGAGAGAGAGAGAGAGAGAGAGAGAGAGAGAGAGAGAGAGAGAGAGAGAGAGACAGACAGACAGAGAGAGACTGAAATCTAGACAGACAGACAGACAGACAGACCTTTCACCCACCCCCTCATCTCCCCCAAACTAATAGAAAAGAGTTTAAGAGATTCAAACAAGAAAACACCAGGAAAACAAGCCTGCCACCCCCCCCCCCCCGCACCACCCCCGCCCCCGTGACAACTCCCCCCGTGTTTGACTTTCCCACACACACTGGTGGCTGTGTGACCTTCGGGAGTGGGCGTACACACACATACACACACACGGGGGGATCGGGTGTACATGTACGCGAGAAAACAATGTTGAAAGTAACAATACCATTTTGTTGACGAAGGAGCAGAAGAGCAAAAGGATAAATTTGGGATTAAAGAGAGAGAAAGAAAAAAAAAGCCAAACACTAAAAATAACATTAACAATAAAGAAACAATAACAAAACGTAATTCACGAAAAACTGAGAAAACCGAGAAAGCCAAAGAGCGGAATAAGAATAAAGTGTGAAACGCGGACACAGCGAGAGGAACACGCGACCTCTCTCCTGCGACTTTGCATGCGAAAGCACCTGAAGAGGAGAGGAAAACGCCGGCCGCCTCACGCGATAGACTCCGGGAGGGGGAGGCGAAGGGGGAGGGGGGGAGGGGATGGAAGGGGGGAGGGGAGGGGAAGGGGTTGGAAGGGGAGGGGAGGGAGGAAGGAGTTGGAAAGGTGGGGAGGGAGGGGGAGAGTTGGTAGGGGGAGGGAGAGAGATGGTAGGGGAGGAGGAGAGTTGATAGGGGAGGGGAGAATTAGTAGAGGGGAGGGGGAGTTGGGGGAGAGGAGAGTAGGTAAGGAGCAGTCGGTTGGAGGAACGGGGAGAACAGGAGAGGGGAGGAGGTGGGCGTGCCAGAGAATTAACCAACACCTCGTCAAGGCTTGTTGAATAAGATGATCACGATGATCATTCTTACTGATCGTTACAAGATGAAGTGCTGTTACTAATTAACACAATGTCATTACCGTCATCATTATTACATTCCTTAAGAGCAAGAAACAGGTCGGACATCACCGCGGTTTCATGCGAGCGATTACGATGTGGATGGTGTCTCGTCTCACCTCCTCTCCCTGTCGATGCATCTTATTTCTCTCTCTCTTCCTTTCTTTATTCTTTCGTTCTTCCATTCTCTCATTCTTTCTTTCTTCCTTTTTTGTCATTCCCTCATTCTTCCATTCTTTATTCTTTCTTTGCTTCCATTCTTTCATTTTTATATATTCTTTCTTTTTTTCATTCCTCATTCTTTCTTTCTTCTCTCTTATTTAGGGATGAGAACCTCCTTTTCTTTCTTTTTCATTCCTCATTCTTTCTTTCTTTCGCTCTTGATTTTATGGGATGAGAAGCTCCTCTTTTCTTTCTTTTTTCATTCCTCATTCTTTCTTTCTTTCGCTCTTGATTTTATGGGATGAGAACCTCCTCTTTTCGTCCCCGGAACTGCAGGTCCTATACTCGCCCCCTCTACCCCCTTTACCCCCCCCCCACCTACGCCCTGCCCCTTCTATCTACCCCCCCCCCCCTCTTGATCTACCGCAGGGCCGACGTGTGGTATTACTATTACCGGCGTGGGTTACCCGCACCTCCTCCTCCTCCTGGTATGGTAATGGTCCAGGATCCATTATTTCACTCCGCCTCCTCCTACTCCTACTCTCCTCCTCCTCCCCCTCCCCCCATCCCCTAGCCGCCTGTCTATCCCCTACCGTCTTTTTTTTCCTACCTCCCCAACTCAATGTCCGTCTTCAGTTCTATTTAATTTTCCATTCTCTATCTCTTTCTATTTTATTCTCTCTCTCTCTGCACCCCTGCTCACCTCCTATCTCTTTCTGTCTGTCTGTCTGTCTGTCTGTCTGTCTGTCTGTCTGTCTGTCTGTCTCTCTCTCTCTCTCCTTCCTTCCCTCCCTCCCTCCTTTTCCCCTCTCTCCCTCCGTCCCTCTTCCCCCCCCTCTCTCTCTCTCTCTCTCTCTCTCTCTCTCTCTCTCTCTCTCTCTCTCTCTCTCTCTCTCTTCTCTCTCTCTCTCTCTCTCACCCGATTCGAAAAGGCTACAGGCGAAAATAGCCCCGAGTGCGAGGTTTGCATGACAGGTGTCCCAGAAGTGGAAATCAATCTCGTGCGCCATGTGTCTCGGCCGATTGCGATGTCCTTTTTTCCTCTTTCTCTTTCTTTCTTTCGTTCTTTTTTTTTTCTTTTTTTTCGTTCGTTATTTCCTCTCTCTTTTCTCTCTTCTTCTCTCTCCTCGCTTTTCGCTTTTCGCTCTCTCTTTCGCTCTCTCTCTCTCTCTCTCTCTCTCTCTCTCTCTCTCTCTCTCTCTCTCCTCTCTCTCTCTCTCTCCCCTCTCTCTCTCTTCCTTTCTCTCTCTTTCTCTCTCAGTTAGCGGCACTTTCCTTTTAGCTCCGATTTCGCTTTCGACGATTTTCTCGGATATCGGAGAAAAAGGGGAACGGCGTCTGGCCGAACCTGCTGCTCGACACGAACACACAACCCTGGGGGAAGTTGAAGGGAGAGAGAGAAAAAAAGAAGGAAACAAAAGAAGAAACGAAAAGAGAAGAAAGGAAAGAAAAAACAAATGAAAGGACGAAGAAAAAAAAGAGAGAGAGAGGGAGAGGGAGAGGAAGAGGAAGAGGAAGAGGAGAGGGAGAGGGAGGGAGGAGGGAGGGAGGGAGGGAGAGAGGAGAGAGAGAGAGAGAGAGAGAGAGGAGAGAGAGAGAGAGAGAGAGAGAGAGAGAGAGAGAGAGAGAGAGAGAGAGAGAGAGAGAGAGAGAGAGAGAGAGAGAGAGAGAGACCTGAGATTGCAAAAAGGCTCAGGGCTGGGGAGAAGGCGGACGCAGGTTCTCGCCTCTCTCTTACACCCTCATTTCGCACCTCACAACTCACACCTCACGCACCAACACCGGCACACTATTCCACCCTATAATGTACACAAACGGGGCAAATGTATACAGGTAAATGTACACTCGAACGGGCGGATGTACACAACGTAGAGCCCGCGGCCTTGAGTGCGTATAGCAAACTATAGCGAGGCGGAAGAAAAATTGAATAAAGATAGACAGAAGAGTAAATGTGATAATATAGCAAATGAATAAAGGAAGAAGAGCAGAAATAGAATAGAAGGAGCAAATTATAAGAGACCATAGCAAATGTATATCAAGGAACGAGAAAAAAATGAATAAAGATAGACAGAAGAGTAAT
>NW_020869190.1:461304-486304 GCF_003789085.1 Penaeus vannamei
TCGCTCACTCTCGCCGGGAGGAGCTAATCCACGGCGTTCGCAAAACAGCCCGGATTCACGCGGATTCACGGGGAGGGAGACAAGACGCCTCGTTAGCGCGTTCTTGTTGCCGGCGCTGCTCCTGGCCTTGGATTGTGCGTTCGCGAATTTCTTTTATGATCGTTTACTTTTCCTTTTCGTCCTTCTCTTCATGGGTACCGGGCATACATTTTTCATAAGCCAAAGTGATGGGCGGGAAAGTCATTTATCAACAGGGGAAGGCAACACACAACAGCGAATTTTCTCTTTTTCATTATAATTATTCTGTTATCGACAACACCATCAATACTACTGCTACTACTCCTACTACTACTACAACTATTGCTACTACTATCACTATTACTAATATAATAATGATAATCATCATCATCATCATCATTATTAAAACTCCTGATCCCACGCACGACCACACCAAGACATCTTTGATGATGTCATCGCCACACACAAACGCATCTAATTACACCGCGGATTCAAATCTCAGAATTTACTGTCATAATCCTTTGGGCATAAACTTCACAAAACAACTCCCCCCCCCCTCCCACCACGACCCCCACCCCGTTACACCCACACACCCATCCCTCTTCCTCTCTCTTGCTTTTCCCCACTCCGATCCTCCGACACATACCCATACTTACCCCCACTTTACCCTTTCAATATCCCCCTCGTCTTCCCCTCCTTTCCCATCCCTTCCCCCTCCCCTTCCCCTCCCTCGCTCTTCCCTTCCCCTCCCTCGCCCTTCTCTTTCCCCTCCTTCCTCCCCATCCCCTTCCTTTCCCTTCCCTTCCCCTCCCCCTTCCCCTCCCTCTCCCCCTCCCCCCGAGTGCGTAAAAACGTGCCCCGGGGAATTCCTCCCACTCGTCCATTCCCCGAAATTTACGTCCCCGGCTTAGGGTCTCCCGAGAAAGCCTTATCATTAAATCACTCACTCCGCTCTTGGCATTTTTTTTATCTTAATCTTTTGTCGTGTGCGAAAAAAAATAAATACTAATCGTTCAAAGAAGTGATTGTGGATTAAGACAAAAAATAATAAGACAATATCAACACCTTCAAAAGGATTAAAAAAATAAAGAATAAAAATAATAAAAGACAATAATAATAATATTAATAATAAAAAGCAGTTAATAATAATAATAATAATAATAATAATAATAATAATAATAATAAAAACAATTATAATAATAATAACAATAATAATAAAAGACAAACAGCAAAAAAAAAAAAACAACAATGAAATCAACAAAAGACCAACAACACCAGAATGACAATACCCACAATCCCACCGACGAAAACAACAACACGAAGTCAAACAGAAAAAGCGGCACCAACACCCAATAAAATAAGTCAAACGAACTCAAACCGAGTCAAAAAAAAAAAAAAAAAGGACGACCAAGCCTCTAATTTTGGCGCGGCGAACGAGGCTGGCGCAATTAAATTCCTGCAAATCCCTCTCGAAACGACTGACACCCCTCTCCTCATCTCTCCTCTCTCCTCATCTCTCCTCCCTTCTCCTTCCTTCTCTCCTCCTTCTCTCGCCTCTAATCGCCTCTTCTCCTCTCCTCGCCTCTTCTCCCTTCTCCTCACCTTTCCTACCTTCTCTTCGCCTCTAATCCCTTCTCCTCGCCTCTATTCCCTCTCCTCGCTCCTTCCCTCTCGCTCTCCTCGCCTCTCTCTTCGCCTCTCTCCCCTCTTACCTCCACGCCTCCTCACCTGCGGGGCCTCGCGGGTCAGGAGGAGGAGGAGGAGGCAGAATTTACGGGGTCATGCAGGAGCTAGGGGCAAAATTCAAGGAGGTTGGAGGAGGAGGAGGAGGAGGAGGAGGTGGAGGAAAGGAGGAGGAGGAGGAGGAGGAGGAGGAGGAGGAGAAGAAGAAAGAAGGAGAAGAAGAAGAAGGGGACGAGGAGGAGGAAGAGGAGGAAGAGGAGGAAAATAATACGGAGAAAGAGGAAGGGAGGCAGGAAGTTTGCGGCAAGGGAAGAGGAAATGACGAAAACGAAAAAAAAAATGACAAAATGGAAAAAAAAATCACCCAGAGAAGCCAAGGAGTCACAGGAGCCCAAGGAAGCCGCGGAGGAGTCCTGCGAGCGGCACGGAGACCCCCCCCCCCCTCTGACGACGCCTCCTTCCCCCTCTCCCTGTCGGCCCGTCACTCACGCGCTGCTCAAAAGGCGAAATCTCCTCCTCCGTCGAGTGTTATTTAGCCGCGGGATGGTCGACCTCGCCTCCAGCGCATTCAAGGGCGAGTTAGGCGGGATTAGACCTAAATGGATGGTTCCAGAAGCCCCCGATCCTCAGCCATACATCCCACACACCTAGCTCCCCTAATTTCTAGCCCTCCCACCTACTATTCCCCTTCTCCGTCTCTTCCTCCCTCCCACCTCTTCCCCCACCCACCTTCTATCCCCCTCCCACCTCTACCCCCTCCCACCCACCTTCTACGCTACACCTCCCACCCACCTTCTACCCCCCTCCCCCTCTTCCACCTCCCATTACACTATCCCCCCAAAATCATAAAAGTTCAAACCCAATGGTGAACGAAGTTCTTTATTTCTCCCACGCCTTTTTATTACATTCGCCTCTTCCGCCGATCGCAAAAACTTTCTCAATTCCCCGATCGTCGAAAGCTTTCTCAGTCGATCGGCGCCGTAAGTAAAGAAGTAAAAGCACGAGAGAGAGAAAAAAATAATAATAAACCATGTGTGCGCGCGCGCGGAGAAAGCAAGCACGCCACAATAACGACGGTCGCCGCAAGCACGGTTCCCCCGCGTGGTTTTCGGGTCTGATTCGAGATCGACCTTTTTTTTTTATTTTTTCAATTTTGAAGATTTGCTTATATTGCCATTTCTCTTCCTCTCTTTCTTTTTTACCCGCGGGAGGAGGGGGGGGCTCTCGAAAGTCGAAATTTGAAGATTTACTTATTGATATTTTCCCTTCCCATCTCTCTCTCTCTCCCTCCCTCCCTCTTCCCTCCTCTTCCCTCCCCTCCTCCCTCTCCCTCCCTCCCCTCTCCCTCCCCCCACCCTCTCACCCTCCCTCCCTCTCCCTCTCCCTCTTTTCTTTTTATCCCGCGGGGGTTGCTCTCAAAAGTCGAAATTTAACGAGGGTCAATTTCGAAACGCACAACGCGCGCCCCACAAACCCCTTAATGGAGAGAACACGCGCTGGAGGAGGCAACCGGTCCGCCGAAAGTCGCAACGGCGCTGACGAGACCTCAAACCGCCCGCGGCCAGAGGCGATCGCTCCGGACTACATACCGCCATAAACCACGCACACGGGTTTTCTCTCTTTCTTCTCTTTCTCCCGCTCTTTTTTTTTTATTGAAGTCTCATTTTTTTTTCTTTCTTTTTCTCTCTCTTTCTCCCACTCCCACTCCCTCTCTCTCATCCTCTCTTTCCCTCTCCCTTTCCGTTTTTTCTCTTTCTCTTTCTCTCTCTCCATATCTCTCCTCCATCCCACTCCCTCCCTCTCCCTTTCCCTCTCTCTCCCTCTCCCTCTCTCTTGTCGTACATGTAATACAATTTTCCTCGTGTACTTCTGAGCCGCGTCATGAAGGGGAGGCGAGGGAGAGGCGAGGATCCTTTTATGTCTGACAAATAGCGTGTCAGGATCGCGGCCTTATACTACCTCCCCTCACCCTTTCCCTCCCCCATACCCTTACAATGCCCTCCTACCTCCCTTTCTACACCTCTCTTCCACCCCTTCACCCCCGGCTTTCCACCTCCCTACCCTCCTCCGCTCCCTTCACCCCTCCTCCCTCCCCTTCCACCCTCCCTCCCTCAACCCTCCCTCTCCACCCCTCCTCCCTCCCCTCTCTACACCTCCTCCCTCCCCTCTTCACTCCTCCTCCCTCCACCTTCCACCCTTCCTCCCTCAACCCTGCCCTCTCCCCCCTCCTTCCCCCTCCCTCCTCCCACCCCCTTTCACCCCTCCTTCCTCATCCCTCAACTCTCCCCTCTCCCACCCCCATTGTGCCACTGCAACAACGGGGTGTCGCCGCCATGACGAATGTGCAGTGGCAACGTTCAATTCAATGTGACCTTCTCCGTGACGTCACAGAATCAACGAGGTAAAAAAAAAAAAGAGAAAAAATATTTATAAAATGCCTTTCAACTTTCTTTGTCGATTGATCTAGAAGCTGATATAAAAGCAACGGCCAAACAGACAAAGCAAAACAAAACAAACGACCTGTCCTAAAAATATAATAAAAAAACACATGTCCTAAAAATAAAATAACAAAACCAATCAACAAAGACAAAAAACAACAAAACAGTCCAAAAGAAATAAAAAAATAAAAAATAAAAACAGTCACCAAAGACAACAAACAAAACAAAACCAACCAAAAAAACTAGACCTCAGGACCCAATCTCCCCCGAGCAACGAACCAACGACAAGCGCCCAAGTCACCCTCGAGCTTTGTTGGAATTCTAAGACCCACTTGAGGGCTAAGTAACCCCTGAAATCCCGTAACCTTCCCTGATTGGTCAGCGGGACTCGGAGCAGCTCGCCGCCATTGTCTCGCAGGGGAATTTACGTCTCGAGTTTTATTACCTGTAAATCATCTCAGGCACGAGAGAAAAGGAGAACAAGAACAGGGTGAAGAAGGAGAGAAAAATGATCAACGATAATTTATAAACAGAGAGTCCTAACTAGATATTTTTTTTTTACTTTTTTTTACTTGTTTAAAAATATACAAAGGCAAAAAAAATGCCTGTATAAGAAAAGGAAGGGGATAAAGAGAATGGAAGAAATTATAAGAGAAAAGGGAAGAGGGAGAGAGGAGAATGAACATGGAAGAAGGAAGGAAATGATAAAGAAAAAAAAAGAGGGAGAGAGGATCATGAACATGGAAGAAGGAAGAGCTGTGAAGGGGTAAAGAAGGAGGGAGGGGAGAGGTGAAGTGAAGAGGGGGTGGGGCGTGAGGTCGATGTCACCACCATCTGCAGGAAGAATGCGCAACCTCGATGGCTTCACGACATCAAAATGTTGACCTCAGCGCCCAGCACCACATGTTTATCACCGCCATTAAAATTAGACTCCCTGAGCCGCGGCAGAGATTTTCGCCAATGCATATCATCAAACGGATATTCACTGCAGAAGGATGCACAGGTTATAAAATTGCGATACATCACACACTCCTCTAGCATCCCATTAAGGCGAGTACCACACAAGCAGGCCAATTAAGCCCTCGCATATATTAAAATGCACACGCACGCCACGGCACTCTTACTCATGCCGGCAAGCAGAGTGACGCACACGCAGACATCTCTCTCTCTCTCTCTCTCTCTCTCTCTCTCTCTCTCTCTCTCTCTCTCTCTCTCTCTCTCTCTCTCTCTCTCTCTCTCTCTCTCCTCTCTCTCTTCTCTTCTCTTCTCTCTCCCTCTCTTCTTCTCTTCTCCTCCTCCTCCTCCTCCTCTTCCTCCTCTCCTCCTCCTCTTCCTCCTCCTCCTCCTCCTCTTCCTCCTTCTCCTCCTCCTCTTCCTCCTCTCCTTCTCCTCCTCCTCCTCCTCAAGCGTTTGCCCTTTCCCCTCATCTTCAAGGGCTGACTGTACGATTTTCCATGAATATTTTGTGTGCTTGGACAGGAATGATATTGAAAGAAATGTTGCACGGACGGAAGAAAGTCTGAGAAGAAGAGAATCGAAAAAAAAGAAAAGACAGAGAAAGAAAAAAAGGAAATGAAGAAAATGATAAAAGGAGATGCATAAAAAAGAAAATGAAACAGGAGAGGGAGAAGAAAATGTAAAAGAAATAAAGAAAAAATAAAGGATCAGCAGTCAACAAACAACGGTAAACAAACAAAAAAGCCGATGACAAGCAAGCAAGCGAGCGAGCGAGGACAAGCAAATCGCCTACGAGGAACATTGCGAAAGAGGGAGGCGAACGAGAAGCAACAAAAATGATAAACGCGCCGAAGAAAATTGAGAAGACCAGTTACACAAAACCCCGATTTCCCAACTTCAGGACAACTGACCTGCTGTCGCGCCCGCTGTCGCTCTCTTGTTCTCTCATTCTCTCTCTCTCTCACTGCTGTCTCTCTCTCTCTTTTGTCGTCTGCTCTCTCTCTCTCTCTCTCTCTCTCTCTCTCTCTCTCTCTCTCTCTCTCTCTCTCTCTCTCTCTCTCATCTCTCTCTCTCTCTTCTCTCTCTCTCTCTCTCTCTCTCTCTTCTCTCATCTCTTCTCTCTCTCTCTCACTCACTCACTCTCACTCACGTCTCATCACTCATCACTCACTCACTCACTCACTCTCACTCACTCACTCTCACTCACTCACTCACTCTCACTCTCACTCTCTCTCACTTCACTCACTCACTCACTCTCTCACTCACTCACTCTCACTCACTCTCTCTCTCACTCACCTCTCTCACTCACTCTCAGGTCTCTCCTCCTCCCCCTCTCCCCAGGCACCTCTAGCCAAGTGTACAAGAACAGTAAGAACACCTGAACTCGTTAGCCTTCGGTGAACACTGGGAGAGATAAATGTTCAACTTCGCCCCTTGTCCCTCTTCTCTCACCTCTTCCCTTCTCCATTCTTTCAATCTTCGTCTCTTTTATTCTTGCTTCGTGAACACTGTTTTCAGGTGTTCTCGCTTTGGCTTCATGAAACAATAAAGCGGTTTTCAATGAATATGTGTGTGTGTGTGTGTGTGTGTGTGTGTGTGTGTGTGTGTGTGTGTGTGTGTGTGTGTGTGTGTGTGTGTGTGTGTGTGTGTGTGTGTGTGAGAGAGAGAGAGAGAGAGAGAGAGAGAGAGGAAGAGAGAGAGAGAGAGAGAGAGAGAGAGAGAGAGAGAGAGAGAGAGAGAGAGAGAGAGAGAGAGAGCGTGCGTGTGTACAGGTAACCATAATCCTTTTTTCTTTTCATTTCTTACTGTCCATTTTTAACACGTCACGCCTGAAAATGAGAATCCTGGCCGCTTTTCTTTTCCTTCTTCCTCGAGGCGAGCTTCGGCGCTGCAAGAATCAGCCTCTAACGAGCATTTGCAAAAGTAATCGCCGCTGTTATTGCCACTCGACTGAGCATACTCTCAACAAGTCACAGTCCTGGATCGCGAAGGGACCCTTGTCCCCCGGGGAGGCTTAAGGCTCAAAACCCGGCCGAAACACGCGGGCCGGCGACCATCGCGACACCTCGCCCCGTCTCTGCCTTCGCCTCGGATCGGATCGGCCGTGGCGTTGCGGTGCGTTAATCCGGCCGGCGATTAAGCCCTTAACCGTTCGGGCCGAATCGGATCGCAAGCGGATCGCGAGGAGGCGGGGCGGCGGCGGCGTGGGCCTCTCGCCGCCTCGCAACAAAGCTGTTCGGGATAAGCCCCGCTCCGAGCGACCGCCGCCCCGCAGAAGTAGTCTTGCAATGGCTCTCGGCACACCTGCGATGGGCGGAGGGCGTAGACACTGAGACAGGGCGACAGGGAGGGGGAGGAGACAGGAGGGAGGAGGAGGAGGAGGAGGAGGAGAGGAGAGGAGGAGGGAGAGGAGGAGGAGGAGGAGGAGGAGGAGGAGGAAGGAGGAGAGAGGAGGAGGAGGAGGAGAGGAGGAGGAGGAGGAGGAGGGAGAGGAGGAGGAGAGGAGGAGGAGGAGGAGAGGAGGAGGAGAGGAGAGGAGGAGGAGGAGGAGGAGGAGGGGGAACACCTTATGCGGCTTAATGTCCAGGTGTGTGTCGCCCCTCGGTGTGGTACTGATTCCTGCAGGCACCAAGGCCCTTCATTTCCTCGTCCTCTCCCTCCCTCCCTCCACTCCACTCCACTCCAGCCCTCCCCTCGCCTCCCCTGCCGCGGAGAGTTTTCAACCCAGGAAGCTTTAAAGGAAAATGCTGATATAGAAAATGCGGAGGAAAATCTCGAGAGAAAGAAAATTGTATGGGAGAGCCAAAGAGAGAGAGAGAGAGAGAGAGAGAGAGAGAGAGAGAGAGAGAGAGAGAGAGAGAGAGAGAGAGAGAGAGAGAGAGAGAGAGAGAGAGAAGAAAGAAAGAAAGAAGAAGAAAGAAAGAAAGAAAGAAAGAAAGAAAGAAAGAAAAGAAAGAAAGAGAAGAAAGAGAAAGAAGAGAGAAAAAAGAAAGAGAAAGAAAGAGACACGACAGAGGTGGAGACGGGAGGGCACGCAAGATTTGTATGCGCTCCATGGCCAATTCAAGAAAAACCTGAACCTACCCCGCGCCCACAACACATTCAACCCGACGTCAACGCAGCTAAAATCACAAGCATTCTGTCCTTATTAAAGTGATAATCCGCAAACAAGAAAATAAAAACAAAGAATACCCCCCAAAAAAGAAGAAGAAAAAAAGAGAGATACTTCTCCCCCATAAATGTCATCTCCATTAATTACTCTTAAGTAAACCGCTTCCTCTCTCTCCTCTCTACGTTAACCCCTCCCCCTCTCCCCCGCTCACCCCTTTGTCAACCCTCTCTTCCTAACCCTCCACTTCCTCCCCCCACGAAAACCTACCCCTTCTCCTCCTCCTCCTATTCTGCTTCTTACTCCTGTCCCTTTCTCTTTCTCAATCCTCTTCTCAATTTTCAATATTTCTACTTGTTCTTTATTCTACCTTTTAAAAATTCTTTGTCTAGTTGTTTCCCTTCTTTTCCTCTCTTCTTGCCATCTCCCATTCTCGCCCCTTTCTCCCCATCTCTTCCCTTCCTCCCTTTCCCTACCCTTTTTTCCCCTTCACCAACCCCCTCTCCCTCCCTCTCCCCTACACCCTCACCTCCCTCTCCCCATCCCTTTCTCCCTCCCCCCTACCCCTTTCCCACCCTTTCTCCCCCTCTCCCTCTCCCTTCCCCCACACCTACCCCACTGCAGCCGCCCGCCCAGTGACCCGTATGTAAAGCGATACCTGCAGGTCACCGGTAATCCCCCTCCGATACCAGGTAACGCGAGAGGGATTCATTACCAGGATTACTTAACGGCTTAGGTGAGAAGGGGCTTCCTCTCTCTCCCCCGCGGCCGCCCCTCCTCGCTCGCGCGCTTCTTCTCGGCGAAGGAGGGAAGGAGGAAGGAGAAAGAGGGAGAATTGGGAGTAGGAGGAAGGAGAAAGAGGGAGAATTGGGTGCAGGAGGAAGGAGAGACAGGGAAAATTTGAAAGCAGGAGAGAGATGAAAGGAGGGGAGAGAGGTAGAGAGAGAGAGAGAAGAAGACGAAGGAGAGAGAGAGAGAGAGAGAGAGAGAAAACGAAAGACTGCAAACTGCTAAATGAACATAAAAGAGACGAAGGGAACCATAATAAAAGACCAAAAAGCCCAAGAGGAAAAAATAGCAGGAAAAAAAATATGGAAATAGGAGACAGGTCCTTCAGTCCCAGCTTTCAATATACCCCTTTTGAGTCCGGCGACCCACCCACCTCTCTCTCCTACCCTCACCCCCCTCTTCCTCCTCCCTCCTTCCCTTCCTCTTTCTCTCTCTCTACCCGACCCCTCTCTTACCCTCACCCCCTTACCCCCTCCCTCATTACCTTCCCCTCTCCTCTTCCCCCTCTTCCCTCTCCCCCCTCTCGCCCGTTTTCAAAGACTCTTTACCCTCATTACACGAAATAGGCGGTGGCTCTTTCACCTGCACGACTTGTACGGGCGGAGAGAGGCGCGAAAGGGAGGCGAAAGGAGTGGGGAAGGGAGAGGGGAAGTGGAGAGAAGAGGGAGAATGGGGAAAGGAGAGGAGTTCGAAAAGGGAGAGGAAGGGAGGGGGAGAAAGATAGGATGTCAGAAGAAGAGCAAGCGAGGAGCGGAGAGGAGAGAACTGAGAGAGATAGGATATAAAGATGAGAGGAAGAAAAATAAGTAAATAAAAAAGGGAAGAAAGAAAGGAAGAAGAGAATAGGGGAAGAGCGAAGAGGAAAAGAGGAGAGGATTATCCCGGGGATCACAAGATCATCTTCCTAATTACAGTTTGTGTAAACACATTCAGACATCGAAGAGAGAGAGAGACGAAAAGGGGGGAAAGAATGAAAGACAGTGCGAAGGGCGGAAAGAAGAAAAAGAGACATGGAAGGAAAGAAAGAAAGGAACGAAGAGGGATGCAAAGAAAGGGGAAAAAATAGAAGACAAAAGGGGGAACAGGAAGAAACGATCACTCAGGACGAACGAAATGGGAATGAGAGTAATGAAGAACACAAATACAAGACGCAAAGGGACGGAAAGAAAATTATAATAAAAAAACAAGTCAAAGAGAAAATGAAAAGATGAAACGAAAACGAACAAGTCAAACGAAAACCCAAAAAAGGACAAAGGCTCTAAAAAGAAAAAAAAGAAAGAAAAAAAGCAGGGAAAAATACAAACTAAAAGCATACACAAAGGGAATCGTTGAAGAAGAGCAATAATTTGCAGTTGCAAAGACTTTAAAATATGCAGTCAACCGGAAGTCTCAAGCACAGGGAGAAAGGTCAGTCAGCGGGGATATTTATCCAAATTATGCTCTTGATATATATGAAAAAAGGTCACGGAGACGACGCTGTGAACTTGGGAGAAATGTGAAGACGCTGTTGGCACGATTTCCCTTGCTAACGTTTATCATTATCATCATCATCATGATCATTGATTATTTTCATATCATCATTCATTATTACTATCAAAACCATTATCAGTATTAGTATTATCATCATGATCCTTGTCACAATCATTTTTTATTTCCTACCAACTCATTTTTCCTCTCTCCATGTTTTACAAAACGAAAAAAAAATGAAATCCTTTCCTTCATTTTGACTGTCTTCTTTCTCACTCTCTCCTCTTCCATGCCTACTCCTTCTTCCTCCTCCACCCCCTCTAAACCCCACTCTTCACTCAACAAGCCTTCCCTTTGCCAAATCATAATCCGGTTTAAGGCCACTATATCCCCCACCATCACCGTATAGTGTCGTGAGAAATATCCCCTCTATATTATACAAGTTCACGAGGTCTTGGGACGCCACGTACACGCACATACACGCACATAAAAAAAACCAAAACATACACAAGCACACGACCACACACAAACACACCCGAACGCACCACACAGAGCCAAGAGAAAGCACACGACCACATACAAGACACGATCACAAACAAACATACCTATAAACATACACAAATCCAGAGAAACACACGACCACACACAAACACAACACAAATCCAAGAGAAAATGGGACACAGCCCACTTCGCTGCCACGGACACCCCCACCCCACCTTCAACCCCCACCCCTTCCCCCGTCGACTCCCCAACCTGGAAATAAGGGCCGGCCGGTCCAGCGAGCGCCGCCGATCCGATACCCGATCCGACCCGCTATCCGATTCAGACGAAGAGGGTTCAGCGAACGGCCGGACTCGAACTGGGACTCGAACTCGTGTCATTCGGTATGTGGACAGACAGGCATGGCAAGCAGGCACGCAGAACAAGCATAAGGGGAGGGGGGAGTTGAGGAGGGAGAAGGCAGGACATAGGAGAGAGGGAGGAGGAGATAGAAGAGAGGAGAAAGGAGGGAAAGGGAGGAGAGAGTATCGGAGGGAGAGAGAGAGGGTAAAGGAGGAGAGAGGAGGGAGAAGGAGAGAGAGGAAGGAGAAAAGCTAAAGAAGAACGGGGGGGAAGGAGAATGGGGGGGGGGGAGGAAAGGCGGTAAAACAGGCATTTCGTTAACCGGCAGCTAAATCAACCTGATGTCGCTATATCAAATAAATAACGTGTGAAGTCCGGGTTTTTACGTGGCGTGTATATTTGTGTTTATTACAGCATAAACCTTCAGCTGGGCATGTTGAGAAATTTTCTTTACTCTTCTTGATCTAAATAAATTGTCTGGAACCCTCGAAAAGTGGAGGCGTGTGTTGTTAGTGGTGTGTAGTGTGTGTGTGTGTGTGTGTGTGTGTGTGTGTGTGTGTTGTGTGTGTGTGTGTGTGTGTGTGTGTGTGTGTGTGTGTGTGTGTGTGTGTGTGTGTGTGTGTGTGTGTGTGTGTGTGTGTGTGTCTGTGTGTGTGTGTGTGTGTGAAGTGTGTGTGTGTGCTCAAATATTTGCGGGCCTTCGTGTGCACGTTCCTGATCCTTTTCCCCGGCGTGTGAGTGCATGCGTGTCCGTGTCCGTGTGAGCCTTCGCTTGCATCCGGGAAAACCCTCCTGGCATCTGGCAGGTCACAGCCGCCACCACGCCACCCGGCCGCCCGAATTCTCAGAACACCCACAATAACATCAGACTTATGATTGCCTCTTCGCCCTCTCTTTCCCTCTCTCTCTGCCCCTTGCCACCTGCCACCTTGCCCAAGATACACCCTGGAGCTTTCAGGTCCATACAGGCACAGCTTTCCGTCCTGCCAGTCGAGTGCCAGTGCCAATGCCGCCGCGACGCAGCTGTCACCGGAGGCAGGAGGAGCATGTAACGGCCTGTCCGGAGGTATAGCCCACAAGGAGGTTTATGTGCTACATCTTCATTCATTTTCTACGTTTCCATGTTTTTTTTTTCCCCTGTTTCGTTCATTCCTGTCTTTCTTCCTTCCATCTCTCCCCTCTCTCTTTCGCTTTCTCTCTTTCTCTCTTTCCTATTCCTCCTCCTTCTCTCTCCGCCTAACTCTATCTCAATCTCTCTCTCCTTCTTCCATGAGTATTAATACCGCCAGACAGAACTTCCTAGTGCCGACAGTGCCAGCAGACATCGCCCCCCCCCCTCCTCCCCGCCCCCGCAGGCCGTGCCCGCGCCAGGTACACGCTATAAATGAAGGGTGAATGGATGCCCAGCGCTGTGCCTCGTGCCCTTGCTACATTGTTTGGCACGGTTGTTTTGCTGGGCAACCCCCCTCCTTCCTCCCCTTTCATTTACCGGTACACTTTTGCGTCTCAAAATCCTCGAGTATTCAAAACACACACACACACACACACACACACACACACATATAATATTATATATGTGTGTGTGTGTGTGTGTGTGTGTGTGTGTGTGTGTGTGTGTGTGTGTGTGTGTGTGTGTGTGTGTGTGTGTGTGTGTGTGTGTGTGTGTGTGTGCTATATATCCCTCTTCTTTCTCATTTCCCTCCTTTCAAGTCTTATCCCCCCTCCTCTGCCTCACTCCTCTCCCTCCCCACTCCCTCCCCTCCCCTCCCCTCCCCTCCCCTCTCCTTCCTCCCTCCCTCCCTCTCCCTTCCTCTCCTTTCCTCTCCTCCCAGTTCACTCACGTCCTCTCCTCCGGCTTTCCGAGAAACAGCAGCACTCTACCCGATGAAACCAGTTAGCGGATTCCGGATAAAAGACAGGCCAGTTACCTAATTAATGTCCGCCGGATAAGAGGGCCTGCTTCTCCGGGCCGAGAGGATGCGCAAGGAGGAAGGACCGATTGGTGGAGGAGGAGGAGGAGAAGGGAGGAGGAGGAGGAGAGGGAGGAGGAGGAGGAGGAGGAGGAGGAGGCGGAGGAAGAGGAGGTGGAGATGGGAGAGAGGAGGGAGGGAGGAAGAGGAGAGGAGGGAGGAGGGAGAAGAGGAGGAGATGGAGGAGGAGGAGGAGAGGAGGAGAGGAAGAGGAGGAGGAGGAGGAAGAAGGAGGAGGAGGAGGAGGAGAGGAGGAGGAGGAGGTGGTGGTGAAGATGATGATGTGATGAATGATGATGACGATGATGATGATGATGATAATGGAGATGAAGATGATAACGACGATGAAGACGTAAAACAGTACCAGTAGAAAGAAGAGAAAGGACAAGAGGAATCTCAGGAATGAAGAGGAAGAGAGGGAGCGATTCGCGCATTATCCCCGACGTGATGGCAATTAACCGGTTAGCACAGGCGTCCCATTAATCCCCCCCTTTCCCCTCCTCCCCCCCCCCCCCTCCCCGTGCCAGCAGGGTCAGGGATGCCGGGAGATGAGGATCAACGACTCAATTAGGCGATCAGATGCCCCTTGTCACGCCGGCCTCTGCAGCGCCCAAGACCCGATGGGCGAGAGTCACACACACACACACACACACACACAGCACACACACACACACACACACACACACACACACACACACACACACACACACACACACAAACACACAATCACGCACAAACACAACACACAACAAACTGTGCACAACCAAAGGAGAGTCTCCCACGCGTATCACACCAAGCTTGGTATCCTGCTCTCCCGGTGCAATGTCAAGATCAATCATTTGCAAGCCAGAAGCAAGCCAACCGGGACAGGAACGGCAGGCCTTTGAGAGAAGCGAAGCGAAGAGAAAAGAAGAGAAGCGAGGAGAAGAAAGGATAGAAGAGAGGAGAGGAGAGGAGAAGAAGAAGAGGATGGAAGAGGAGACGAGAGGAGAAGAGAAGAAAGAAGAGGATGGGAGAGGAGACGAGAGAAGAGAAAAGGAGAGAGAAGTGTAGAGAAAAGAGAAAAAAACGAGAGTGAAAGAAAGCGAAAAAGTAAAAACGAGAAAAGCGAAGAGAATGAAAAAAGAAAGAGAAAGAAAAGACTAGTGATCGGATAAGAATAGAAAGAGAGCGAGATAGTGGGCGGATAAGAATAGAAAGAGAAACAGACGAAGAAAGCGACGACCAGAAATAGACAAGAAAAAAGAAGAAGAAGGAAAACGAAACGAAATCGCGCCCAGCGTCCAGAGGTCAAGGAGAAGAAGAGTTTATTTCCTACTTCACTAATCCTCGAGACGCGATCCAAAGAAAACTAAAGAAAATTGATTAAAATAAAATATAGAAAATAAAAAATAAAATAAAAAAAAATAAAAATAAAATAAAAATAGAAATAAAAATAAAATAAAAAATAAAAATAAAATAAAAAAAAAATAAAATAAAAATAAAAATAAAAAATAGAAATAAAATAAAATAAAAAGATTATAATAAATAAAATAAAATATGTTGTTTATACGTCCTCCACCAACCTCTCCCAAGTTTTCTTACCGGAGCATTGTTTCTTTTTCTTCCTTTCTTTCTTTTTTTTCTCTATCTCTCTCCCTCCCTCTTTCACCTGTTTTCACCATCTGCCGCATGCGAACACTAACTCCCCCCTCCCCCCACCCCCCATCCCCGCGGCATAGTGCCAACCAGGCAGCCAGGCACTCAGGCAGGCGGTCGTTCAGGGGGGAGATAGCGAGTGGCATTCTCGAGACTCCACCACCTGCTACCTGCTTTTCCCCTCCTCCCCCACCTTTCCCCGCCCTCCTCACACACCCCTCTTTACTCCTCCCAAACACTCTTTTTTTCCCCTATCCATCTCTCTTTTCCCCTATATGTCACTCTCCTTCCCCACAAACACCCTACCTTTTACTCCCCCAAGGACTCTTCTCTCCCCTCCCCCCCTCTCCATCTCTCTTTTTCCCCTACATATCACTCTCCTTCCCCCAAAACACCCCGCCTTTTCCCCCAACACACACTCCGACCGCCTCGTAATACAGCCATGCTCTTCTAGCCTACAGCTGGTGACGCCCCTTCGCCTGCACACCCTCCCGACCCTCACAGCTGGTTCCGACGGCGAAGGCGGGCAAAGGGGCGCTGAGAGGCACCATCTACTCCATCACCTACTCCACCTCCGCACCACCTCTTCCACCCCCGAGTGCATCCGGTGCGGACAGGTGGTTCTCCCCGCCACAATAAGCTGGATTTCTCGTTTCCTGTGTCTTTAAAATTATGACTCCTAACTGCTCGCACAGCTGGGGCGGTGCTCAAAGGGTATTCGCTGGCCGCAGCTGGCTCGCGCGACCCACTCACGCACTCGCGCAAAATATGTTTGGATATCTGTTTGTTCGACACGGGCGGTTTGCTCTCTCTCTGCGCCCTTTCTCTCTCTCTCTCTCCTCTCTCTCTCTCTCTCTCTCTCTCTCTCTCTCTCTCTCTCTCTCTCTCTCTCTCTCTCTCTCTCTCTCTCTCTCTCTCTCTCTCTCTCTCTCCTTCTCTCTCTATCCTCTCCCATCCCATCTAATCCCATCCCAATCCCATCCGCCCCATCCTCTCTTTCTCCCTCCCCTCCCTTCTTCCTTCCTCCTTTCCCTCCCTTCTTCCTTTCTCCCTCCCTCCCCTCCTCCCACCCCCCCACCGCTACCAGCTGGGACGGGCCTCCTCCGCGTTGCGCACACCTAGTCAATACCTTCAGGCCTCCTCACGACTCCATAATGCTAACTCCAGCAATTTCCAGAATTGGTTGAATAAGGAGGCGGTGGAGGGGGGCTGGAGTGAGGGGATGGGGAGGGGGAGTGGGGTGAAGTGAGGGGATGGGGAGGGGGGTTGGAGTGAGGGGATGGGGGGGGAGTGAGGATGGGATTGGAGTGAGGGGATGGGGGGGGGAAGGGAGGAGAGGGGAGGGATAAAGTGAGGGGTAGGTGAAGAGAGGGCTAAGGATAAAGGAGGTGGGGTGAGGAAGGGACGAGGGGTAAGGATAAAGTGAGGGGTGAGGGGTGGGGGGGTGAGGGGAAGGAGGGGAGGGAGGGGTAAGGGAGGAGGGAGGGGAAGTAATTAGCGAAGGATAGGGGGGGTGGCGCTATCGCTTTGACGGAGAGCAAAGCAGGAATATAGAACACGTTGACATGACGTGAGAGAAGTCGGTAACGATGACGATACGGGGAGCGACTAATCGCTTTGATCCGATACTGAACAAGAGGGCGATGACATGACAATTCCAGTGAGAAGTCGGTAACGATGACGATAACGATAAGAACAAAACTATGACCAAAGAAACGAAAACAGTAACTGAATAACAAATAATAAAAAAAGACAAGACTGAGGAAATTCACAAACAAGACGGAAAGGCTTCTTAAACGACTAAGAGAAATAAGAATGCCAAAAAAATAAGCAACTCGTCCACGCCCCAAGTAAAGACCAAGACGCAGGAAATGTCAAGAACAACAGCTGAATTTCCTTGTGAATGCGCACGACAACAAAAAAAAAAATATCCGAGCAAGAGCTTCCAAGGACTTTAAACCAACTTATCTTATTATCTTTTATCTGCTATAATAAATTAACCAGTCGATCCTCTTCTCTCCGATGCTCGTTTTCTAATTCGAAAATTTCGTTTTTTCTAATTCAATTTTTTCGTCTTTTTTCTAATTCAAATTCAATTTTTTCGTCATTTTTTTCTAATTCAAATTCAATTCCCGACCAAACGCACCGATCCGACATTTCTTTTTTCAAATACACTCAAAAAAAAAATATCCTGATTAATAGAACACACTCGCCATAAATAAATTAGCCAAAATCTAATCAATGTCCGGCGATTTTTAATTAAATCGAGTTATGCTCTCTCCTACGACGATTACTTTGATCTAACGTATTATTGCCTTTGTGCTCTTTCCACCAAAGTTCAGATTCTAAGTCCAGTGTATGTAAATAGACAAACAAACACACATCAACATAACATTCACCACATATTCATCTCCTTTTCGTTGACTTTATTATACATCTATATTTTATACTTCTTCTATACTTTATACTTCCTATTCTCCAATATATGTAAATAGACAAACACACAAACACATAACATAACATTCACCACATATCCATCTCCTATTCGTTCCTCTTTTTATACTTCTTATTCGTGACTTCTACAAAATTTTCATTGTTCATTTTCTATTCATCATTACTAATATTATCAACATTCACCCATTCTTTAAAATTCTTGAAAATCACCCGTGAATTTTTTCCCTTCGTCGATTCATCGCTGACGTGCCCTTTTCCCCCAGGCAGAGCTGAGCTAAGAGATATTTCCCATCATCTGTTTCTCTCTCCCTCTCTCTCTCGCAGATCTCTCTCAGATCTCCTCTCTCTCTCTCTCTCTCTCTCTCTCTCTCTCTCTCTCTCTCTCTCTCTCCTCTCTCTCTCTCTCTCTCTCTCTCTCTCTCTCTCTCTCTCTCTCTCTCTCTCTCCTCCTCCTCTTCTCTCTCTCTCTCTCTCTCTCTCTCTCTCTCTCTCTCTCTCTCTCTCTCTCTCTCTCTCTCTCTCTCTCTCTCTCTCTCTCTCTCTCTAATATACATCTCTCAGATCTCTCTCTCCCTCTCCTTCTCTCCCTCTCCCTCCCTCCCTCCCTCTCCCTCTCTCTCACTGATTCATCGGCAAAGAACAAATACACAGCAGGTATTCTTGGCAGGCGAAGACATCGACGGCGGCAGTAGCGTCTTGGCCTCCGCGCTTGGCCCGCGTCGGCTTGTCAATGGGAAGAAATAAACATTCATGGGTGGTTGAGGACGGAAGGGGGAGGGGGGGGAAGGGGGAGGGGGGGAGGGAATGAGATGGGATGGGATGGGAGGGAGAGGAAGGGAGGTTGTGAGGGGAGGGAGTTTTTGAGAGAGATAGAGATAGATAGATAGAGAGAAAGAAGGAGGGGGAGGAAGAGGGACAGAGGAGGGAGGAGGGAAGAGACAGAGAGGAGAATAAAAAAATGACAAAGACAGAGAGAGTAGGGGAAAACGATCAAGAAGAGCTAAGCCTTCTGAGAAGCCATCAGAGAGGAAATAGCCGACCTTCGTCCTTCCTCTTCTGCCAAGACTTCCGCCCTGGACAGCCTCTCGAAGAAGCCGCTGCTCTCTCCCGAATGCATAAGCAAACAGACGATAAGAATAGGGGAAAACAGCCGAATACTGAGAAAGACGGAGCACTTAAGACTTCCCTTTCCTTCTTCCCCCTTTTCCACTTTCCCCTCCCTTTCCCTCTTCCCCCTTTCCACTCTCCTTTCCCTTTCCCTCTTTCCCTTTTCCACTCTCCTTTCACTTTCTCTCTTCCCCTTTTCCATACTTTCCCACTCTCCTTTCCCTTTCGTTCTTCCCCTGTTCCACTCTCCTATCTCTTTCCCTCTTCCCTTTTCCATTCTCCTTTCGCTTTCCCTTCTTGCACTCCAAGCACTTTCTCTCCTCTTATCTGGCCCCTCTCCCCTCTCCCTCTCGTCTTGCGCCACTCGACCGTCCCCTCGAATCGGGAACAGTCAGAACCTCAAAGGAAATAGAGTTAGCAGGCGCGGTTAGCATCGTCTCACGAGATGGTTGGAGGAGGAGAGATAACGAGGAGAGGAAAAAAAAATCATAAAAGACAAGAAAGAGGGGAGGATCAAACAAGAAACAATAAAAAAGGAAGAAATAATAAGAGAAACAAGCACAAACAGAAGGAACTGGAGAGACACACACACACATCTTGAGTGGCCCTTTGACGGCCTCCGAGGAACAGATCTTGCCCTTGTTCCCGGCGATAGAGCACGCCTCAATCGGGCCCGCAGGTGTGTCCCCGGGAACTCCTCCTCCTCCTCCTCCAGCCCCGCCCGCACCTCCAACTGAAATCATTTCTCCTTCCTCGGGCAATGACTTCCTCTTGAAACCCTCTTTCGACACAAATTACAGACACATCAATGAAATGAGTGTTGCCGTGACGTCACACCGATTCAAGTGTCCCTGTGACGTCACAGTGACACAAGTGCCAAGTGAGGCGACGCAGACACACCTGCCGTAGACAGTGTAAACAAACGCGTGACCGAACGACGCCCGAGGGGGACCAGAACGTCAGGAAAGTAGGAAAAGCCGACATCCGATCGACTGAACTGAGCGAATCCGATCGAATGCTCCGTCACGTGGCGGGGGTTCTGGCTTCAAACATATGTGACGGCCACGTTGTCTCTCTCTCCCTGTCTCTGTCTGTTTCTGTGTCTCTCTCTTCTCCTCTGCATCTCTCTCTCTCTGCCTCTTGTCTCTGTTCTGTCTCTCTCTCTCTCTCTCTTTCTCTCTCTCTCTCTCTCTCTTCTCTCTCTCTCTCTCTCTCTCTCTCTCTCTCTCCTCTCTCTCTCTCTTCTCCTCTCTCTCTCTCTCTCTCTTTCCTTCTGTCTATTATCTTCCGTTTCTCTCTCTTCCTCTTCCTCTCCCCCCTCTCTCTCTCCCTCTTCCTCTCCCTCTCTCCCTCCCTCTCTGTTATCTACACACACGCCATCCGGTCAGTGATTCTCTTACGCCCATACTCATCATCACCGCTATTTTCGTGCTTTTGCTAATTCTGGAGCATTTACCGTAAATCCGCCATCTGAATGCGGCCTAATACGACAGACACACCCGCCTCGCTCGGCCCACGTCACGCAGCAGATAAACTGGTGCATCTGGACTACGCCTCCTCCCCTTCCCCCTCCCCCCCCCTCCTCTGCCCCTCCCCTTCCCGTAGCCTTTCCATCCCCTGCTCCCTCCCTTCTCTCCCCCTCCCCTCCCCCCTCCTCTGCCCCTCCCCTTCCGTAGCCTTTCCATCCCCTGCTCCCCCTCTCCCTCCTCTCCCCCTCCCCTCTCTCGGAGTCTTTCCACCCCCTACTCCCCTCCCCCAATGCCCGCCCCCCTTCTCCTTCCCATACCCATTGCACCCCTTCTACGTTAAAGACTTTCCTACAGCCTACGTGTCTGAGAGAGAGAGAGAGAGAGAGAGAGAGAGAGAGAGAGAGAGAGGAGAGAGAGAGAGAGAGAGAGAGAGAGAGAGAGAGAGAGAGAGAGAGAGAGAGAATGCACCAACCCAAAAACCCAAGAATCAAGACTTGGGGTCACCGCTACGTACATTCCACATCCCCTTACCTCTACCCCCTACCCATTCCCACCTCCGCTTTCCGAGTCTCGCATCGCACTCGCTCGACCGTAACTCGACACGGCGGCTTCGCGCGGTCGACTGTCCGGAACAAACAACAACGAAAAAAGCAAATGAATAAACAAGGACAGCGACGTGACACGCCCCCCTCTGCTGCCCCGGATGAAAGCCACCTGCCATCGGCTACCCCTTTCGTACCCCCCCATCCCCTCCCCCCATACCCAAAGCCAGAGAAGTTACTAGGTGGACTTATATTTACATGAGCAAGTTGATTTACGTACATCCCTACAGAGATGCACTTAAATATATCGGCGCGAAGATACATATACATACATACAAACAGAAATACAAAAAATACATAAGCATAAAAACAAAACATACACACATTACACGACGTCAGGTTGCGCGACAGGTACAACAGGTATATTTCCATTGCCTAATCAGAAGAAAACACTCCCACTTACACCTGCAACAATCTGATTTATTATGCAACACTCATGTTTTTTCTTTCGTTTTTTTCTTTTATTGTCTACACGTCATATGATTCTGTCTTTTTTCCCAGTATATAAACATAATAACGGAAAATAAACAAATAAATCAATAATCAAATAATTGAATAAACGTAAAGGTGAATAACGAAATATATACGAATTTTTCTAACACACAATCCACAATCCACTAACTATATCCACTCGCTAGTCCGTCTCTTCGCCAATGCAAGTCCACCCTGTTTTTTTTCGCAAGAGTCTTTCCAAAAAAAGAACAACAAACAAACAAAAACAAACCACGCAGCCACCTTCGACCCCGCTAAGAACACTCAACTGTTCTTGACTCGACCGTCTTCTGCGCGTCGGGGTTCGACCTCCACGCACCTCTCCCCTCTCGACTCGTCCTCCTGCTCCTTCTGCCTTCCTTCGTTATCCTTATCAGTATCATTATCATCATATATCTGGCTTCTTGACTCCTAATTCTGCCTGTTTTCGTTATCATCATCATTATCGATAGCATCATTATCATCATTATTATGCCTATGCACTCTTCACTCCTCTTTCTGCCTCTTCTGACTCTTCTCCATTACCATTATCGGTATCATCATCATATCATTTTACTATTATATTATATCATTATCGTTATTATCAGTGTTGTTGCTGTGTTGTTGTTGTGTGTACCGTTATCGCTATCACCATCAGCATCATCTTGCTTCCCCTGCCCTCGCTTCCTCCCACACCTCCCCAATCCCCCTCCATCTTCCTCCTACCCCCTCCCACACACACACACACTCCCTCCCTCTCGCTTTAATTCACTCTCATCTCCTTTTAAACCCTTTTAACCCCTTTTCACGCCCCTTTGAGGCTGAACTTCCCACCTCGCGCCCCAGCTGTACATTCCTGGGTCCGAACCAATGATAAAAAAGGGTTGCGTTCCGGCTCCTATGGGTCAAGTCAGCCTTCAAAGACCTGAAACTGCCCTGAACGAGCCACCGGGTCCTGGTTGGCCCTGACGGCAAGCCCTGGCAACCAAGGGGCTTCCATTAACCCCTTCTCTTGACATGCCTATATGTCTAGTAATATGTATATTCCAGTAATGTATATATATATTTTTTCTTTTCTTTTCTTTTTCTTTTTTTCTTCTCTTTTTTTAAGACCCTGTTCTAAAAGTGTTCCTTAATAGACCTAAGCGCACACACACAACAAAAATCTTCATTTGCTAGCTATCCCAAAAGCCTTGGGCTCTATTCCTCGCCTCCACACTTCCTTTTTCCCGCAAGCACAATCACCTTTCCAACACCGTTCCCTTCCAACAATCACCCTTCCAACTCCCAGCCAACCCCTTCCTGCAGAGACCCCTCCCCCCTCTTTGCACCCCGACCTCTCACGGTTTGACCCGCCCTCTAATAAGCTGACCTTGCATGGGAAAAGCAGGGAAGGGAGGGAGGGAGGGAGGGAGGGAGAGAAGGAAAGAGAGGGAGAGAAACGGAGGAGGGGGAGAAAGAGAGGAGAGAGATAGAAAGAAGGAGAGAGAGAGAGAGAGAGAGAGAAGGAGAGAGAAGGGGAGAGAGAGAAGAGAGAGAGAGAGAGAGAGAGAGAGAGAGAGAGAGAGAGAGAGAGAGAGAGAGAGAGAGAGAGAGAGAGAGAGAGAGAGAGAGAGAGAGAGAGAGAGGAGAGAAGCCTAGGGATGACAACAAGGAAAGTAAAGATAGAAGGACAAAGAAGAAGAAAGGAAGAAACAGGAAAGAAATAAAAAGAAACGGAAGCCACATCTCCATCTCTGAGAACGTACAGACCGCACCGAGCAGAGAGGGGAGGAGGGGGGAGGGGGTCGAGAAGAGGGTTAAAAAGAACCGCGATCTTTAAAAAAAATATCTAGCGTACTGTACAAAAAAAAAACAAAAAAGAAATTAAAACCAACGCATCGCCAATTAAAAAATGACAATGATCTCCCACACAAAACTCAACGGTTCACTTGATAAAACAATGAGGAGGAAGTGAGTCAGCAGAATGAGGGTCTTTGGCCCGTGATGATTCATGAGGATATCGACAATAACAACATGAGTAAGAATTGAAAAGCTAAGAATTGAACAAAAAAAGAACTGAAAAACTAAGAATAGAAAACTAGAAAGTAATAGGTTAATCCTTAAATAACTGTAGATCAGAAAAATAACAACCTTAAAAGTGGAATAAAATTATAATTACATTAAAATAAAAATTAGGAATGGAAAAATAACAGTGACAAGACAAAAAAATCGAATAACTGAAAAAATATATATATATCTATAATCTCAAAAAACTTCTAATGAGTCACACCCTTCAGCTAGTCCAACAATGTCACCAAGGTCAACGTAGGTCAACGCAGGTCAACCGGGTCACATGAGATCACATCCCCTTTCATTCAGGTCATAAACGGTCAGTTGTCTGGTCTTTTCATTCCAAGGTCAGCCTTTTCACGAAGGTCAAACGGGGTCAAACTTGGACAAAGACAGAGACAGGTGACAGTCAGCCTGACCGTGACAGTCGAACGCTGTAACATATCAATTTCTTCCTCTCATTCTCTCCCTCTCTTAATCCTTACAGGCATACATAGGCCTACTAACAGACGGAACGGGGGGAGGAAATCGATAGCTATATATCTGCCGATAGACAGATATAATAGAAGAAGGCTAATACTGAGAGATAGATAGATAGATAGAAGACAGATAGAGAGAGACGGAAAGAGAGAGAAGAAAGAGAGAAAACAGAGGACAGACGAGAAGAGAAGAGAGAGAGAGACAGAGAGAAACCAGAAACAGACGAAGAGAGAGCAGAGAGAGAGAGAGAGAGAGAGAGAGGGAGAGAGGGAGAGAAGAGAAGAGAGAGAGAGAGAGAGGAGGAGAAGAGAGAGAGAGAGAGAGAGAGAAGAGAGAGAGCGAGAGAGAAGATGAGACAGACACAGAAGAACGAGAGAGAGAGAGAGAGAGAGAGAGAGAGAGAGAGGAGAGCAAAAAAAGAGCAAATGACAAAAAAAATCCTCCTTAAAGACTACAAAAAATCCCAAAGTGTCTTGTAACGGCCGTTTGTTGTCAGATGTTAATGACGAGAGGAACAAGAGGGTGACACGGTGAGGTGGAGGAGGGGGGGAGGGGGGGAGGGCTAAAAGTGGGCCATAGTCATAGAAGAAGAGAAAAAAAATGAGGAAAGAATGAATAACTATTGTCTTTCGTGAGGTCTGGTGACGTGAGGTGCGAGGAGAAGCCACTTAATGAAAAAGACACAGAGAGAGGTCAACGAGATCGCAATGTCAATGTTATAAAGTCAAATGCGGAAAAGCAAATGAGTTGACTAAATCATGCAACGTAGAAAGAAAATACAATGAGAAACGTTATGCAGTCCTCAAAGAAGTACATTGAAAACACGAAACGAATAAAAACAAGAATCATTAAGAAAAAAAAACAAGGAGAAAAACCGTTTAAAAATCTACACGCAAATTCAAATAATTTCCCAGCGAGAACCTCGGAGAAAAAAAAAACGAAAAGGAAAAAAAAAAAACGCCACAACAAAAAGAAAAGAACACCTAAAAAAAAGGTCAGATCCGTGTCGCAGTCAGAAATTAGCATATTGACGTCGACATTACGGTTCCCGCCATTTACGAGCCCTCGCCGTCGACGCAGCGGAGAGATGAATAAAAACGAGGAGGCGGCCGTTGCAATCTTTCAATTTTGGCGGGCGCAATGCTGTCCGGATAGACTCGGCTCTATTCTGCTGTGCCATTTCTTGTCAGCTCTGGAAATGTGGTTTCCCGGGTGCTTAATGACGAGTTATTTTTTGTTTTTCTTTTTTGTTGTTTTTTTTTGCTCCTTGTTCGGCGTTTGTTTCCGTCCCTCGACACCCGTTTTGTCATAATGAACGTCTGAACACGAGTCTTCCGCCTGTCAGCTTGTCTCTACATCTCTTAAGCGGCGTCTCCTCGTTGTTCTTAGGCAAAAACGAGACACAAAAAAACAGAAGAAGAAAAACACACACAAAAAAAAAAAAACGGACAAA
>NW_020869190.1:493804-508804 GCF_003789085.1 Penaeus vannamei
AGACGGCAAACGATTAGTATTCCGGCGGCCAAACGTATTATAACACGACGAGGGCGTGGTTGTGCCCCACCCTCCTTCCCCTCCCTTTCCCCCACCCCAGTCCCTCCTCCTTCCCCTCCTCCCCCAAGTCCCTCCTCCTTCCCTTCCTCCCCCACCCAAGTCCCTCCTCCTGCCCTCCCTCTCCCTCAAGCCCCTCCCCTCCTACCCTACCCCTCCTCTCCCATACCCACGACACGTCCGGGCACTGACCTCCCTGACCCCCCCCCCCTAAAAGGCCCACCCGGACACCACTGGCAATAATAGGGCTAAAAGTCGCCTTGTGGAGCGGAGGCCCTCGGGAGCCCTCGCTAATGGCCGAATCTCAGCTGCGGAAGGAGCGGTGGTCCGAGCCGCTGTCTGGATATCATTATCATTATAATCATTATCTTTATCACCATTATCGCAATTCTTATTTTATTATATCATTATTTTATTCTTATTTCCTTATTGTCATTATTATCACAATCCTTATTCTTATCACAATCCCTATCAACATTATCACGATCCACATCATTATCATCATCACAATCATTATCTTCATTGTTATCATCATAATCATCATTACAACCATTTTTATCAATATCAATGCACTGCTATATCATCATCATCATCATTCATCATCATTATCCCTCTAACGAAACAAGGACTCGACAATGATACTACCAACACGTCACCGCCCCCCCCCCTTCCCTAATCATCCCACTAATCACCCTTACCAAACACCATAACCAACCATATAATACACCAATCGGCTACCAACGCAAACCACAAACAAATACCAATAATGGATTACGTCCGAACTGTCTACCTCCTATGCATACGTAATCGCCCTCCCACACCTCATTTGCATAGATCAAAACACCCCGAACGCTAACAATACCCTACATCGAGAACCTCTCAGCATATATATGCATATGTATTTATATTCCATGTACATATATATATAATATCTATCTATCTATCTATCTATCTGTCTATATATGTGTGTGTGTGTGTGTGTGTGTGTGTGTGTGTGTGTGTGTGTGTGTGTGTGTGTGTGTGTGTGTGTGTGTGTGTGTGTGTGTGTGTGTGTTGTGTGTGTGTGTGTGTGTGTGTGTGTGTGTGTGTGTGTTGTGTGTGTGTGTGTGTTGTGTGTGTGTGTGTGTGTGTGTGTGTGTGTGTGTGTGTGTGTGTGTGTGTGTGTGTGTGTGTGTGTGTGTGTGTGTGTGTGTGTGTGTGAAAATATACATTTAAATGTGTATGTAAATATGCACTTTGTGTATGTATGTAAATATGCATTTTGTGTGTGTATGTGTGTATGTAAATATGCATTTTGTGTGTGTATGTGTGTACGTAAATATGAATTTTGTGTGTGTATGTGTGTATGTAAATATGCATTTTGTGTATGTATGTGTGTACGTAAATATGCATTGTGTGTGTATGTGTATGTAAATATACATTTTTGTGTGCATGTGTGTGTGTGTGTGTGTGTGTGTGTGTGTGTGTGTGTGTGTGTGTGTGTGTGTGTGTGTGTGTGTGTGTGTGTGTGTGTGTGTGTGTGTGTGTGTGTGTGTTTGAACAGGTATAATAAACTCTGCACGCAGCCATTCACTGGTTGACTCTGCCCAGAATCAAGTGACCTTTAAAGCTCGATAACTCTCTCTCTCTCTTCTCTCCCTCCTCTTTCCTCTCTATGACTGTCTATCTGTCTCGTTCCCTTTCGTTCTCTCTATCCCTGTGTTTGTGTCTATCGTTTTTCTTGTTCTTGCTCTTTTCTCTCTCTCTCTCTCTCTCTCTCTCTCTCTCTCTCTCTCTCTCTCTCTCCTCTCTCTCCTCTATATATATATATATATATATATAATATATATATATATATATATGTGTGTGTGTGTGTGTGTGTGTGTGTGTGTGTGTGTGTGTGTGTGTGTGTGTGTGTGTGTGTGTGTGTGTGTACAGATTACTGACGTAGATGCTTTCCTCCATTTCTCCCTTCCCTTCCCACACTCTTCCCTCCCCACCTTGCCCCCTCTCCCCTTTCCCCCTTCTTACCCTCTCCCCTTCCCCCCTTCCAACCCTCTCCCCTTCCCTACTCTCACATCCTCTTCATCCCCTTGTGTTTTTTAAAAATCCCAGCGTTTCTTTAGCACTCTGCAAGGTCTCGTATCCATCACACTATCTTTTATGGGCACTCTCGGCTCCGGCCCCTAACTATGTAGCGTGTACCGCGTACCCAGGGGAGCGCTGTACCCGCCCGCCACTTTCTACTTGACGTATCGCGCGCCCTTGCTACGTGGTCAGGGCAAAGGGGTGGAGGTAGAGGTGGAGCTACGGGTAGAGGCAGGAATAGGGGTAAGGGCTGGAGTAGAGAGAGATAGAGGTAGAGATAGAGATGATGATAGAGGTAGAGATAGAGATGATGATAGAGGGTAGAGATAGGGGTAGAGCAGATAGAGGTAGAGGTAGATTAGAGGTAGAGGAGAGGTAGAGATAAAGATAGAGGTACAGGTACAGGTAGAGACAGAAGTAGAGATAGAGGTAGAGATAGAAATAGAGGCACATATAGACCTCTACCTCTACCTTTAGGTAGAGGTAGAGGGAGAGACAGAGGCAGATATAGAGATAGAGATAGAGATAGAGGCAGAGATACAGATATAGATAAGAGATAGAACTGGGTACTGGTAAGGGCTAAAGAAGAGATATGACGATGAAAAGCACAGGCCAAGAAGGGAAGTGATCCTCTCGACGCGGGGCATATGCATGTGAGAACAGAGGCTAAGGCAAGGCGCGGGAGACGAACCGAGGGAGCAAGGACAGCAACACGGACAATCGGACACGGACATGGGCAGGGCTGAAGACGGAGCATGGGCAGGGATAAGACATGAACAAAGACGAAGAAAAAGGGGACGAGAGGACACAAAACTTAGCCAACCAGGGAACCGAGATCGGCGAACAAAGCGACCGGGAGACTCGAGACCCTTGGCAGCCCCGAAGCGCCGGCCCCGAAGCGCACCGAGTCCAGATCCGCGCGAGTATGAAGCATCCCCGGGCAAGCGACGGGTGCGGGGCAAGAACTCGAACCCAGCAGGGCACACACAAAGGGACCTAATCAAATACTTCCAGCCATAACTAACAATTAGCGGCTCACAGACCCCGAGGTGAGAGCGGCCGAGTCAACTGCCATCGGACTCGTTGCGCGTAAATAGCATTTGCAACGGGTCAATGGGCCAGTCGAGACGGATGGACTGACACACATTATCAAGATGGACACGCTGGTGGTCGCAGAAAGACTGATAGAGGGATCGGTTGTGCGTGAGAGCGAGAGAGGGAGAGGCATCAGTTGTGCGTAAAGAGAGAGAGAGAGAGAGAGAGAGAGAGAGAGAGAGAGAGAGAGAGAGAGAGAGAAGAGAGAGAGAGAGAGAGAGAGAGAGAGAGAGAGAGAGAGAGAAGCGATAAAAGAGAAAGAGAGAGAGCGATAAAGAGAAAGAGAGAGAGCGTAAAGAGAAAGAAGACGATAAAGAGATAGAGATAGAGAGAACGATAAAGAGAAAGAGAGAGAAAGAGAGAGAGCGCGCGCACTATTCATCCAGTTTGTGCCTTTAAAAGCGGCTGCTGCCCCGAAGGTCACTCCCAGCCTGCCAGCCCACCGACTCTACGTGGAAATACACTAAAGTAAATCGTCGCCGTCGTCGCTGGAAAAGGTTAACGCGGGTCCACGCACCGGCCGATCCAGTTACACGGAGAAAGGAAGAGGGGGAGACGAGAAGAGGAAAAAAAAAGGTGTAGGGGGAGAGGAGGACGAGGAGGAGGAGGAGGAGGGGGTAAGGAGAGAGAGAAAGAGGCGAGGTGGGGTAGAGGAGGACGAGGAGGGCAAGGAGGGGGTAGGGAGGGGAGAGGAGGGCGAGGAGGGGTAGAGGAGGGCGAGGAGGGGTAGAGGAGGGCGGGAGAGGAGGAGGGGGTAAAGAGAGAGAGAGAGAGAGTAGAGGCAGGAGGAGAGGCGGGGGTTGGGATCGAGATGGAAAAAAAAAGCAGCCTTCCATGCTCCAGTGCACAGAGCGGCGAGGTAAGGCGACTGACTACCAGCGATGATATTAAGTGTGATGATTATCGGGTCCCGGAGGTAGTCAGCACGACTATCATGTGATAATAATGATCCCGGGAGACACCAGGGGCCGTGATGTGCTGGCGGAGAGCGTCTACGACAGGACCGATAAAACTCGGCCTCCTCATATTATCACACTCATCGGCTCCCAGTCAAGAGCTCCAGCACGTCTTTACGTCATTGCGAAACTCCGGTCGACGTCACGGGCCGGCGCTGCATCTCGGTGACGTCACGGAGACCCGGGCCAGCTGGAGGCGTTCGCTCGCCGGCCCGGGGTGAGCGGGGGCCGCCGGAGAGAGGGCACAGTACCACGCCACGCCCTCGCTCGGACTCCCCGGCGCCGCCCACGGGAGCCCACGCGCCCGGGAAGACGTCCGACTCGAACCCCCATTCGCCACGGCCGAGGAAGGGTTGCATTACGGGCGGCGGTTCTCCAGCGGGACGGCGAGACCCACGCCCAAAGCGACACGAGACCGAGACGTTGCCGCTACGCCCCCGACACCAGACTCCAGGCCTCTCTCGCCGCGTTCCGCCCTCGTTCCGGGAAAAACAAAAGAGGGGAAACGGAAGGAGATATACAGTTGCAGGAGAGAGAGAGAGAAAAGGGAGAGGAAATGCCTAAGGGTCTGCCGTACCCGACGACGATCCGATAGGTAGAACCGAAACCCATTACCGGTCACCATTAATCCTTTGTTCCTTCGTATAAAGGAGAGAGAAACGTAAAAGGCTAGCGTGTCGATCAGGAGTTCAGAAAAGGGAGGAAGGGAGAAAGAGGGGGGAAGGACAGGGGGAGAAAGAGGGGAGAAAAAGGGACAGAAAGAGGGGGGAAGGAGAGGGAGAGAAAGAGGTGGGAAGGGGAGAGGGAGAAAGATGGGGAGAAAGAGGAGGGAGGGAGAGGGAGATGAAAGTGCCAATGCTGGACGAGGCGACGTTAGACTTTCTTTTATTTCCTTATCCCCATTCTCTTTTCTTTGCTTCCCCTTTCCTTCTGTCTCCACCCTCCCTTTTCTCCGCTTCCTGTAAAACTTGCCGAACATTGATAGTCTTCTTCAAGTCGATTTCACTCTGTTCTTCTTCCTACATTTCCTCCTTTGGGTCGTTTTCACACAAGCACAAAAAAAGGATATAAAGTAAAAAATCAAAATAAAATAAAATAAATAATAACTTTAAATCTAAGCCCGACAAGCCGCCATAACCCGAGAGCCCAAACGCCCGATCAGATCAAGTTGCCAATCCACTCTCTCGAAGGGAAAAAGGAGGAAAGGAAAGGCAGGGAAAGGCTTAGAGAATTGAGGTTAAGAAAAAAAAAAAAAGAGAAACACAGGCCTCACGCCTCCCCTCCACACCACCCCACCTCCCCATCTCCCTTCCCTCCTCCTCCCTCCCCTCCTCATCCCCTTCCTCCTCCTCCCCTCCCACACCTCCTCCCCACCGCATCCCCATCCCCCTCCTTCCTCCCCATCCCTTCCCCCACCCCCCCTTCCTCCCCATCCCCATCCCCTCCCCACCCCCCCCCACCCCCGCACCTAACCTGTGCGAGTGCTTCTAACCCTCTCGTCCTAACCACATGCTACCGGCGGTGTTGGGCAAGTGCTGCATTTGCATTTCCTGACAATCCTCGGGTCTCGTGAAAGGTAACGCGAGTCAGGGCTGGAAGAGAGAGAGGAGAATGGGAGGAAGAGGAGAGAGAGAGAGGGAGAGGGAGAGGAGGGAGAGAGGGGAGAGGAGAGGGAGGGAGAGAGAGAGGAGAGGAGAGAGAGGAGAGAGGGAGACAGGGAGAGGGAGAGAGGGAGGGGGAGAGAGAGGAGAGAGAGAGGAGAGAGAGAGAGAGAGAGAGAGAGAGAGAGAGAGAGAGAGAGAGAGAGAGAGAGAGAAGAGAGAGAGAGAGAGAGAGAGAAGAGAGAGAAAGGACAGAGCTACAGTCGGCAGACGACAGAGATAACTCTTCTGAGAAAGAACGCCTCGCGTGGTCACTGGTCTGATGAAAAGCCTTTTTTCCTCGCCTGTTTTAGAACGCAGGTAAATCCTCGCGGGAGGAAAATCTAGCAGCGAATTCCAGTCTCCATCACGCCTGTGCCTCTGCCTGCCCTCCGCTTAACCTCACTTCCCTTCTCTTCCTTTCCCTTCCCTTCCTCCCCTCCCTCCCTTCCCCCTTCTATTTCTTTTCGCCTTGCTCTTTGTCTCTTTCAAGCGCTCGCACATTTACGTATACATGTACCTCATTGGGCACAACACACAACACACACACACACAACACACACACACACACACACACACACACACACACACACACACAAAGCCTCTTTCCTCTCCAAAATACCAGCTATAACGAAGCCCATCACAAGCACTCGACCTGCAATCTAGCCAGTGTTACCAGAACCCTGACAGCCTGGCACAGCACAGCTAAATCGCCAATAATAACAAAGACCTTAACTCAACCCCCCCCTCCTCCTCCTCCTCCAAACCCCACCCACCTCCCCACCTTCCCCCTCCAACCTAGGGCCAGCTTGTGCACGTAACCCACCGCCACCTCCCCCGCCTCCCAAGCCCACCCTCGACGTCGGCGCCTAAAGCCAAGCGCCACGACTATGATGTCACACACGACCGGCGAATTTCCAGGCCTCACAATTGGCGCATCAATACGAAATCCCAAAGGCAAACAGACGCCATTCTCACCTCCTCATATTGGGAGCGGCGGCCGAGCTTTCGTAAACCCTTGTCCTCATTTTCACACGGGTTTGGCAAGGGATTAAAGCCCCGCGTCCTGGTCGAGGCGACGGCGGCCGTGGTGGTGGTGGGGAGGAGGGAGGGGAAGGAGAGGAGGGGGAAGGGTGGAGGGAGAGGAGGGGGAGAGAGGGACATGATGGAGGGGTGGTGTGGGTGGTGATGAGGGAGAGGGTAGAGTGTGGTGGTGATGAGGGGGGTGGTGGTGGGTAAGGAGGAGATGGTGTGGGGCGGTAATGGTGGTTGGGAAAGAAGGGGGTTAGGAACGATGGTGTCAGGAAAAAGAGGGAGGGATGGAAGAGGGAAAGATGGAGAAGTATGGTGGCGGTGACAGTGTGGAGGAGGAGAGGGAAGAAAGATGGGTGAGGTTATGGGAATGACTCGCCAAGTGGAGAGTGTGGAGCTCTGGTGCACCGAGGTTATTGGAACGCGGGCGGTGTGAAAATATAAACGAAATAGCAAGAGAGTCATTAAACAGACACAAAGGACGCGAGAAAGTGAGAAAAAAAAACACACTGCAAGAAGAAAACGAACAGAGACAGGCAGACACACACGGGAGTAAACGGCAATAAAATCATACAAGGAAAGAGGAAACGTCCCAGCAGGATGTCGAACAGGTTCCCCGAGTCCGGCGCCGGGACGCACAGGAAAACGTGAGGCGATGCACTTCAGACGCGAGAGTCCACGTGGTAGGTAGGCAGCCTGCAGTGCGGGGCATGGGGAGGGGAGGGGAGGGGAGGGGGATAGTGGAGGGGAGGGAGGGGAGGGGGGAATGGAGGAGAAGGGAGGAGGGAGGGTAAATGGGGCGTGGGGAGAGGAGGTAGGGTGGGGGCAGATGGAAAGGGGGGAGGGGAGGGGGAGGGGAGGGGAGGAAGAGGGGAGGAGAGGGCACAGAGGGGGGTAGCCAACCCACAAATCTCCTCCAGCGGTTAAGCCTCAAAACCTACAAAAATAAATCCACAGGTAAAATTATATCCATCTCATTTGCCTCCAGGTACACGGTCCTTCAGTACGGGTGGGATTCCGCTGATCCTGGGCTGCTACGGAGATTAAGAACCTCTCAAAAGCTAACCTTCTCGCAATCAAAAGAATAAAATCGTTCGATGTGAAGAGATTAGCGTTATGTAGAGCTTCCGCCATACTCCTATCCTCACAGATGCACACGCGCAAAACCACACACACACACATAACACAAACGCACACACATAGGCCTATATACATACATACATATACATACATACACGCATACATACATGTAGAAATACATACATACATATAGACAGACAGAGAGATGAATAACATGAAATGCACAGCAAAGAAAGTAAAGTTCCACAAGCACATCCCAAAAACTGCCTCGTCACGGCCGCTCACCCTGGCGCTGCATCGAGGATCTCGGGAGGGGAAAAAATATCTTTTCCTGGACGCTTCAGGAAACTGTCTTTGTCATTAATCAAGAGTTTCTACTTTCTCACTTTTAAGCCTCTTTCCTTGGCAGCCGTTCCTTGTGGGGAAAGAATTCGTCTTTTCTTTCTTTTCTTCAAGCTACCAGTAGCCTGTCCGACCGATAATTTATCGAAAGTTTGGCATGTTTAAAAATACTACTAGAACGATGTGTACAGTATATAGGCATATATATATATATATATATATATATATATATATATATATATATATATATATATATATATAGATAGATAGATAGATAGATAGATAGATAGATAGATAGATAGATAGATAGATAGATAGATAGATAGATAGATAGATAGATAGATAGATAGATAGATAGGTAGATAGATAGGATAGATAGATAGATAGATAGGATAGATAGATAGATGAGATGATAGATAGATAGCATAGATATGAGATAGATAGATAGCAGACCCACAGCATAAGCACAATAACCTTACAAAACTAAAACCAAAACCAATCCCTAAAATATAGAAGTTCGTCCCTTGTATCCCCAAAATACAAACAGGGCAATCCTAGTGACCCTAAATTGACCTCCAAACTATCCCTGCCCATCCCAGCCATTCAAGGAGGCGCGGGATTAACGAGGGGTCATAGGCCTATAAGAACCTGATTTTCCTGTAGGCGGAGACGGGGAGGAGCGAGAGAAAGGAAGAGAGGAGAGAAACAGAGAGGAAAAGAGACTGTCGAGGTTAGGATAGGTGGTCATGTGCCTTAATTGACAGCGAATAGAGATGGATTGATTCCGCGTCTTATATGTACGTGTAAACATTATATGTATGTGTAAACATTATTTCTAATAAGTGGTTACACATAGCCTATATAGACAGAAAGCTAGACAAACACATACATATCACACGTGTGTGTGTGTGTGTGTGTGTGTGTGTGTGTGTTGTGTGTGTGTGTGTGTGTGTGTGTGTGTGTGTGTGTGTGTGTGTGTGTGTGTTGAGAGAGAGAGAGAGAGAGAGAGAGAGAGAGAGAGAGAGAGAGAGAGAGAGAGAGAGAGAGAGAGAGAGAAGAGAGAGAGAGAGAGAGAAGAGAGAGTATGTGAGTATGTGCGTGTGCGCGATTTATATTAATATCAATACAAGCTATAGCAGTTAAGAGGCAATTATAATATGGCAACATAGCGACAGCGTGAGCAGAACTTGACAACGAAGTGTCAAACACTATAGATTACAACCCACGACATCTTTCCTCCCACATGTCATACTGGAAATAAAAGAAATGGCAAAATCGATAGTTCAAATACGGGGTCTTAATATTTACCTTGAAAAAATAGAGAAGAATACCGCGAAAAATGGCGGCTGGCAACTGTAGCCAAAGCTGCATTTTAACAAACTCGACTTTAAATCAAAACTACAGCGAATTCTGTTACCTAATGAGACTCCATTAAACGGAGGGCAAATCTGCATTTTAATAAGGCTTAATATCCAATATAAACACCGCTAGGTTTTTATTCACTTTGCACGTTATTCTATCCCTAAGGAGGCAGATTTCGAACTTGACCACCTTAACTAATCCTTAAAACCTCGCCTAGACAGACGCCAAGGCTTCGCGCAAATAAAAATATAAAAAACGAAACTTAAAAAAACTACCGCTTCCTGAGCCGCATATCCGCTGTACATCTACTACCTCCATCCGCATACGAAATCGCCCAGAAGAAAATTTTCATTTAGGAACCGCACCGTACCGAGTTTATTGATGCAATTAAGCGGTCTCGTCCCTCCCTCGCGCCACACTGTCTGGCAGCGGTGGAGAGAGACCTCAGTGTTGCCAACTTACACGCCAAACACGTCATACATTTGAAAAGCTCTTTTTAGATTTTTAGACGTTGTTTTTGGTCATTTCAAGATACTTTATTCATTTTCTGCGTTCGTATTAATTCGGTTAAATGCCAGAAAATAAGTATTGATTTGCCGAAGACGCGAATCATGAGATACGAGGGCTAAAATGCCAGAAATAAGTAAAATGCCAGAAAATAAGTATTGATTTGCCGAAGACGCGAATCATGAGATACGAGGGAGTGAACAGGTAAGAGCGGAGAGGACAAGCATACACTGTAGCCCTGTGCGAGGCTAGGCGGTTGCCTGCCGTCCACTAGCGTCTACAACCAATATAGTAATATTTACAATCCCTCACCATCTTTCTTCTTAATATACAACTGACATACGTCAACTGAATTCCACTCGCGAATACTTAGATAAATACAACGAAATTGAAGAGCGTGCCGGATCTCAAAATTCGCCGTCAGTAGAAGCGTTTTATCGTCCAAGAAATGGGATGGATATAAGGATATCTGTCATCCAAGTTTGAATGGAGTCCAGAGTTCTCAGAGTACAACCACCTCATTCAACCCCTCGAACGCACCAACAGTTACACCTTTTCAATGTACATTTACGAGTAAACATGAAACCTATGATTAAACTGTTTTCACTTGATAATATCCTCATTTATCGCAAATCGAAAATATTTTATCCTTTTCAATTATACTTTAAAAGATAATTACCATGCGCAGACTGGACTCCGCAAAAAACTAAATGTCACCAAGAATAATTAAATAAACAATATATACGTATGGATTTTAACAACAGCTAATAATACTGATAATACTCTACCTTACCTTACCTACCATACAATAGGGAATTATCTACCACGCCATCGACCCAAAACTAGCCCCATTTCAGCCAAACAACTGTCGTGGACTGTCACACACGTGTCTTCCATTTTTTCTCTCCTCTTTTTTCGGGCTTTCGAGTAAAAAAAAATACAAGTTTGAGTTAAGCATGAATACTGTGATAAAACCATTTCGTGGAAAACTGGCCATCGTCACGTGCCCTGGCCCTCTCCCTCTCTCTCTCTTCACTTCCCCGTCTATCTTCTCCGTATTAATCTTGCATCATGCTTTTGACGCTTTCCGAGTATCGAGAGTAAATCTACTTTCGTGTTACGTGGTGCGTGCTCGGGTGTGTACGCGTGTAGGCGTATTGTATGTGAGAGATTGTCTTTTGTGGGTCAAACTGGGAGGGAGGGAGAGAGGGAGAGGGGGAGGGGGAGAGAGAGAGAGAGAGAGAGAGAGAGAGAAGAGAGGAGAGAGAGAGAGAGAGGAGAGAGAGAGAGAGAGAGAGAGGCGAGAGAGAGAGAGAAGAGAGAGGAGAGCAAAGAAGCAGAGCGAGAAGAGAGAAACAGACAGAGACCAGAGAGAAGCGAGAAAGAGGGACGACCAGAGGCCAGGAGAGCAGAAGAGAGACAGGCAGAGAACAGAGAAGCAGAAAAGAGAGAGCAGAAAGCGTCTGCTGACTTGCGTGCCTGAAGCTCATCAGCTCCCTATTAGCCCTGGTTCATGCAGCGACGGCAAAGCTCACCAACAAAGGCAAAACAACCATTACAATTACTCCCATTAACATTCCCTTTCCCTAAATAGCACACTGGAAACATGTCAGTCGTTAAACTAGGACTGACCAGACCAACAAAATGCTGTTGAGAGAATTTACTCCTTCTTTTTTTAATGCGGGGGGAGCGGGGAGGGGGGAGGGAGGGGGAGGGCGATTTCCCCTTTTACGGCTAAATGGCAGTAGCCCAAAATCCAAAAACCAAGACAAATGATCGGGCCAAGAGAGGAACTTACAATTTAGTGCAACACGAGGAGGAAATGTTACCAGTACGAACATTTTACCAATATCGGTGTTGGGTTTAAGGTCTGATCGAGTGAGAAATCGACAAAATGATGAATCCTCACTCACTCGCTCCGGCAATATACACTTTCCCACGAATTTTCGAGTTTCGTGAATTTTATCCCAATGCTTTTAAACTCGAAGAGACAAAGAGGAGAGCTGATTGATTAAACTCTTTGATTATTATGATCTTATTAAAGCATGTGTCTTGCTGTTCACCTCTCAAACTTTTTGTTCAAGTTTGTGACTCTTTGACTGCCGAAATGAAATTACTGTCCTGATTTAAGACTCCTCTCTCTTCTCTCTCTCTCTCTCTCTCTCTCTCTCTCTCTCTCTCTCTCTCTCTCTCTCTCTGCTCTCTCGTCACCACGCTTGCGTGATGCGTGAAATAAAACCCCTTACATAATACATCGGGTTGTCCAAGACGCAAAAGGGAAGTTACGCTACAGACTGAGAGAGCGAAAATGGGGAAGGAAAGCCACCGATAACGTCGAACATAAAATACACAGAAAATAAAGTTAAATGGACGGAAGGATATTTTAAGTCAACGAACCGAGTCGAGGCGGGTGGATGTTGCCCTATCAATCAATCATTTAAAGAATGTGACAACGACTGCCATCGTGAGAGAGAGAGAGAGAGAGAGAGAGAGAGAGAGAGAGAGAGAGAGAGAGAGAGAGAGAGAGAGAGAGAGAAGAGAGAGAGAGATGAGAGAGAGAGAGAGAAAGAGAGAAAGAGAGAGAAAGAGAGCGAGAGAGAGCGAGAGAGAGAGCGAGAGAGAGAGCGAGAGGAGAGAGCGAGAGAGAGAGAGAGAGAGAGAGAGAGAGAGAGAGAGAGAGAGAGAGAGAGAGAGAGAGAAGAGAGAGAGGAGAGGAGAGAGAGAGAGAGAGAGAGAGAGAGAGAGAGAGAGACAGACAGAGAGAGAGAGACAGAGACAGGGAATCATGCATCGTATATCCTATTACACTCACATGTAATTATGCAAACGCATCATGCAAACAGATGCAAAATTTACGAAAATAATGCACCTGCCTAATTCCTAGTCCAGCAAAGGGAGAATCCATTAATAATGAAATAATTCCCTCGCAATCAATATCCCGGAATACAAACGCAGTGAAACAGGCAACGCAGATAAATATAACATCATGTCAATACACATAAAATAAGAAAGACACGCAAAGAGCATTGGCATGTCTTTGTGTCTACATTTTTCTGCTTTTAAACTATCATCATGAACGATCATTATAGCACTAAATGGGGAGGGGGGGGCACACATTTTGATAGTAATACCACTGCATTATTTTCCCAATTCCGTAATGGATGCATTTACCTACATTTTTATACATGTGCGTTTGAATAATATATATATAATATATAATATATATAATATATATATATATATATCCTCACATATAATTTATATATATATATATATTATATATATCATACATAATATATATATATATATATATATTATATATTATATATATATATATCATACATACATAATTATATATATATATAATACACATATACATACATATATAATGCATTTATGTATAAAATATACATATACATATATATATATATATATTATATATATATAATATATATTATATACATACAAATATACATACATATATATGCATTTATGTATATATATATATATATATATATATATATATATATATATATATATATATATATACATACAAATACATATATATGCATTTATGTATATATATAAACATTTATACATGCATGTAGTGCAATATATCTTATGATACGAACAATGATTCCCTTTCGTTTGTTCTTGCACTTAGTCATTCTCTGTCTCACATGCATTCGCTTCTTCATGCTGACAATTATACACTCGCCTTAAGACAATTTGTTTGCAGTCACGTGACGATCCGATGCTTGCTGTGGAAGCACGCAAAAGCACCTTCTCCTCCTCCTCTAACTCTCAAGATATTCACTTCTCGAATCCAAGTCTTTTAATACCAAAAACACACGAACATTATAATGAAAGAAAAAGACTGGTCATAAAACTATTTCTGTCTGCATCCTACGTTTTCAAAATAATTGTCCCATGCAAATTGTAGTTATCCAATTGTAATAACATAGACAAGCAAAATAATAATAATGATAAGAACAACAACAACAATAATAATAATAGTATCATTACTACTACTTACAACAACAATAATAACAATAATTCTAATGCATGATAATAGTAACCTAATAATAATGATAATAAGTCCCACTTTGCAACAAGGAATTTCAATGAGTATCACCTCTCGCTCCTACTTGTACTGCAGTCTCGATTATTGATAAGGTTTAGCAGCAAAATCAATAACAAGTGATTTACTGGCCTATTATGTGCGACAATCACACTACCTTAGACACGAACTTTTGTCTATGGTTTATTCGACACGGAAAATCAGAAAATATCGCGAGATTTGATAAAAATTAATCCCCCCACATAAATCATATTAATCTTACTCCCAAAGTGAACTAACTAGCCGAATCGACAACTTTAACAAACTTAGCACGGACTTCGGCTCCAACAACATTCTGAAAACATTTATGAACTCGAGCAACTCCTAAAACCACTCCGGCATACATAAATAAATTATATATTAACCTGTCAACATTTTTTTTCAAGAGGTATGTTTATATAGCTATCCAATACGTTTTTTTCTTACCACTAATCTTTAAAAGGTAAATATTCTTACTGTTCACTCAAAGTTTCATGTAAAAAGAGTTGACAAGAAGTTTGAAGTCCTTGTTGTGTATCTAAATTGTTTTTATTCTTCCAAGTTAACAGGATAACATGCAACTACCTAATACATCTTGACAATAAAAGAACACTCTATGATACATGCAAATTTGAGTGAGTGCAGTCCACGACACATGCATACGATATGCCGGTAACAGAAAGAGAAAAAAAGTTTTCCTAACTTACGTTTTCGTTAAAATCCAAATAATATAATCCACACGTTTAGGGTATATAATCCTTTT
>NW_020869190.1:518804-526304 GCF_003789085.1 Penaeus vannamei
TCTTTTATTCATTTATTTATTTATTTTTGCGATTTACTTACAGTCGGATAAAATCAAGTGTTTTAAATGGAACTGGTATGTTTCTTTTCACATTCTTTCCCTTTTATTTATCTGTCTGTTTGTCCTTGTGTGTGTGTGTGTGTGTGTGTGTGTGTGTGTGTATGTTATATATACCCATATATTATATAAATATATAGGTGTATATTCTTTTCCTTTTATTTATCTATCTGTTTGTCCGTGTGTGTGTATGTGTGTATATGTGTGTGTGTGTGTGTGTGTGTGTGTGTGTGTGTGTGGTGTGTGTGGTGTGTGTGTGTGTGTGTGTGTGTGTGTGTGTGTGTGTGTGTGTGTCTGAAGCATCATTTACTGCAACATCATCACACTCCCTCATCAGCCCTATTAACACGTTCACATCCATTTATAAACAAAAAAGTTGTTGCAATGAACGTTATCCTTGATGTTATCACACATAAAGTCGGAAAAAAATAATTTTCTTTCTTTTTTAGAGATTATATCAAGAACAATGTAACCTTATTTTCAAGTAATTTCTCTCTCTTTTTTAGATTGCGCTGCAAAATGGAGAGCGAGAAATGCACATTTAAAATACACTGAGTGTAGTGAGCGAGACATTGCCAACTGCATGACCTGTCCGGCTCAAATTACCGACTGTGCAAAATCAAGGACAATTTTGCATGTTGGAATTCTGCTCAAAGGATATTCGCTTTGGGCGGGTGTACACGCCTCGGTGTGTATACAATACGTGTCTTCAAATGTGCATACTTACATATACGCACATACAAACATACAGTCACGGATTATTATCAATGATTTTTTGAAGGTGACCTTTCAGTTTAGTTGGCGTGTGATACACACACACACACACACACGTATATATATATATATATATATATATATATATATATATATATATATTATATATATATAATATATATATATACATACACACACACACACATACACACACACACTGTGTGTGTGTGTGTTATTTGCGGGTGTGCGTGTGCATGCGTGTAAGTGAGTGCATCTATCCAACCGAACCGAAAACTTGGCTTTGAAAATCGTTAGCAAAGATTACTCCTGCAGAATCAATTGTCCAATATGTTTCTTCGCGAATGTCCGGCCGGCGAAACTAATCATTGGATCTGTCGCCAAGAAAAAGGTAATGCCGTGAGAAATGCTTCCCCAAATGACGCAGGAAACAGGCTGTCATGGCGGGATCGGTGCGCTGAGAGTCCTCTTAAGGCCGGAGGCAATTTCATCGGGAAAATTTCGCCGGACGGTTCCTCTCTCTATTTTTAGCATGAGACAAAAAAGGGGAAAATTTTGTGTTTGTTTATTTTCCGTAGTTTGTTGCCCTTTTGTGACTAAAGAAACTGTCGGGACATTAAATTTGGAATACCCAGTCAGTCAGCGTTTAAGTTATATATTGTACTACTATTAATAATGCATGATCTCTATCTCTCTCTACATAAATACATACATCCATGCACACACACACACACACCACACACACACACACACACACACACACACACAAACACACCAAACACACACACACACACACACACACACACACACACACACACACACACACACATATATATATATATATATATATATATAATATATATATATATATATATATATATATATATTATATATGAATATTGAGCTCAGCTGATCAGGGATACTTCAAACATCTGAAGTGCCGAGATAATCACCGGTTATTATGAGGTATTTATTGCTAAAATCGGAAGAATGAAACATAAACATTTGCATTGTAAGCAAGAACTATTTGAAAAGGAAGTGTTTATAATTAATTATAATTTGCCTAACCTTCACTATTCAGGCTACATCGCCTTGTGTGTTTGTGTCGAAGTGTGATTAACATTAATTTTGAAATGAATGTCAAGGGAAAAAAGAGATAATAAAACAGATCTAGATAATTCGTAATGCCATTACACATTTCCTCCGTATTCCCATATCTTTTCAGTACTTTTTTTATTTGCACAAAATCTGAAACCTGGCTGATAGAAGAGTAATAGTTTATTAAGAAATTTGGACTTTCAGAGACAATCAAGTACTTAAGGTAAGAGTTGCTAATTCGTAGTTTTCGACCATTTACGATGTTATCTTTAATTTGATTGATCTGTTATCTATCTATGTGTATATGTTTGTGTATGTATGTTACAGAAATATCAGCAAAACAAAGCATTAATATGTTAAACTGCTATGTTTCCATTAATACAGTATTTCATATTGAGTTCATTATGGTCTCACATGTAGTGATAACTTCCTATCTCATCACAAAAGAGCAAACACAACTACCAATACTATAACAGCAAAAAACATCTTCAATAACAATCACGCATTCATTATTTTTTGCCTTTAACGATCGAGGACAGAACCTCAGCCCGGCGAATAATAAAGTCTACGGGAAAACCACGCCGCGTTTCACCCTGACCCCCGTGTATAACCACAACCGTTACATAAATCTGTAGGTCATGTTGACGTTGTTTTACCAGGTCGAGTGAAACCTTTCTCTCTTCGAAAGCTACCAATGGCATTTTATAGCTTCTTGAGGTTTACGTTTGAGTTATTTTTACATGCTATGATTACGTACGTCGCCGTGTTACGTAAGATTGTAATAAGTAATTCATTTACATGTGTAAAAAGCATTACTCTTTCTGCAAGCTTTTTTTTTTTTGTCCAGGCAGACTTTACATGGTAATTGCTTGTCTTTGTGGAATGTCACATAACGATGCACGATGTTGGAATATTACTAAATTCAATGTAGCTTTGCAACATGAATTTCCTTACCTTCTTTTCGTAGAAACATAAACGCGAGGAATATTTCGCAGTGCAACATATTGCCATGAAGATAACATACTGGACACGGATGACTTGTAAACAACCTGTCTTCAACGACCTGTTTTTCGCCCAGAGAGAGAGAGAGAGAGAGAGAGAGAGAGAGAGAGAGAGAGAGAGAGAGAGAGAGAGAGAGAGAGAGAGAGAGAGAGAGAGAGAGAGAGAGAGAGAGAGAGAGAGAGAGAGAGAGAGAGAGAGAATCATCTTTTTTATCCCAATCCTTTTAGGGTTCCAAAATTAACACTTATATTGCAACATTCAAGAATTTTCCTATTTTGAAATATAAATGAATTGACTGAAGACTTGATTTGAGATTACCGCTTTCAATCTTCTTGAATAATAATAGTAATGGTAGTAATAATGATAAAGACAATAACAGTAATGATAATAATGACAATGGTGTAATAATAATAGTAATGATAGTAATAATCATTGATATTCTAATGATATCAATAATGTTGATAATATGAATAATACTAATAGTAAGGAAAATTATAATAGTAATAAAAATGATAAAGATAGTAATAAAAATGATGATAAAAAGATAGCAATAATCGTGATAATAACAATGATACTACTACTATTTACAATAATGATGATTATAAGAATAACGATAATGATAATAGTAATAAAAGCAAGAATGGTAATTATTTATAACAACGAGAACAGTAATGAATACGATAATAATATTGATGATAATATTGATAGTAATGATTATGTGAATAATAAAAGTATAGTAATAAGGATATTACTTCTACTAATGGTGATAATGATGAAAATTATAGGAATAATAATGATAGCAATGATAATGATAGTGATAATAATAATGATGATAATATTAATAATAATAATAATGATAACAACAACAAGAATGATAATAACAATGATAATAATGATAGTAATAATGATGAAAATGATAGGAATAATAATAATAATGATGATAATAATAGTGATAATAATAATAATGATACTGATGATAATAATAATAATAATAAAAGTAATGATAATGATGGTAATAATAATGATAATAATAATAATAATAATGATGACAATGACATTAATAATAATAATACCAATGTTATTCATGATGATAATGATGACGATAATGAGAACAATAGTAATGAAAATTATAATAACAATGAAAACAAAGATGATGATAATGATGATAAAAGTAATGACAATGATAGTAATAATAAAGAAAATGATAATGATAATGACAAGAGGACTAATAATGATAGTAATGATACTAATAATGATAATGCTGATGATACTCCTACTACTTATGATAACAATAATGATGATAAAAAGTAATGATGATAACAATAAAAAAATAATAATGATATTAATAACAATAGAAATAGCAATAGCGAGTGAGTAATTCATTTGGTAAAGGCATTCCTCTCTGTGGAAAAATCTTTTTTATCCAGGCAGAATTTATATCTTAATTGCTTGTCTTTGTGGAGTGTCACATGGCGCTGTACGAGGCTGGAATATTACTGAATTCAGTGCAGCTTTGCAACATCAATTTCCTTGCTTTCTTTTAGTAGGAAAAAACGACAGAATAAATGAGTATTTGGCAATGCAACATTCTGCCATGGATATAAACTAGAAGGACACGGGCGACCTATGAACGACCTGCAAACAGCCTGTCAAAAACGACTTGTTCTTCTCCCATCCTTCCCTCCATTCGCCATCCCTTTATCCTCTCTCCTCTCTCTCCTGGTTTCTTCGCCCATCCTTCCCTCACTTCTTCCCCTCCCTCCATTCGTCTTCCCTTTATCCCCTCTCCTCTCTCTCCTGATTTCTTCGCCCATCCTTCCCTCACTTCTTCCCCTCCCTCCATTCGTCTTCCCTTTATCCCCTCTCCTCTCTCTCCTGGTTTCTTCGCCCATCCTTCCCTCACTTCCGCATCTTTTCCCCCTCCATTCGTCTCCCTCCTCTCTCCTCTCTCTCCTGATTTCTTCGCCCATCCTTCCCTTTCTTCCCCTCCCTCCATCGTCTCCCTTTATCCCCTCTCTCTCTCTCCTGGTTTCTTCGCCCATCCTTCCCTCACTTCCGCATTTTTCCCCCTCCCTCCATTCGTCTTCCCTTTATCCTCTCTCCTCTCTCTCCTGGTTTCTTCGCCCATCCTTCCCTCACTTCTTCCGCATCTTCCTCCCCTCCCTCCATTCGTCTTCCCTTTATCCCCTCTCCTCTCTCTCCTGGTTTCTTCGCCCATCCTTCCCTCACTTCTTGCCCTCCCTCCATTCGTCATCCCTTTATCCTCTCTCCTTCTCTCTCTGATTTCTTCGCCCATCCTTCCCTCACTTCTTCCGCATCTTCTTCCCCCACTCCATTCGTCTTCCCTTTATCCCTGTTCCTCTCTCTCCTGGTTTCTTCGCCCATCCTTCCCTCACTTCTTCCTCTCCCTCCATTCGTCATCCCTTTATCCTCTCTCCTCTCTCTCTGATTTTCTTCGCCCCATCCTTCCTCACTTTCTTCCCCTCCCTCCATTCGTCATCCCTTTATCCTCTCTCCTCTCTCTGCTGATTTCTTCGCCCATCCTTCCCTCACTTCTTCCCCTCCCTCCATTCGTCATCCCTTTATCCTCTCTCCTCTCTCTCCTGATTTCTTCGCCCATCCTTCCCTCACTTTTCCCTCCCTCCATTCGTCATCCCTTTATCCTCTCTCCTCTCTCTCCTGGTTTCTTCGCCCATCCTTCCCTCACTTCTTCCGCATCTTCTTCCCCTCCCTCCATTCGTCATCCCTTTATCCTCTCTCCTCTCTCTCCTGGTTTCTTCGCCCATCCTTCCCTCACTTCTTCCCTTCCCCTCATTCGTCATCCCTTTATCCCCTGTCCTCTCTCTCTGATTTCTTCGCCATCCTTCCCTCACTTCTTCCGCATCGTCTTCCCTCCCTCCATTCGTCTTCCCTTTATCCCTGTCCTCTCTCTCCTGGTTTCTTCGCCCATCCTTCCCTCACTTCTTCCCTTCCCTCCATTCTTCATCCCTTTATCCCCTGTCCTCTCTCTCCTGATTTCTTCGCCCATCCTTCCTCACTTCTTCCGCATCTCTTCCCCTCCCTCCATTCGTCTTCCCTTTATCCCCTGTCCTCTCTCTCCTGGTTTCTTCGCCCATCCTTTCCTCACTTCTTCCTTCCCTCCATTCTTCATCCCTTTATCCCCTGTCCTCTCTCTCCTGATTTCTTCGCCCATCCTTCCCTCACTTCTTCCGCATCTTCTTCCCCTCCCTCCATTCGTCTTCCCTTTATCCCCTCTCCTCTCTCTCCTGATTTCTTCGCCCATCCTTCCCTCACTTCTTCCGCATCTTCTTCCCCTCCCTCCATTCGTCTTCCCTTTATCCCCTCTCCTCTCTCTCCTGGTTTCTTCGCCCATCCTTCCCTCACTTCTTCCCTCCTCCATTCTTCATCCTTTATCCCCTCTCCTCTCTCTCCTGATTTCTTCGCCCATCCTTCCCTCACTTCTTCCGCATCTTCTTCCCCTCCCTCCATTCGTCTTCCCTTTATCCCCTCTCCTCTCTCTCTGATTTCTTCGCCATCCTTCCCTCACTTCTTCCGCATCTTCTTCCCCTCCCTCCATTCGTCTTCCCTTTATCCCTCTCCTCTCTCTCTGATTTCTTCGCCATCCTTCCCTCACTTCTTCCGCATCTTCTTCCCCTCCCCATTCGTCTTCCCTTTATCCCCTCTCCTCTCTCTACTGATTCTTCGCCCATCCTTCCCTCACTTCTTCCGCATCTTCCTCCCCTCCCTCCATTCGTCTTCCCTTTATCCCCTCTCCTCTCTCTCCTGGTTTCTTCGCCCATCCTTCCCTCACTTCTTCCCCTCCCTCCATTCGTCATCCCTTTATCCCCTCTCCTCTCTCTCCTGATTTCTTCGCCCATCCTTCCCTCACTTCTTCCGCATCTTCTTCCCCTCCTCCATTCGTCTTCCCTTTATCCCTCTCTCCTCTCTCTCCTGGTTTTTGCCCATCCTTCCCTCACTTCTTCCCCTCCCTCCATTCGTCTTCCTTATCCCCTCTCTCTCTCTCCTGATTTCTTCGCCCATCCTTCCCTCACTTCTTCCGCATCTTCCCCCTCCTCCATTCGTCTTCCTTTATCCCCTCTCCTCTCTCTCCTGTTTCTTTGCCCATCCTTCCCTCACTTCTTCCCCTCCCTCCATTCGTCTTGCCTTATCCCCCTCTCCTCTCTCTCCTGATATCTTCGCCCATCCTTCCCTCACTTCTTCCGCATCTTCCTCCATTCGTCTTCCCTTTATCCCCTCTCCTCTCTCTCCTGATTTAAGACTCAGCGACGCATCGGAAGGCAGGGGACACGGCGCCACGAATTCGTCCGGACTCAATCATTCTTCGCCTTAACGTGTTATTGTGGACGAGACTTATGGCCGGACATATTTCCACCTCGCGGACGCATTCGGAGATGCTCGGGATGGGCGGAGGGGCGTGGTGAGGGGAGGGCGGAGGGAGGGAGGAAGGGAGGGAGGAGGAAAAGGGACGGAGGGAGGGAGGAGGGTTGCGAGGGAGGGAGGAAGGGTTGCGAGGGAGGAGGAAGGGGGGAGAGGAGGTGGGAGGAGGGAGGAGGGAGGGAAGGGAGGAAAAGGGACGGAGGGAGGGAGGAG
>NW_020869190.1:553804-556295 GCF_003789085.1 Penaeus vannamei
TCTCTACTCGTTCCTTCGGTCTTTCTCTTCTTCCTCGTTCTTTCCCTCTTCGTTCCTCTCCTTTGCCTTCTTCTCTCCTTCTCTTCCTTCCTTCATTCCCTCCTTCTCCCTGTGCTTCCCTCGCATCATCTCTCCCTCCTCCTCCCTCTTTCCACCCACTGTTTTGCTCGCTTCTCCTCTCCCCCTCTCCGTTACTCCCCTTTCCCACACTTTCTCCCTCTTTCCAACCCTGTTTTACTCCCTCCTCCTCCCTCCTCCCTCCTCCTCTCCTCTCGGTCACTCATTAGTGAGCGGCGGGGGGTTGGAAGGATGGCGGAGGGGGAGGGGGAGGGGGGAGAGGGAGGGGAGGGGGGATGGCCACATGTAGTAGGGCTGGAAGACGAGGTAAAGAAGGCATTGAAAGAAAGAGGGAAGAGGGAGATGGAAAAGAAGAAGATGGAAAAGGGAAAAAAAGAGGAAGAAGAAGAAGAAGAAGAAGAAGAAAAGGAAGGAGAATAGGAAGAGGAAGACGAGGAGGAAGAGAGGAGGAAGACAAGGAGGAAGAAGAGAGGAAGAAGAAGAAGAAGAAGAAGAAGAAGAAGAGAAGAAAAGAAGAGGAAGAAGAAGAAGAAGGGGGGAAAAGGAAGAGGAGGAGGAAGAAGAAGAAGAAAAAGAAGAAGAAAAAAGAAGAAGAAAAAAAGAAGAAGAAAAAAGAAGAAGAAAAAAAGAAGAAGAAAAAAAGAAGAAAAAAGAAGAAGAAGAAAAGAAAAGAAGAAGAGAAGAAGAAGAAAGAAGAGAAGAGAAGAAGAAGAAGAGAGAGAGAGAGAGAGAGAGAGAGAGAGAGAGAGAGAGAGAGAGAGAGAGAGAGAGAGAGAGAGAGAGAGAGAGAGAGAGAGAGAGAGAGAGAGAGAGAGAGAGAGAGAGAGAGAGAGAGAGAGTGAGAGTGAGTGAGAGGAAGAGAGAGAAAGGGAGCTGGAGAAGATGATAAAACTGATGATGATAAAGACGACGACGAGGAATAGGACTAAAATAGAAGGGAGAGGAGGAAAGGGAGCTGGAGAAAGACAAGGAAATAACAAGACGAAGGAGAAGAGGAATAAGAAAAGACAGAGGAGAGAGATAAGAGGAAGACGAAGCAAGAAAATAAAAAGACGAAGAAAGAGAAAGAAAAGAGAAAAGAAAAAGGGGAGGCGAGAGAGAAGAGGAATAATAAAAGACAGAGGAGAGAGAGGAAAGAGGAAGTCGACGCAAGAAAATAAAAAGACGAAGAAAGAGGAAGAAAAGAGAAAAGAAAAATGGGAGACGAGAGAGAAGGAGAGAGAGTAAAGAGGAAGACGAAGCAAGAAAATAAAAAGACGAAGAAAGAGGAAGAAAAGAGAAAGGAAAAAAAAAGGGGGGGGGATGGGGTCGCCGACACATAAAAAACACAAACAATGGAAGATGAAAGAGACAAAGTATGTGAAAGGAAGGAGGAAGAGAGAGGAGAGAAATGAGAGGCCAGACATGACCTGAATAGGAAGGAAGACCAGAGAAAAAAGAAGAGAATGCAAAGAAAAAAATAGAGAAAAAGAGAAGAAGAAGAAAAAAAGAAAAAGAAAAAAGAAAAGAGAAGTAAAAAGAATAAAGAACGGAATGAAAAGAAATAAAGAAAAAGAGAAGAAAAAAAAGATAGAGAAAAAAGAAGAGAAAAGGAAAAAAAATAGAACTAAATGAAAAGAAATAAAGAAAAAGAGATAGTATAAGAAATAAAAAAAAAAGAGAAAAAAAAAATAAGAGAAAAAAAGAGAAGAAAAAGAAAGAAGAAGAGGAGAAGAGAGAGAGATGATGAGAGAGAGAGAAGAGAAGAGAGAGAGAGAGAGAAGAGAGAGAGAGAGAGAGAGAGAGAGAGATGAGAGAGAGAGAGAGAAGAGGAGAGAACGAGAGAGAGAGAGAGAGAGAGAGAAAGAAGAGAAGCCAGGAGAGAGAGAGAGAGAGAGAGAGAGAGAGAGAGAGAGAGAGAGAGAGAGAGAGAGAGGAGCACAAGAGAGAGAGAGAGAGACGAGCAACGGAGAGAGACGCAGGGAAGAGAGAAGAGGAGAGGGAGGAGAGAGAGAGAGAGAGAGGAGAGAGTAGCAGAGAGAGAGAGAGAGAGAGAGAGAGAGAGACGAGAGAGACATAGAGAAATAAAAAAGGGGAGACACTCTCGATCCACCGCTGATGGGCAATTAACGAGCGATATCAAGGCAACGCTGGAGACACGCTGAAGATTCCACTGAGTGTCGCCATGACATGACACTCGCGGGGGGTGTCGGCGACTCGTAACTCGCGCGACCGGGGGTGGGAGGGGTTGGGGAGGGAAGGGGAAGGGAGGGGGGTGGGGAGGAAAGGGAGGAGGGGGAAGTGGGGGGGGGAGGGGGGGGAGAAGGGAGGGGCTCCTTAAGGGGAGGCAGGGGGAGTAGGGGAGTGGGGGACGGAAGGGGAGGAAGGGGAGGAGAAGAGGGGGATGGGAGGAGGAAGAGGAAAAGGCGAAGGG
>NW_020869190.1:556395-563895 GCF_003789085.1 Penaeus vannamei
GCGGCCGAGGAGGAGGAGGTCGAGCCGGCCCGGAGGTGGTCGCGCGGCCGAGGAGGAGGAGGAGGTCGAGTCCCGCCTCTGAGGTGGTCGCCACGAGGAGTAGATCGAGTCCCGGTCTGAGGTGATCGCCGCGGCCGAGAAGCAGGTTGAGTCCCTCTCTGAGGTGGTCGCTGCGGCCGAGGAGGATGAGGAGGTCGAGTCCCTCCCGTAGGTGGTCACCGCGGTCGAGGAGGAGGAGGTCGAGTCCCGCCCGGAGGTGGTCGCCGAGGCCGAGGAGGAGGAAGAGGTCGAGCCCCTCCCGGAGGTTGTCGCCGTGGCCGACGAGGAGGAGGACGAGTCCCTCCCGGAGGTGGTCGCCACGGCCGAGGAGGAGGAGGTCGAGTCCCTCCGGAGGTGGTCGCTGCGGCCGAGGAGGAGTAGGACCAGTCCATCCCGGAGCTGGTCGCCGCGGCCGAGGAAGAGGAGGAGGTCGAGTCCCGCTCGGAGGTGGTCGCCAGGAGGAGGAGGTCGAGTCCCTCCCGGAGGTGGTCACCGCGGTCGAGGAGGAGGAGGAGGTCGAGTCCCTCCCGGAGGTGGTCGCCGCGGCCGAGGAGGAGGAGGCCGAGTCCCGCTCGGAGGTGGTCGCCAGGAGGAGGAGGTCGAGTCCCTCCCGGAGGTGATCGCCGCGGCCGAGGAGGAGGAAGAGGTCGAGTCCCTCCCGGAGGTGGTCGCCTTGGCCGAGGAGGAGGAGGACGACGAGTCCCTCCCGGAGGTGGTCGCCACGGCCGAGGAGGAGGAGGTCGAGTCCTCCAGGAGATGGTCGCCGCGCCCGAGGAGGAGGACGACGAGTCCCTCCCGGAGGTGGTCGCCACGGCCGAGGAGGAGGAGGACCAGTTCCTCCAGGAGGTGGTCGCCTCGGCCGAGGAGGAGGAGGTCGAGTCCCGCCCGGAGGTGGTCGCCACGGCCGAGGAGGAGGAGGTCGAGTCCCTCCCGGAGGTAGTCGCCACGGCCGAGGAGGAGGAGGACGAGTCCCCCGGAGGTGGTCGCCGCGGCCGAGGAGGAGGAGGAGGCCGAGTCCCTCCGGAGGTGGTCGCCGTGGCGAGGAGGAGGAGGAGGACGAGTCCCACTCGGAGGTGGTCGCCGCGGCCGAGGAGGAGGAAGACGAGTCCCTCCCGGAGGTGATCGCCGAGGCCGAGGAGGAGGAAGAGGTCGAGTCCCTCCCGGAGGTGGTCGCCGTGGCCGAGGAGGAGGAGGAGGACGAGTCCCTCCCGGAGGTGGTCGCCACGGCCGAGGAGGAGGAGGTCGAGTCCCTCCCGGAGTGGTCACCGCGGTCGAGGAGGAGGAGGAGGTCGAGTCCCGCTCGGAGGTTGTCGCCAGGAGGAGAGGTCGAGTCCCTCCCGGAGGTGGTCGCCGCGGCCGAGGAGGAGGAGGCCGAGTCCCGCTCGGATTGGTCGCCAGGAGGAGGAGATCGAGTCCCTTCCGGAGGTGATCGCCCGGCCGAGGAGGAGGAGGACGACAAGTCACTCCGGAGGTGGTCGAGGAGGAGAGGAGGTCGAGTCCGTCGGAGGTGTCGCAGGAGGAGGAGGTCGAGTCCCTCGAGGTGGTCACCGCGATCGGAGGAGGAGGTGGTCGAGTCCCTCCCGGAGGTGGTCGCCGCGGCCGAGGAGGAGGAGGCCGAGTCCCGCTCGGATTGGTCGCCAGGAGGAGGAGATCGAGTCCCTTCCGGAGGTGATCGCCGCGGCCGAGGAGGATGAAGAGGTCGAATCCCTCCCGGAGGTGGTCGCCGTGGCCGAGGAGGAGGAGGACGACAAGTCACTCCCGAGGTGGTCGCCTCGGCCGAGGAGGAGGAGGTCGAGTCCCTCCCGGAGGTGGTCGCCGCGGCCGAGGAGGAGGAGGTCGAGTCCCCGGAGGTGGTCGTCGCGGCCGAGGAGGGGGGACGAGTCCCTCCCGGAGGTGGTCGCGGCCGAGGAGGAGGAGGAGGTCGAGTCCCTCCCGGAGGTGGTCACCGCGGTCGAGGAGGAGGTGGTCGAGTCCCTCCCGGAAGGTGGCGCCGCGGCCGAGGAGGAGGAGGCCGAGTCCCGCTCGGAGGTGGTAGCCAGGAGGAGGAGGTCGAGTCCCTTCCGGAGGTGGTCACCGCGGTCGAGGAGGAGGAGGCCGAGTCCCGCTCGGATGTGGTCGCCAGGAGGAGGAGGTCGAGTCCCTTCCGGAGGGGTCACCGCGGTCGAGGAGGAGGAGGTCGAGTCCCTCCCGGAAGCGGTCGCCGCGGCCGAGGAGGAGGAGGAGGTCGAGTCCCTCCCGAAGGTGGTCGCCGCGCCGAGGAGGAGGAGGACGAGTCGCTCCCGGAGGTGGTCGCCTCAGCCGAGGAGGAGGTCGAGTCCCTCCCGGAGGTGGTCACCGCGTTCGAGGAGGAGGGGTTGTCGAGTCCCTCCCGGAGGTGATCGCCGCGGCCGAGGAGGAGGAGGCCAAGTCCCGCTCCGAGGTGGTAGCCAGGAGGAGGTCGAGTCCCTCCGGAGTGATCACCGCGGTCGAGGAGGAGGAGGCGAGTCCCCCGGAGGTGGTCGCCGCGGCCGAGGAGGAGGTCCAGTCCATCCCGGAGCTGGTCGCCGCGGCCGAGGAGGAGGAGGAGGTCGAGTCCCGCTCGGAGGTGGTCGCCACGGCCGAGGAGGAGGAGTAGGTCGAGTCCCTCCCGGAGGTTGTCGCCGCGACCGAGGAGGAGGAGGAGGTCGAGTCCCGCCAGAGGTTGTCGCCGCGCTCGAGGAGAGGTCGAGTCCCTCCCGGAGGTGGTCGCCGCGGCCGAGGAGGAGGAAGTCGAGTCCCTCCCGGAGGTGGTCACCGCGGTCGAGGAGGAGGAGGAGGTCGAGTCTCTCCGGAGGTGGTCACCGCGGTCGAGGAGAGGAGGTCGAGTCCCTCCCGGAGGTCGCCGCGGCCGAGGAGGAGGAGGTCCAGTCCATCCCGGAGCTGGTCGCCGCGGCCGAGGAGGAGGAGGAGGTCGAGTCCCGCTCGGTGGTCGCCACGGCCGAGGAGGAGGAGGCCGAGTCCCGCTCGGAGGTGGTCGCCAGGAGGAGGAGGTCGAGTCCCTCCCGGAGGTGGTCGCCGCGCCCGAGGAGGAGGAGGACGACGAGTCCCTCCCGGAGGTGGTCGCCACGGCCGAGGAGGAGGAGGACGAGTTCCTCCAGGAGGTGGTCGCCTCGGCCGAGGAGGAGGAGGTCGAGTCCGCCCGGAGGTGGTCGCCCGGCAGAGGAAGAGGAGGTCGAGTCCCTCCCGGAGGTGGTCGCCGCGGCCGAGGAGGAGGAGGACGAGTCCCCCCGGAGGTGGTCGCCGCGGCGAGGAGGAGGAGATCGAGTCCCGCTCGGAGGTGGTCGCCAGGAGGAGGGAGGTCGAGTCCTTCCCGGAGGTGGTCACCACGGCCGAGGAGGAGGAAGAGGTCGAGTCCCTCCCGGAGGTGGTCGCCGTGGCGAGGAGGAGGAGGAGGACGAGTCCCTCCCTGAGTGGTCGCCGCGGCCGAGGAGGAGGAGGTCGAGTCCCGCCCGGAGGTGGTCGCCACGGCCGAGGAGGAGGAGGTCGAGTCCCTCCCGGAGGTGGTCGCCGCGGCCGAGGAGGAGGAGGACGAGTCCCTCCCGGAGGTGGTCGCCACGACCCAGGAGGAGGAGGTCGAATCCTGCCCGGAGGTGGTCGCCAGGAGGAGGAGGTCGAGTCCCGGCCGGAAGTTGTCGCCGCGGCCGAGGAGGAGGAGGAGGTCGAGTCCAGCCCGGAGGTGGTCGACGCGCCCGAGGAGGAGGAGGAGGAGGAGGTCTAGTCCCACCTAGAGGTGGTCGCCTTGCCCGAGGAGGAGGTCGAGTCCCGCCCTGAGGTGATCGCGGCGGCCGAGGAGGAGATCGAGTCCCTCCCGGAGGTGATCGCCACGGCCGAGGAGGAGCCACACTTTCACCTATAACTAAGCATGGAATTCTTGGTTTAACTTACAAAACGATATTTAGGACATCCACGTTTTCTGACCACAGTGTCATATGAAGCACAGAGAGAGAGAGAGTGAGTGAGCGAGAGAGAGACATATATATATATATATATATATATATAATATATTATATATAGAGAGAGAGAGAGAGAGAGAGAGAGAGAGAGAGAGAGAGAGAGAGAGAGAGAGAGAGAGAGAGAGTGAGTGAGTGAGAGAGAGAGAGAGAGAGAGAGTGAGTGAGTGAGTGAGAGAGAGAGAGATTGAGAGAGAGACAGATATATATACATATAAATATAGATAGACAGAGAGACAGAGAGAGAGAGAGAGGAGTTAGGAGAGAGCGAGAAAGAGACAGAGAGAGACAGACAGAAAGAGAGAGACGATTAAGAAAAAAATATATAATGTCTATAATGGTTCGCGAACAATGCCTGACAGTTTTTGAACAGTTCTACATTGCTATTGCTATGAGTGAATCGGCATTTTTCGAGCCAATATCATCTGCGTTGTGCATGGCTCCCTGACCTTCAAGACATCTCTAAGAAACAGCAATGAGAGAGATTCCCGCGCTTTCTATTCTTTAATGAATTGTGATTTTTTTTCGGCTGGAATTTGGACTGATTTTTTGAATCGCTGTTTTATTTTTTTATTTCTTATTTTCCTTCCTTATTTTGCGTTACCGTGATTTTCTGTCCTGTTTTTTTATTACCAGTTTTCTTTTTAAATATCTTTTGCTGTATTGTTTCCTCACCTATTTGTATATATACATACATACAAACATACATATATGTGTGTGTGTGTGTGTGTGTGTGTGTGTGTGTGTGTGTGTGTGTATATGTATGCTTGTATATATATTTATTTACATTTTTCTATACACGCAACACACACACACACACACACACACACACACACACACACACACACACACACACACACACACACACACACACACACACACACATATATATATATAAACATATATATATATATATATATATATATATATATATATATATATATATATATATATATATATATTATATATATATATATATATATTATATATATAATATAGGGAGCTCGGGGGAGGTGGGCCTTGCCAGTCCTCCTCCCCCCAGATATAAACCAATTGGCAGTGCAAACTATAAATGGAGAGGCTGGGAGGAGGGGGAAAGCCCCTCCCACCCAGCTAGTGAGGCGGACTGTGGGCCCTGCTGGGAGGGCGACTGCTGGAGCGCAGGCTGGGAACGGGAACTACCCGTTTCGCCTGCGCTCTGGTGGCCGCCAGCCCAGAGTGAAGCTTGTGGGGGAAAGCCCTCGGGAACCCCACAGGTGGATGATGGGGCACGCAGCCCGCCACCCCCTTTTATATGGGGCAGCGTCGGTGGGGTGGCAGAGGTGGCATCCACCCGGAGCGACTGCCAGAGGCTGAACCTCAGGCGGGAAGTTAGGGTGGGGGCTTGGAACGTCCGTTCTTTGCGTCAGGATGATCGGTTGCCTCTACTGTCGAGGGAACTGGGGAGGCTGAGAGTTGAGGTGGCTGCTCTCTCGGAGGTGAGGAGGCCTGGCAGCCGCATGACCTGTGTAGGTGGCTACACCTATTACTGGTCGGGCCGCAGCGATGGCCACCATCTCCAGGGAGTAGCCATTGCCGTCTCCAGCAGACTCCAGCCCTCGGTAGTAGAGGTTACTCCTGTTGATGAGCGTATAATGGTATTGAGATTGAAGCTTTCTTTTGGCTTCATGTCTCTTATTGCTGTGTACGCTCCTACCGATGTTTGTAAACTTGACGTGAAAGAGATGTTCTACGCCAAACTTACATCTGTGGCAGACAGATGTCCCGACGAGATATTCGCATTGTTCTGGGCGACTTCAATGCGGTATCTGGCTGTGATCGAGCTGGCTATGAGATGTCTGTCGGTCCCCATGGTTCAGGAGCTGATGCCGGTAGCGAGAATAGCCTCCTTTTCCGGGACTTTGCTAGGTCCCAGAAATTGAGGATTTCTGGCTCCTGGTACCAGCGCCCAGACCCACATCGCTGGACATGGTACAGTGATGCGGGTAACGCAGCCAAGGAGATCGACCACATACTTGTTAGCACTCGTTGGAGGATCCTTCAGAATTGCAGGGTGTACAGGAGTGCTGAGTTCTGTGGTACTGACCATAGATTGGTTGTGGCTAACCTCCGGGTCCACTTCAAAACCCCCAGCGGTCAAATGATCACCCTAGGGTGTTTCATTTGGACAGGCTGAGGGAGGGGGAGTGTGCCGCGGGTTTGCTGAGGCAATCTCTGATCGTTTCGCAGTGCTTGGCAGTCTGACAGACCCTGTTCTTCTGTGGGATACCTTAAGCGTGAAACGCTTGATGCAGCTCAAGATACGATTGGTGTACGCCCGAGAGCAGTACAGAATTCCATCTCGCGGGAGACACTGGAAGCCACAGATGCATGTCGTGCGGCTCGTCTGACAGGGGATCGGGAATTGCACCGTTCTCATGTGCGCAGAACTCGGTCCCTGTTAAGAAGGGACAAGGAACAGTTTATTAGGAGTCTTGCAGAGGAGGTAGAAGGCCATTTCTTAGTAAATGACCTTCGTCCTGCATACCAAGCCCTGAGAAAGCTGAACTCCAAGCCCTCTTCACAGGTGACAGCAGTTCGCTCAGTAAGTTGGTCAGATCGTTTCAGATCCTGTTGCGGGGGACGTTGGGCTGAGTATTTTGAGCAGCTGTACCAGGTTGACCCACCAACAGTTAACTTGGATGCGGGTAGTGTCGAGATCCGCTGCCGAATCCACCTATCAGTGAGGACCCTCCCTCCCTAACTGAAGTTAGGGGGCGATTTCCAAGCTGAAGAGTGGTAAAGCAGCTGGTATCTGCGCATACCAGCTGAACTGTTAAAGGCTGGTGGTGAACCTATGGCACGGGGTTACATGCTGTCCTGGCTGCCATCTGGCAGTCCGGTTCCGTTCCTCCTGACCTGTTGAGGGGTGTGGTCATCCCTCTCTGGAAGGGGAAGGGGACCGTTGGACTGCAGCAATCACCGAGGCATCACACTGCTCAGTGTACCAGGCAAGGTTCTCGCCCACATCCTTCTGAGACGTATCAGAGACCATCTACTGAGGCACCAGAGACTGGAGCAATCCGGATTCACTCCTGGTAAGTCCACAATAGACCGTATCCTCGCGCTTCGAGTCATTGTAGAGCGCCGTCGTGAGTTCGGGCGTGGGCTGCTTGCAGCCTACATCGACCTCAAGAAGGCGTTCGATACGGTGCATCGGGAGTCACTTTGGGAGATCCTGAGGCTGAGAGGAATACCAACAAGGATTATTGGACTAATAGCAAGCCTGTATACTGGTACTGAAAGTGCTGTAAAGTGTGGTGGGGGCCTGTCGAGCTTCTTTCCTGTTAGTTCAGGAGTGAGGCAAGGCTGTGTCCTTGCACCAACTCTTTTCAACACTTGCATGGACTGGATACTGGGCAGAGCTACTGTTCAAAGTCATTGTGGGCAACGCTGGGCAATATCAAGGTTACAGACCTTGACTTTGCTGATGACGTTGCCATTCTATCTGAGT
>NW_020869190.1:576395-578895 GCF_003789085.1 Penaeus vannamei
ATGATAATAACAATAATGATGATAATAGCAACAACAACAACAATAATAATGATGATAATAATGACAATAATAATAATAACAATAATAATTATCATCATTATAATAATAACAATTATAATGTAATTAATAATAATAATATTGATAATAATAATAACAATAATAATGTCATTTATAATAATAATAATAGTAACAACAACAACAACAACAACAATAATAAGGATGAAGATATTGATAATTATGATCATGATATAAACAATAAACAACATTACTGAAAGCTGTGGTAGAATAATAATAAAAATGATGATATAGTAATAACAACAACAATAATAATAATTATTATTATTATTTATTTATTTATTTATGTTATTTATTTATTTATTTATTTATTTATGTTATTGTTATTATTTATTTTGTTATGTTATTTTTTTTTTTTTTTTTTTATTATTATTATTTTATTATTATCATTATTACTATAATAATGACAATAATAATAATGATAATAACGATAATGATGATGGTTATAAAAATAATTACAATTAATATCATAGTAATCATAATAATTAATATCAATACCATCATCGCGATCATAAGCGTCGTTTAACTCCAGCGATATTTTTTATCATCATCAACGTCATTCTTATTAACATCATCATCATCATCAACCTTATTTCTCATTTACATCATTTCATTACCATCATCATCACCATTTTCACCAAAACATTTCCTTAATTATAACCATCATCACCATCAAAACATTAATCACATTCATTAACCACATAATCAACACCACAAACTTCAGATGTAAAAAATCCCGAATATATCCCATTATGGTAATTATTAGCTGCCATTATTGCAATAATCTTTAATCCTCCCGATATTTTTCCCCCTTTTGAGATCATCCATCACGTGATTTCTTCGGGTTTCCTTTTTTATTCCCCCGTGAACCGTCTTTCAGAACCGGTCAGGCGAGGTTATAAGACCCGTCTGGTGTGGCGATAAGAAGCGAGCTTTTTTCGGGCTCGGGTTTGTACACTTTGCTTGCGGGTTTTTTTACCACTTTGCTCTCGCGCGAAATTTGAGGTTCGGTGCTTCCGTTTTTTTTTTTTTTTTTTTTTTCCTTCGGTTTTCTTGTCATTTTTTTTTTTGTGTGTGTGCGTAAATGATGATGATGATAATGGTAATACTAATGATAGTGATAATAATAACGTTAATGATAAAAAATAGTAATGATAATGATAATACTGATAATTTTTACAATAAAGACGATAATAATAATAATGATATTATCAACATTAAGGATGATAATGATGATAATAATGACAATAATAATGATAATTATATCATAATGGTAATAGTAACAACAATAATAATGATAATGATGACGATGACGATGATAATAATGATGATGACGATGACGACGATGATAATGATGATGACGATGACGACGATGATAATGATAATGATGATGACGATGACGATGACGATAACGATAATAATAATGGTAATAGTAATAATAATCATAATAATAATAATAATAATAATAATAATAATAATAATAATAAGTGTAATGTAAGAATTATAATAATCTCAATAATGATGATAATAACAAACCGATAAAACAGCATTAATCCCCAACCAAAAAAACGCATCTTAATGCACTCATGCACTTTATCCCCAATCTTGACTTTACATCGTGTAAAAGCAGTGTCATTAACAGATACGCCTTCATCAATAATTCTGCAAAGGGACGGGATGCAATGCTTTCAAATGCTTTCTTTAACCGGAGTACATCACATTAATGGATACCCAGCGTCTGGTCCATAAAAGTACCTTAATCTACAAACAGGAACCTGAGTCTCAAATTCACATCGGAGAGAAAGCCTTGGAACTATATAACAAAATGATACGTAATTGAAGCTGATCAGACTATAGGAAATGGAGATGAAGTTGGATTTATTGACAGTAATGATGACGAGAACGTTGGAGAGGACGGTTATTAGAGTGGTGTTTGGGAGGTCAAAATCGGGGGTTAGAAAATTAAGTGGAAGGAAAGTGGGTTTGTGTGATGGGGTGAGATTGGTTGTAAGAAGATGAACTGGAATGTGGAAGTCTATGTGAATCTGTATGGGTGTGGAATGTATCTGTATATGTACAAATACATACATATAAAAAAAAATAAATAATATTCATCTGTGTATGTATATATGCATGCATGCATATATGTATGTATGCACACACACACACACACACACGCACACACACACACACACACACACACACACACACACACACACACACACACATACACACGCGCACACACACACACACACACACACACACACACACACACACACACACACACACACACACACACACACAACACACACACACACACACACACACACACATATATATATATAATATATATATATATATATATTATATATATATATATATATATTATATATATATATATATATATAATATATATATATATATA
>NW_020869190.1:591395-596395 GCF_003789085.1 Penaeus vannamei
ATATATATATATCATAAACTAATAAAAAAACCAATATATGAATTAAACGTCCTAATATAAGTAAAAAATAATACACAAAAATATATATGAAATAAACAAACTACAACTAAAAAAATAACCAAAAAAAACAAATAAAATATTTAATAATAAATCAATAATAATAAACTACATATATAAATAATAAATCATATAAATTACATAATTATCTGAAATTTAAAAAATCATAATACAATACAATATCAATATAATAAATATAATAATAAATAACTATATATAAAATATAACAAAAAAGAATACATAATAATTAACAATAAAAAAAATATTAATAATAATATAAAACAAAAGAATAAAAAACTAAAATATAAATGACATTATAAATAAAAAATCATAAATAAATAAACATAAAAAACTATAAAAGAAAATAACTAAATACATTATCAACAAATAATATATAAGTAATAATATATAATTCAATCAGAAAGATTAAAAGAAAATAGAAAAATAATAGTATAAATATAACATAATATAATAAAAACTAAATAACTTATATAATAATATGATATAAATAAGTCATACAAACCAACTATAATATATAATATTAAAAAAGAAAAAACAATAATATAAATTTATATAAAAATTAATATAATATTAAGAACATATGAAAAAATAAAAATTATACAATAATAATATAAATTACTACAATAAATAAAATAATAAATATCATTATATAATAATATACAGGTATATATACATTAATAGTAATATATATATATTAAAATAAATTAAAAATACAAAACAATAATACAATATATAAGTAAATATATAAAAATAAATTTAAATTAATAGTAAATATTACAACTATATTATATATACATACCATAATATATACAATAAATATATATACGTATAATAAATATAATAATTATAACTAAAAACCATAAGATAATCCAATAATATTAGGTATATATAAAATAATAATATAGAAAGATATATATAATATATATATATATAAGTAAGAAAATAAATAATATAATATATATAAGTCTAATCATACTACATATATTGAGCACCATCCACACATAATACTAATATAGATATATATAAAATTACTAATATATAATAGATATAAAATACGATTAACTAATATATTAGCATGTTAATTAATAATATATATGGAATATAATGATAGATATAACTAATAAGATAATAGAGGATTATTAAGTCATAAACATATAATCCCATTATCTATAATAATCTATATATATGTTCTGTGTGATGTGTCGTTATTGTGTGATGTGGTAGTGTGTGTGTGTCGTGTGTTGATGTGTGTGCGTGTTGTGCTGGTGTATAACAACCCACACACAAACAACCACACACATCAACACATCTACCACACACAAACACACACACACACACACCACCACACAGAATACTAAACCAGTTATAATAATAAGCTAATATTATATTATAAAACATATATAAAACAACTAATAAATAAACATATAATATATACTAACAAAAACAATATTATATATGTAAAAGATATACCTATATATAATTAAATATATATATAAAAATAATACTAAATAAGAATATAAACAAAATATATATGAACTATAATAATAAATAATCAAATAAATAAAATAATAATAATAATACTTTATCGTCTAAAATATATACGATACAATATTTACACATAGATCGATATAATGAACCCAAAACATAACTGTTAAAGACTAAAAATAATATATATATATAAAACAATTAAAAAGAGGTACATGATTAGTCTCCACGGAAACCAAAGTACCACGCTCGATATGCAGAAAATGGATTAGCCGACAAACAAAGCTTATCATCAACCTGTTATTTTCCCGACTTTATCTACTGGAACCAGCAAGCTAAAGCACCACCCTTACAACGCAAGCTCGCCCCAAAGCTTAGCAGCAAGTGCCGGAATTAACAAAAAAATGCGAATAGCTACTACGCTGGCAATGCAGCCACGAAACACCTCTTACCTCAGGCTGTGAATAAATCTATAGCAACACGAAGCCTGTTCAAAGCTGAAACTCTGAAGTTCATGCACAAGCGAACTACAGTAGAAGATGTTACCAAAACTTCTAAACAGAAGTACCTCTGACATCATAGTGAACACGTTTTTTAAAAGTTCGAAAAAATATGGCAATGGCTCAACCCAAATCCCTGTAATAATCAACTTTCTCTATAATGGAACAATCATCCGAACATTATTATTGAGTCAAACCACAATAAACGATATATGCAACCTCATTCTACCAAATTGACGTACATCATTATTAACCCCTCACTCCTGCTCAGAGGAAAGTTTGAATGTTTAACGATAACTAGATCTAACCTTATATAAAACAAATAACAATCTAGTCAATTTATATCCGGCTGTATTAGAATACTATAGAAATCCTCAAACCAGCTGCTATACTCAGCAGATTCATTAAGCAGCGTCTGCACGCCAGACATGAGGGCAAAGAGAACAATTCATCTCATAATTAAGTGGTACAAGTTGATTATTGATAGTAAGACAATCCCTAAATTTCAGACTAATGTCACTTGCTGAGAAAATCGAACTCCATATAGATATTTAAAAGAGATAGAGGCACAAGGACGCTGCCCTGTTTTAACACCAACACACCTGACACGATACAAGCTGGGAGCTGTCGAAAATTGAACCCCACTCTCACCTCATTCTTTGAACTTCCTCTACCCATACTCGAGCTACCACCCCGTGCAACACCAAATATACTTTGGCGGAACGCACCCTATCTACACTAATCGAAAAATAGCTCTACGCAAATCGGAGGCAACGTCCACTCCGACACGCCTTTGACACCCGGACGCCCCATCCAAGAGGCACGCAAGTCATTACCATCGGGTGTGCGTATCGCCTGGTATTCCGGACGCCCCGTCTCCGCGCCGCTCACACACCCGACCATACGCCCACCAGTCCCGTCGATTGAGCTTTGAGTGTGCGAAAACCTGCATCATCGCTTGTTCCTCACGCTCTCACAGCCACCACCCTCGACAAATAACATCACTCCCAGCGCACTTTCTCCACAACACATGATCGAGCGCAAATCGGTACAATCCCAATCACTTCTTACTCTAGATATCGCCGTCCTTTTATCTTTAAACAGTAATACTAAATAATCAACTCTCGGTAAATTCATCGCGAAATGCTGATGACTTACGCACATTTATATAGAGTATAAGCATAAAACCATGACCACTAAACCAGCCCGGAAGACTATGAGCGCACCATGACACAACATGTGCAATGCTTCAGAAGTGAACGCTCCTCACCCGCGCTGCGCTTGTGTGAGAGCTTTGACGCAGATATTTCCAACATTCTCGAAACAGTACCATCACGGGTACAGATCCGATCAGATAAATTTCGAGCAGAAATTACAGGGAGGAGTGTGCTCGAACGTTAAAAAGCTTATTCGAATATGCATCACGCCATAGGTTACTAATTCACGCTTCCCGTCAGCACTGCGATAACATCGGACAGCGTGTTTTTGAAAGCCTTTTTCTTGTTTATTTCTGACTTCTATAACCTTTTAGTTTTGCACACCCGCCCTTAACGTAGCACTTATTCTGTCATCAACAATCTGTCATTTCTCTTTTGTGCAATATCTAAGCCCTCTTAAATCTAATCTCGACCCGCCATTGCGATGTACACGCGCCCTTACGCAGTTTGCCGCGTTGCGCGGGCCACTCCAAAAGTAGCAGCTCTCGCACTCGCGTGCGCCGAAGAAAAACGAGAGGAGTCCGGCCTACAGACTACGGTTACAGCAAGAAGAACACATGGCTCCCCGCCTCGAGAATACCTCGCCTCACCGACACATAGCAGGGCTTCAACGACTCTTTAGTTGAACGCCAGATAAATGCGTCTTTATGAGCGTTACCATCCAATGAGCAACCTATCGACCTACCTACAGTGAACCACATCATACAGTATATCTTATTACCCTTTTAAACATTTGCTCCTGTTTTCATATAAAGTCACATTATAGTTTTTTCACAGCATATAATTATTTTAATCTATTTCATATAATTAGTAATAAATAGCGGATAGAAAGGAAATGGACCAGAGGATCAGCATACTTAGTGGGACCACCCAGGACAATAGGTGAATCAAACTAACCTAAATTAATCATGCCAGACGATGGGCATAAATGTGAACGAGAAAAGAAAAGGCAGCAACGACGCGGCGACAACCACGAACAGTTAGTCCAGCCATAGCCTTAGTGCATGATCCAGTTACGTCACTCACTCACCGAGTAAACGTGGTCACTCGCATATCTCACACAGCAATAGATTATAATCAATACAAAAGCTAAGAGATTCAATCACACAAATCTGAAAATGGGAAAAGTATGCAATTATAGTCACCAACAGCAATATACCCAATATAATTTAAAAATTAGAGAATATCGACGATCTAACTAAGTTATGAATTTTGGCACAGATAATGAACGTATTCGGCAATCGTGTAATCACCACATGTAAATATAAAATATTGGCAATAATAACAGTTTTATTTATTCTCAGAGTAATATCCCCTCAATGTTAATGGTATCTAATGCAAGAGGCAAACCTTGCAGCAATGATTTCAATACACGCGATGACAGCCGATCAACTAAACCTTTTATAAGAAAAGACAACTCCACCTTAGTATAACATGGATCTGCCTAACCTGAAGACTAGATGTAAGTAATGAATGTGTGAGAGAGAATTCTACTGCCAGTATATTCCATCAGGATAAGAGAAAAGTTACTTTATCGAATTATAGTTGCCAAGGAAAGTTTTGTTCACTGCGAAGGGGCAACCAAGGTCTCCTGGAAGAGCAAATAATGTCATAACTTTTACACAACACTTGTACACTCTGACAATTTGATTAATAAGTCGAAATGGACAGTTGTAAGAACAATTCATAATTTAATCAAAACACCATCCTTTAACCGCAG
>NW_020869190.1:606395-608895 GCF_003789085.1 Penaeus vannamei
ATTATTTTATTATTTATTTATTTATTTTTTTTTTGAGGGGGGGGGGTCGTGTTGAATTACGTGGATGGCTCTTTTGTTTTTGTTGTTTTGTTTAATATTTTCATGTTTTGTTGTTTTATATTTAATTTCTTTGTATATGTATGCTTGTGTGTGTGCGTGTATGTGGTGTGTGTGTATGTGTGTGTGCGCGCGCGCGGTGTGTGTGTATGTGTGTATGTGTGTGTGTGCGTGTGTGTGTGTGTGTGTGTGTGTGTGTGTGTGTGTGTGTGTGTGTGTGTGTGTGTGTGTGTGTGTGTGTGTGTGTGTGTGTGTGTGTGTGTGTGTGTGTGTGTGTGCGTATGTGTGTGTGTGTCGTTAGCTGTTCTTCTGTTATTGCTGCGATTAGTCTTTGATGAATTTCACTTCCGTTATATTCTAATAAAAAAATAAAAAAAAGAAAGAAAAAAAATGGGCGACCAGATCCACACCCAAACCACATTTGACAACAATGCAAACGTTCAAAAGACCTTTTCACTTCACACACACACACACACACACACACACATACACACAACACACACACACACACACACACATACAAACAACAAACACACACAAAAATAAAAAACACACACACACAACACACACACATACATTATACTCACACAAACACACACACAAAACAAACACAAACAAAAACAAACAAACACACACACTTCCAATGATACACATTACACGCCCACATCCCTGGACCCGCACACAAACATGTTTTCAGTGGAGGAGCGAGACACCTTCACGCCCACGAAAAATCATCCTTGACTCCGCCCGTGTTTGTGGTTCTTTTAAGCGGTGGACAACGAGACTCCATTTTCTTTTTTTATTTCTTTTTTTACTTCTACTGCTTTCGCTCTTCCGTATATTTCCTTGATTCTATGTCATTATATTTATCATTATTTAATATCTTTAGAAGTAGAATCTTTATTATATTATTACCGTTATATCATTTTGTTATTATTATCATTATCACTATTGTTATTGTTATCATTATTATGATTATTGTTATGATTTATTATTGTTATTATTATTTATGTTATTTTTATTATTATATTATTATTATTATTATTATATCATTATTATTATATTATCATTATATTTCTTATATTATTATTGTCATCATAATTCATTATCATTTAGTATTATTCATTAACATTAGCATTAATCATCATTATCATATAATTTATTATTATTATTATTATTATTATTATTATTATTATTATTATTTATTATTATTATCTTATTATTATTTTTATTATTATTATTTTATTATTATTATTATTATTATTATTATTTCATTATTATTATTATCCACTCATTATCATTTATTGTTATTACTATGTCATCATAATTATATAATTGATATTATTATTATTTATTCATTATTATCATTTTATTATTATCATTATTATTATTATTATATTATTATTATTATTATTATCATTATTATTATTATTATTATTATTATTATTATTATTATTATTATTATTATTATTATTATTATTATTATTATTATTGTCATTATTATTATTATTATTATCATATATTCGATTACTATTGCTCATTAGTATTGTTATTACTTATCTTCATTAATATCCTCATTATCATAATTATTTTTATTATCAACATCATCATCATCATTATTATCATCAGTATTATTATCATTAAGACCACTATTTTTTTAATGCTACTACAACTATTACTACTCCTACAATGAATTTTGCTACTATTGTTATTACTCCTCCTTCTGCTACTGCAACTACTAGTACTACTATTACTACTATTATTAATTTGAACAATGGAAATAATAATGATGATATTAATAATGACAGCAGTTTTTGTAATGATAAAGATAATAGTAATGATATTATTCAAATATTAGTGATAATGATAATTATGATGGTGATAATAACAATAATAATAATAATTATGCTAATAGTAAAGAAGAGAATGAATAATAATAATGACAATATTATACAGCTTTGATAATGGAAACAGTAATGAGAATAATAACACCAATAATACCAGCAATAACGGAAATATTGATAAGACATGTGATATTATTTTGATTAAAGATAATGGTTAGGAAAAAAACGAAACATCAATATGATATTAATAAAACATTATCACTTCATTCATTACTATTGGATTATTCCTATACATTATTGTTGTATTGATAAAAACAATAAGGCCTAATGATATAATAAAAGTATTATTATGATCACTAGTATTAGTAAAGCAATCATGGTTATTGTTGTTATCAATATCATTGTTATTATTATCATGATTTTTGTTGTTATTATTATTATCATTATTATCTCATATCATTCATTATCATTATCATTATCATTATCATTATCATTATTATTTATTATCATTATTCATTTCATTATTATATATTATATTATTATTATTATTATTTATTATTATATTACTTCATTATTATTATCATTATTGTTATTGATAT
>NW_020869190.1:613895-618895 GCF_003789085.1 Penaeus vannamei
CTCCGTTCTTGTCTTCTGGTCCTCTCTCTCTCGCATCTCGTCTCTCGTCTGTGTGTCGTCTCATCTCTTCTCTCTCTTCGTCTCTCTCTCTCTCTCTCGTGCTCTCTCTCTTTTCTCTCTTTCTGCTCTTTTCTCTCCCTCTCTCTCTCTCCCTCTCTCTCTCTTGTCTATCTCTCTATCTCTCTAATCATCTCTCTCTCTCTCTATATGATTATAGTATATATAGTAATATATATATATATATATATATATATATGTTATAATATATAGTGATAGTATAGATAATGTTATATAGTTATGTAGTTTATAATAGTATGAAATATATATTATTATATATATATTATATAAGTATATATGTATATATAGTATCATTGTATGTATGTAATGTATGTATGTATGTATGTATATATATATATATAATATATATATATACTATTATATAGTAGAGAGAGGAGAGAGAGAGAGGAGAGAGAGAGAGAGAGAGAGAGAGATGAGAGAGAGAGAGAGGAGAACGAAAGGAGACGAAGAGCAGGAGAGAGAGAGAGAGAGAGACAGGGAGAGAGAGACATGAGAGAGAGAGGAGGAGTAGAGAGAGGTGAGAGAGAGGAGAGAGCGAAGTCACGAGAGGAGAGAGAGAGAGAGAGAGAGGGAGAGAGAGAGAGAGACGAGAGAGAGAGAGAGAGAGAGAGAGAGAGAGAGAGAGAGAGAGAGAGAGAGAGAGACATAAACTACATCTAACATACATATAATATATATATATATATGTGTGCTGTGCGGTGGTGCTGCTGTGTGTGTGTGTGCTGTGTGTGTGTGTGGTGTGTGTGTGTGTGTGTGTGTGTGTGTGTGGTGTGTGTTGTGTGTGTGTGTGTGTGTACACACAACACACACCCACACCCCACACACACACACACCACACCACACATTCCGCACCATATATATATATATATATATATATATATATTATAATTATATATATATTATATATATAATATATATATATATATATACATATATATAAATATATTATTATTATATATATATAATATATATTATATAATATAAATATATATAATATATATATATTTTTATTATAATAAAAAACAATTTTAAGTATATATTATATATCATATATATATATATAATATATATATATATATATATATATTTATATATATTATATATATATACATATATTAAGTATATATATTATATATATATATATACTATATATATTATATTATATAGTATAATATATGTATATATATATATATGTATGTATATACATTTAGTGTGTGTGTTACATATATAATTATATATTAATATATAATTATATTATATATATATATAATATTATATATATATATATAATATAGATTATAGATAAGATAGATAGATAGATAGATAGATAGATAGATAGCACTAGATAGATAGATAGATAGATATGGAGTAATAGATAGATAGATAGATAGATAGATAGATAGATAGATAGATAGAAAGAGTAGATAGAAAGATGTATATGTGTATTGTGTGTGTGTGTGTGTGTGGTGGTGTGTGTGTGTGTGTGTGGTGTGTGTGTGTGTGTGTGTGGGTGTGTTGTGTGTGTGGTGTGTGTGTGTGTGTGTGTGTTTTGAGTGTGTGTGGTGTGTGTGCATATATATATATATATATATATATATATATATATATATAGGCATATATATATTATATAATATATATATATATATATTATATACCTATTACTTATATATTATATATAATATATATATATATTATATATATGTTATGTTGTGATGTGTGTGTGTGTGTGTGTGTGTTGTGTGTACGTCGTGTGTGTGTGTGTGTGTTGTGTGTGTGTGTGTGTGGTGTGTGTGTGTGGTGTGTATGTTGTTGTGTATGTTTGCGTGTGTGTGTGTGTGGTGTGTGCATATATACATATATATATATAATATATATATATATATTATTATATATATAACTTGATATGTGATAGTGGTGGTTGTGTACTGTGCTAGTTGTGTGTGTGTGTGTGTGCGTGTGTTGTGTGTGTGTGTGTGTGTGTGTGTGGTGTGTGTGTGTGTGTGTGTGGTGTGTTGTGTGTGTGTTTGTGCGTGTACGGTGTGTGTGTGTCGTGTGGTGATGTGTGTGTGTGTGTGTGCGGTGTGCGTGTGTTGTTTGTATGTGAGTGTGTATAAACACACACTTGTATATACATCTATATCCTCTTTAACCCTCAACTTCTCCTCAGTTCTCTGATTCCTCTTCTCGTCCCCTATCCCTGCCTCCTCCTCCTTTTCTTCCCTTCTTGTTATTCCGTTCTGTATCCTCTCTTCCGTGCTTTGATAGCCTCATCTCGTCCAGCTTTATGATAAATAGAACATACTTTGGCAAGTTATTCCTCATTTTCTTTACCAAGCCTCTATGCTCTCATCTCTCACTTTATAACCAGCAGCTCTTTCTCATTTTACCTACCAATTCTCTCGATTCTCATCTCTCTCTTTCTCCTTCCTCATCTTCCGTTTTCGGTATTCTATCTTTCAGTCGTGTTTCAGCCATAACAAGCAGAACATATTTGGCAGTTCTTTGCTAGTCCTCTAATCTTTCGTCTCTTTCTTCACCTCTTCCTCCTTTCTTTTATTCTCTTGTGTCCATCCCACTCCTTCCTCTTTCTCGAACCTCTTAGTATATCACAATACCTTGCCTATTCTCTTGTGTCCCATCCCTCTCTTCTCGTACTTCATTTCCCCTCTTCGTTATCCACATATACTTTCTTTCAGGTTGTTCTTTCATTGCTAATACTAACTTCTCTTTCTATTCATCTCTTCCTTCTATTCTTTACACACTGTCTTTCCTCTCTATCTCCTTCTCTATCTTATTCTTCTTCTTTCCCTTTTCCTCATTTACTTCTTAGTCTTCCTTCGCCTTCTATCTCAGTAACTTTACAGAACATATCTAGTTATACAATACTTTCCTTTCCCGTAACCTCTCTCTACCTACTTTCTCCTTCTTCATCTTTTCTTTTCGTTATTCCCTTCTAAAGCCTCTCCTTCGCATTCTATCCAATAGTCTCATCTCTCTGTGTCGGGGCAATTTCTTTCTCATTTCCTTAACTAATCTTTTACTTATTACCTCGCTCTTCGCCTTTTCCACCTTTTCCTTACCCACCCTCTTGTCTTTCACCTCTCTCTTCTTGCTCATATTTCCCTTTTTCGTTATTTGTCTCTATATCCTCTCCTTATCGTTCAGAGCATACTTCCATTGCCAGCCTCTGGTTCTTCTGGTGACCGCTTCCTCTCTTTCAGTATCTTCCTCTTTGTTTTATATATCATCGTCTCTCCCTCTTTCTTCTCCTTCGTCAGCTTCCCCTTTCTTTTTCACCTGCCTGATCCTCCCCGTCGCTGTTATATTGCGCTTTCATCTGGGTCAACTTTACAATAAACAGGACATACTTGATTCTCCTCACTTTCTTCATCAACCTTCTCACCTCTCACCTGTCCCACTCTCTCTTCTTCCCTTTTTCCTTATGCACTATGTACATTCTCTCCCGTCTATCTTGCGTCTCTATCCCGGCCTTCTTTGTAATAAGCAACAGATTTCTCCTCGCTTTCTTCATCACCCTTCTCATCATTCACCTCTCCCATCTCCTTCCTCATCTTCCCCATTTTCCTTATTCACTTCTACATCCCCTCCTTCCCTTCTATGTTGCAGACTCAGTCGCGCCCATCATTTGTAAATAAGCAACAATTTCTCCTTACTCTCTTTAATACACCTTTTTCACTGCACCTCTCTGCATCTCTCCTTTCTCATCTTCCCCCTTTTCCTTATTCACTTATACATCCTCTCCTTCCCTTCTATCTTGCAGTCTCATCTCGCCCATATTTGTAATAAGCAACAAATTTCTCCCTACTCTCTTTATCAACCTTTTCACCTGGCAAACCCATCTCGCCATCTCTTTCTCATTATTCCCTTTTCCTTATTCACTTATACATCCTCTCCTTCCCTTCTATCTTGCAGTCTCGTCTCCCCCAACTTCATAATAAACCGGCCGTACCTGGGGAGTTTAATAACGCGAGTATAAAAGGCGAGCCCACAGCAAGAGGCACCGCGCGGGCCTGGTTACTACACACACGGCGCTAGCAGTTATAAACGGCGCTAAGGCAGTAAAACGGTTCTCCAAGGCCCTGTGAGACTGAGTTTAAGTGCCCGGTCGTTTGGATTACAACTTGCGGAAATTAGGAACGAGACACTCTTTTTTTCCTTTTATTTTTGGGGGGAGAGGATTTTATTTCTATCTCTCTTTTTTTACATCGGCGTTGGGGGTGTCTGAATTGGGAGGGAATCAGCTTATGTTATCATTAATAATGCTATAATAAGATACCACCAAGCAAGCACGGAGCAGCAGAAGTAGTAGTGTTGTAGTCGGTAATAATGAATGATGGTAATATGATGATAACTATAAAACCAACAAAATTGCTAATTAATGAAGTCATAATGATGATAATACTAAAAATAATAATGAAAATAACAACAATAACAATATAAAATAGTATCTAAATTATCACCACCACTTTTCTTCAGCATCATAAACTTAATCAGTAAGACTAACTCATGCACTTCATTTACTATTAATATATCCATGTGTATGTTGCAGAAGTTCAAGAAGACAGAACGAACGGATGCCTAAGCAGGAACAAGGACGCCAGGATATAATCAAGTAAAAACTCAAAGGCATAATCAAATAAGAGCTATTTTAATGATCCGATCCCTCCCAGCAGGCACACTCTAAAGGACCGTGAGGCAGGCCGTCTCGGAAAGCGTGTTAAAGAATCTAACTTGTTTTGCTCTTGATCAAAGTTGCAACAGGGCCGAATTGCGGGGAGTGTGTCTCGTAATCAATACAAGTAAATTGTTCATGGATTGAAGGCATGTAAATCTAAACACTGAATAAACGAGTATACATACAGTCATTAACTGGAATGCAAGCCCGTGTCGTTAATATACCT
>NW_020869190.1:633719-641219 GCF_003789085.1 Penaeus vannamei
CTTTCTTTTCTCCTGCGTTGTGAGTCCGATTTCTAAAACCCATTTTAGGTCAGGTCTATTGTACTCTCTCCAATGTATTTATATATTATCAAGTCGGGGTTCCTTGCCAATGCAGCTTACTCTAAGGGGGCCTTGCAATGTTTATAATTGTATTTCGCCTATATATATCAATCTCTTTTATTTTTGCAATTATAGATAAGATTTTTTTTTCATCCTTTATGTTCGCCTTTACATATGAATCTCTTTTATATGTTTGTAATCAGTGGATAAGAAAAAAAAATTGTCATTCATCCAGATTTTGATTTCTACGTCCAAGGAGTCAAAATTCTTTTTCTTCAGTCTCCCCTGTTTAGTACTAACTTTGTATTGGGAAAATGGGCGATGTTTACTTTCCCTGACCTTAACTACGTGTCTCTACATAAATGAGTTTTCGTTGGTCCTCGAAAAGCTTTGACGCAAAACATTTTTACCGATTATTACCCTTTGTATTTTTGCATTCCTCATAGGGAAAGGCTAGGTCAGTAGCAACTCGAGGAGGTGTCATGGCGTCCGTTTTGATGATTATTCAATGGGAATATAACCATTAAAATCATTATTTTCCATCGTTTTTGAAAATTGAAAAGACCAAAATGATCGACCATGTTCACAAAACATCCGTAACTATTGTGACGTCATCAAAATAAACCTCATGTGCTCTTTCCAAAAAGTCTAATCAGACACCATGACACCTCCTCGAGTTGCTATTGACATAGTCTTCCCTAATTCCTCATATGTTGCATGGCACCTGTGCTTTCTAAACCTCTTCCACAGGAGCTGTTTATTTTCTCTCGTTTTCAGGGAATTTTCCTTTGAATCGCTCCCGGTCTCTTTGGCTTGTTTTATTTTTTATGCATTTTTTTTCGTAAAATTGTTTTGCGTGGATACCTCTCGCTTTCCACCTTCTTTGCCACTTGTTCATCTTATTTTGTCCTCCACTTCTTTTGCCCATATTTCCTCTTAATCTTTTTATTGTCTTCAGAGAATGTTTTTTTTATTGTTGATTATGTTCGTTACCTTTGCTTTGTCAGGGATACCGCTTTCAAAGGGCTACCTGTGTTTAAATGTTTTCCGACATTTCGGTAATGTTAACCTTGAAATTACCAACATCTAAACTTTAGTTTTCTTTGTATCGTTTGGTGCCACCATTTACCTTTTTTTTTATCCATGTCCTATTATAACCATGTCTTTGCGTCAGTTTTACGTTGAATCTAAGTGGACCTTTACATTCATCCTCTCTTCACCACTAACTCATCCTTCCTATAATTTCACCTCAAGAATTTTCTTTTTGTATGAACTGTGCACAATGAACACAGTCATTACCAGCAGATTAGACCATAACATTGCTTGATTTTCTCTGTAATTGTCATTATATAATAAATGTGACTGCTTGATGTGTGTGTGTGTGTGTGTGTGTGTGTGTGTGTGTGTGTGTGTGTGTGTGTGTGTGTGTGTGTGTGTGTGTGTGTGTGTGTGTGTGTGTGTGGCGCGCCTGTGTGTGTGAGCGCGTGTGTGTGTTGTGTGTGTGAGCGTGTGTGTGTGTGTGTGTGTGTGTGTGTGTGTGTGTGTGTGTGTGTGTGTGTGTTGTTGTTTGTTTGTTTGTTTGTGTGTGTGTGTGTGTGTGTGTGTGTGTGTGTGTGTGTGTTTGTTTGTTTGTGTGTGTGTGTGGTGTGTGTGTGTGTGTGTGTGTGTTTGTTTGTGTGTGTGTGTGTGTGTGTGTGTGTGTGTGTATGTGTGTGTGTGTGTGTGTGTGTGTGTTGTGTGTGTGTTGTGTGTGTGTTGTGTGTGTGTGTGTGTGTGTGTGTGTGTGTGTGTGTTTTGTTTGCTTCGGTCGCCTACCCGCCATTTCTCCCTCAAGAAAAAAACTGAATTCACGCCCCTATGTACGACTATAACAAGACTAAACTACAAGCAGAAGGCGCTTACAGAACGTTTTTTTTCAGGGTAAAAATATTTTATACACAAGAACTATAAAATCAGTGGCGTGCAGAGGGGGAGGGGGTGAAAGGACTGTGGCCCCGGGCATCCAAGTGGGAAATACGATTGATTTTGAAAATTTCATTTAAATCGAATAAAGTGTTTATTTCATGTTCCATCTGTGTAAACATATTCAGAATATCTCCCTTATAATATCTCTCAGGACTAGGCCTCATTATTGAGTCTTTGGGGCATCACCAGACCTCTACACGCCACTGTATAAAATAAACCACCTACTCCTGAATACCCAATGGGAGATCCATTTTTTTTTAAAATCTAATATTCACTGTGGTGTATCTACATTACTTTTGCGTCTAGCAGCTGTTCTGCTGGACGTATGCTCATCAATGGTAGTTGAAGCTTTATATATAAGTATGTGGTAATGTCTTATGTTGGTAATAACTTGTCTTTGTAAATGTATAATTTAAGTTTTCATTTTGTTAATGGTTAATATATCATGAACCGGATGCTTACAGCTTTTTGTTGTTTACATCACTGTGAAATCGGGTTTCTGTCCTAATATGAGAATAATATTTTATCGTTAAATTTGTAGTAGTATGTTTTGTCAACTTAAAAGATATTGTATTTCGAATAGCAATAAGTACTTAATGTATCACAAAACTTTTTTATGAGCAATCACTTGTCATGATGACTGTTAGAGCGGTGATCTTATAAGATATGAGTCATGTATACTTATGCTATCAGATATAACCCAATATAGGTTACATGTTTTACCATTTTTTTATTGTTGGAAAATCGAATTACTTATTGAAGAAATAAAGGCTTTTGATACATAACAAGCAAAAACATAGACCAGAGTGCACCGACAATAGCAGATTCTGCTATTATCCTAAAAAAAAAAAAAAAAAAAAAAAAAAAAAAAAAAAAAAAAAAAAAAAAAAAAAAATCCAAAATCAAACATATTCAAAACAATTATTTAGGAAAAATGATATTCCAAAAACAAACATATACCAAAAAATTCTCTCTTTTTCCAGAACGAGCACCTCTTCTCGACAGCCACCAGCAAGGTTCTTCGAGCTTCCATCCAACCGTCCCCACCAGCTACCAGAACCCTCCTGAAGTCGCTGTATTTCCTGCTTCTGGCGCTAGTGGTTCCCGAGACGAGGCTGACGGCGTGATTCCCCCTCAGAGGCATGGCCACAGGAAGGGCAGTAGGACCAGTGATGGCAGCGAGGTGGCTCTGAAGGTTTACAAGTCGAGGTTCTGGATCTTGATTACGTTCTCCATCTTGGCTTGGTTCCAGGTGGGTGGGGTGACACATTACTTGTTTTATAATTATTCATATTTATTTCCTTCTTTTTTTGAGTATTTACATTAGATAACCTCTTAAGATACGGCAAAATGATTACGAGGATTCAATATTTCTAACCCTTTCTTTTTACTATTTCTTCATTGCTTTGAGTAATCACATACGGTAATTTTTGAAAAGGCACCAAAGCGCTGACGAAGACTCAATATCCCTCTGCTCTTTCTTTTATCCAAACACGTTTAATATTTTTATTTTTTTTAACCCACTACCACCCTTTTCCAGCAATATCCATTTCCTCTTTCTTTTATCCAAACGCGTTTTATTTTTATAACCACTACCACCCCTTTCCAGCAATATCCCTCCACTCTTTCTTTTATCCAATTTTTTTTTTTTTTTTTTTTTTTTAACCCACTACCACCCCTTTTCCAACAATATCCATCTGCTCTTTCTTTTATCCAAACATTTTTTTTTTTTTTTTTTTAACCCACTACCACCCCTTTTCCATCAATATCCCTCTGCTCTTTCTTTTATCCAAACACTTTTTTTTTTTTTTTTAACCCACTACCACCCCTTTTCCAGCAATATCCCTCTGCTCTTTCTTTTATCCAAACATTTTTTTTTTTTTTACCCCACTACCACCCTTTTCCATCAATATCCCTCTGCTCTTTCTTATCCAAACACTTTTTTTTTTTTTTTTTTTTAACCACTACCACCCTTTTCCATCAATATCCTCGCTCTTTCTTTTATCCAAACACTTTTTTTTTTCTTTTTTTTAACCCACTACCACCCCTTTTCCATCAATATCCTCCGCTCTTTCTTTTATCCAAACACTTTTTTTTTCTTTTTTTAACCCACTACACCCCTTTTCCATCAATATCCCTCTGCTCTTTCTTTTATCAAACATGTTTTTTTTCTTTTTTTAAACCACTACCACCCCTTTTCCAACAATATCCCTCCGCTCTTTCTTTTATCCAAACACTTTTTTTTTTTTTTTTTTTTTTTTACCCACTACCACCCCTTTTCCATCAATATCCCTCTGCTCTTTCTTTTATCCAAACATTTTTTTTTTTTTTAACCCACTACCACCCCTTTCCATCAATATCCCTCTGCTCTTTCTTTCATCCAAACACGATTTTTTAACCCACTACCATCCCTTTCCAACAATATCCCTCTGCTCTTTCTTTATCCAAACACGATTTTTAACCCACTACCACCCCTTTTCCAACAAAATCCAAACACGTTTTTTAACCACTACCACCCCTTTTCCAACAATATTCCTCTCTCTTTCTTTTATCCAAACACTTTTTTTTTTTTAACCCACTACCACCCCTTTTCCAACAATATCCCTCTGCTCTTTCTTTTATCCAAACACGTTTTTTAACCCACTACCACCCCTTTTCCAGTGCGTCCAATGGAACACTTGGGGTCCCATCAGCGAGAGCGTCGACGCTGCCTTCACAGGATGGGGGTCTCAGACAGTGGCTATGATGGCCAACTGGGGTACCATTACCTTCGTCCTGAGTGTCGTGCCCATGTGCTGGCTGATGGAAACCAAGGGGCTTCGAGCAGGAGTCTTGACGTGTACGATCCTGGTAGCCATTGGGACAGTGGTTAGGATAATTCCCTTTTTAACTCACTCGGACTCCTTCTTCACGGTGTAAGTATATATGGCTGTGGGAGTATTGGTGTTTGTTCTCTTGTTATAATATGGTTTTGATATAGGTTCAGCAAAGATCAGTGATTAGGGAATTATTGGTATTATTTTTACTTAGATTGAAGATTTGTAGTAGTTATTGAATAAAAGATATATAAACATGATTAAAAATCATTTGCTGTTTGGAACTTGCTGTAATACACATAGTGGTTTATGCTGTTTTGTAATTTTTTATATGAATACTTGATAGGTTTTAATTGAAATTCTTGACCTAAGATATGAGATTATGAACTCTTTTTAAGTTATAACTAGTCTTCTTTCATTTATGAACTGTTTAAAGGCTTTATTAATCAGAATGCTGAAGTAACATACCATATCTATCACCAGGTATAGTTATCCGTATTACATACATTACAATGATTATAACTATAACAACTGTTCTGCAGAATGTGTCACATCTGTGCCATTTTTGTGGGTATCCCAGGAACTCTTATAATGGCAGCCCCTCCTATGATAGCCGCCTCCTGGTTTCCTCCCAAGGAACGGACAACTGCCACAGGTGAGAAATGAGATGTGTTTATGTGTAATAGATATCTTGAGATTTCTTTTGGTATGAAGTAGGGAGACTGTCTGTTTATTTCTTGGATTTTTTGTCTTTGAAAATTTGATAATCAAGGGTTTCTTGTTTTCTTCATGAAAGGTGTAGGCTATGTTAGACAGGGAGCCCCTCTCACTCACAGTCCCAGTCCCACATCCCAGACTCACATTTACGCCTTATATTCCACGCCCACGCCCCACACCACACCCACACCCACACCTACACCTACACCACACCTACACCTACACCTACACACCCTACACCTACACCTACACCTACACCACACCTACACCTACACCTACACCCACCACCCAGACCCACACCCACACCCACACCTACACCTACACCTACACCTACACCACCTACACCTACACCTACACCACACCTACACCCACACACACCACCCACACCCACACCCACACCACACACACCCACACCCACACCCACACCCACACACCCATAACCACACCACACCACACCCATACCCACACCCACACCCCCACACCCAACCCACCCACACCCATACCCACACCACACCCATACCCACACCACCCACACCATACCCACACCCACACCCACACACCCATACCCACACCATACCCACACCACCCACTCTCACACTCACGCCACTCACAATTACACTTGCACCTACACTTACACCCATACCCACATCCACATCCACATCCACATCCACATCCACATCCACATCCACATCCACATCCACATCCACATTCACATTCACATTTACATTTACATTTACATTCACACTCACATTCTTATTCATAGTCACATGTCCATCCACCCTCCCTACTACATACACACACAACACACCCCAACAAAAGAAGAGGCACAGTAATCAGTATTAGTTTGTGCTGAAAAATACAAGCTAAAGAATTACACCTCTCTGCATGCAAATTTTACCCTGAAGGAACCCTACACTTTCTTGTGATGTTACAAAATAGCGCCTGACCTCTCCAGGACCACACCATTTCTCTGCATTCTTACATATAGATAAACATTTTCCAACACTATATGCCATCGTATTTTTCCATATAGATAAAAAATTTCACATTCTCCAGAACCACATAATTTCATTGTGTTCCAAATTTTTCAGCTTTCTCGCAGGTAATGAACCAGCTTGGTAATGCCGGCAGTTACTTAGAACCTCTGATTGTGCGGGCTCCTGGCGAGGGTGTTACTCCGTCCGACATCCAGAGCGACATTAAGCTCCTACTGTACATATGTAAGGAAGCACATTTGAGTGCCTGTTATTATAGAGTTTAGAGAATATTGTATGTGTAGCAATGTAGATAAGTAATACCAAGGAGAAGAAAACAAAGGAAAAAAGGGGAAGAAAAAGGAAAAATTATAATTATTATTAATTATTATTATTATAATATTTATAATTGTTATTGTAATAATAATAATAATAATAATAATAATAATAATAATAATAATAATAATAATAATAATAATAATAATAATAATAATAATAATAATATAAAATAATGATAATAATTATTATTATTATTGTTTATATTAATTATTATATTTTTATTAATATTATTATTGTTATTATTATTATTATTATTATTATTATTATTATTATTATTATTATTATTATTATTATTATTATTATTATTATTATTATTATTATTATTATTATTATTATCATTATTATCATATTATCATTATATTATTATAATCATTCATCATCATCATCATCATCATCATCATCATCATCATCATCATCATCATCATCATCATCATCATCATCATCATCATCATCATCATCATCATCATCAACTGAAATCAATATCCAAGCAAAATAACTTCCAATAAAAGACATATTTATTCTTCATTAATATAACCTCTTCAGATGCTGGATTTGCTGTTGCTTTAATGTTGGCAATTCTGGCGTACTTCCCCTCCAAGCCCCCGACACCTCCCTCGATAACTTCTTCT
>NW_020869190.1:658719-668719 GCF_003789085.1 Penaeus vannamei
TATATTTTATAGACCTTGTTTACTTCCTCTAACAAGGTCTGTGTAAGTATATAATTACAGACCTATAGACCTTGCTCCTAACCCCTAGGTTTACAATCACGCATTTGTACTTCATAAATCCCCCCCCACCTTCCCCCATACAAGCATACACACTGTATTCTTCGGTAACAAAGCCCCGTAGCACACATAGACACACCATATACTTTATAAACACCTCTCCCCTCCCCGTACACACCCTTATATCTCCATACACACACACATACTCTCCTTCTCATACACATACATACATGGGTAACTGCCCCTCATACACACAATCCAAATTCACAGTTATACCCCCATCCCACCCTCACACACCTTCCCCCAACCTTACATATACCCCCTCCCCTTCCCCAAACTTCCCCCACACCCATCCAAACCCACACCCACACACCCACAAACTCACACACCACGAAAAAAAAACATTCCAACACACCTTCCCCCAACCCTACATATACCCCCTTCCCCTACCTCCCCCTCCCTCCCACCCACCCACCCACACACACACACACCCCTACCCCACCCCCTCAAAAAAAAAAAAAAAAAAAAAAAAAAAAAAAAAAAAAAAAAAAAAAGCATACCATATACTTGGCCAGGACGAGCCGCGCCGTCCTTCCCCCAATGGCGGCGGCGATGATTCTTCGGAAATTCGAAGCCCGAGTGAGTCCCGTTCGACCACCCGAAGCTCACGACCCTGTCCCCTTCTCTCGTGACGTCCGTGATGGTGAAGCCCTGGCGCTGCAGGTCCATTCCTGATGGGTGAAGAGGGGGTGGGTGGTTCTCGTCAAAGGGGGGGGAGGTCAGCTGTAGAGGTAGTGGAGGGTGGTGGGTGGTTGGAGAGAGGAGGGTGAGGTGGAGAGGGTGGGGGAGGGGAGTGGAGAGTGAGAGGTGGTGAGGAAGTGGGAGAGGGTGGTAGGTTGGGGGAGTGGAGAGAGTGGAGATTGGATGGTGGGTGGAGGATAGTGGAGAGGGTCGGGGTGGGTGGAGGATAGTGGAGAGGGGGGTTGGTGGGAGTGAGAGAAGAGTGGAGAGAGTGGTGGGTGAGTGGAGGGAGTAGAGAGGGTGGGTGTGGTGGGTGGAGGAGAGTGGACAGGATGGTTGGTGGAGGATAGTGAAGGATGGAGAAGAGGGTGTGGGATGGCGTGGGGTGGAGAGGAAGGGGAGGGTGGATGAGTATGTGCAAGTTATATATTGAGGCATAAAAAATGCATACATACCAAACAACACACACACAAACACGCCCGCACATACACCTCCACCCACCATATTACAAACACACACAACCCCCCCCCTCCCCGTCACACACACACACACACAATCCTCCCCCCCCCTCCCCGTCACACAACACACACACACACAACCCCCTCACACACACACACACACACACACACACACACACACAATCCCCCGCACACAAACACACAGATATCGCGAGACATCATTAACTTTTCACATTACTCACGAATGGTCGACAGGCGCGTCGGGATGGGGGGGGAAGGGGGGGCCCACGGAGACCAGGAGGGGTTGAGTTCCACGGGGGTGGAGTCTCCGCACTCTGGGGGCGGGGTGAGGGGTGAGGAAGTACGGTACACATTTGCATAATTACGTTTGCTTGCTTCCTGTCTTCTGTTTGCCTGTCTCTGTCTCTCTCTATATCTATTATATATGTATATATATATATATATATATATATTATATATATGTTTGTATATAATGTGTGTGTGTGTCTGTGTGTGTGCGTGTGTGTGTGCGCAAGTATACGTTAAGTATAATTTATGATATATGAACAATGATCATATAATAAAAAACAAAGTGCTATAAAGGGATGTGTTTAAGTAATTACCTTTTCAAAAAATCCTTAAAAAGGAGTAACACACAATTGGGTTACTACATGCGAATATAATAGTTCGTAGTATTTACTAATGACTAAGTTAATTAATGTGTGCGTGTGTGTATTTGAGTATATGTGTATGTGTGTGTGTGTGTGTGTGTGTGTGTGTGTGTGTGTGGTGTGTGTGTGTGTGTGGTGTGTGTGTGTGCGTGCGTGTGTGTGTGTGTGTGTGGAAGGAGTACGTATCCATATATATAATAATAAAAAAACATTGATGTGTGTTTCATTTCATAGTTGCACACACGTTACTATGTATCTGTATTTTGATCATATACCCACATCTATCTAATCTATCGATCTATCTACATATATCTACGACATATCTTATATCTTACAACAACGGAAACCGGTACACACAATACCTCATCAATGCCAGAGCAATCTACAACAACATACAAGGCCAAACATACAACCAAATAAAATAAAACCAATAAAAGAAAGCTACTCAAAACTAACAGCAAATTAACTACACAAAATACAACACTCACTACCTACAACAACATTACACAAAATACAACACTCAAAACCAACAAACAACTCCCCCCAAAAATACAACACACAAAAACAAGAAAAAAGAAAGAAAAAACAACAACTTCCCCCAAAAATACACCCCAAAAACAAGAAAAAAAGAAAAGAAAAAGAAAAAAGAAAGGAAAAAAAAAGAAAGAAAGAAAAAAAAAAACAAACTCGAACGCAGACCGACCATGAACGGCCAGGCATCCCGAACAGCGGCCGTTCCTCCTATCAGTTTATCAGGAAAATCGAGAACGTTGAAACCAGCTTCGAAACCATGAAGGGGCGACAACCACAAGACTGGACGAATTACTCCCTGTTTACCGCAAACTTAAGAGGCCAGGATGTTGCGGTTTGTTCATTATAAAAAAGAAGGAAAATAAAAGTTAGGATCATTCATTAAAAAGAAAAACGGTTAAAAAAGTCAGGATTATTAAGCTTCTGGGATAATGAATATATAATTTTGAATTTGATGAGTTTATGAGCCGGGTGTAAATACCGTATAAACCGGCGTATAAGTCGATATTTGGTCTTATTTATAGGAGTAATTTTCCATATCTTACCAAAATTAATTCGGGGAGGAGAAATGTCCAAAATGGGGATGAGTGTAGCCGTTGGGTCCTCAGTCACACCCTCTAAAAAAGGAAAAAAATACATATATGATCAAGTTAAAAAGCAAACTTATTATTACAAATAAAATATAAAATTTGAGAATTGAAACGGAAACTATGACTAATCAAAGTATAACAGTACGTTGCATTAAACAATATTTCAACAGTGTAAATACCATAGCAAAGGAAAAATAAATACAACTTTATAAAGGTAAAGACGTATAAACTACAGTAGTAGAAGATAATTAAAGAAAACGGATAAAAAAAAAAAAAAAAAAAAAAAAAAAAAAAAATAACAGCCAACATCACGACAATACTTCATACAAGGACATTCATTACTCATCACAAAATGAATGTGTAATTAGAGGCTCTACTACTAATATAGTACAGAAAAATGGAAGACAAAATCATTAACTAATCATTACGATATTAAAACAACAAAGGGAAGACAAAATCATTAACTAATTATTACGATATTAAAACAACAAAGAAGTAAAGAAGTGTAAAACATACACAATATATATGCGGGTTATATTATAAAATAAATAAATACAAAAACAAAAAAGCAACAAAAAACTAGAATGAGCAGAAAACATTCACACATACATAAATTGATGGAAGCCTACACAGATAAACAAAAATATTATCAAACAAAAACAAAAGAGCTAACTAAACAACCATTCAAAGAAAAAAAAAATCAATACTTCAACTTCCTTATAAGAAAAAAAAAATAGATATAAAGAAAAGGATAAAATACACGCACACAACACACACACACACACACACAAATACATACACAAAAATGACACACACACACAAAATAAACCAAATAATCCTTTGAAAAAAAAAAAAAAAAAAAAACTTAGACTCCCTTACTTGCGTCGTTGGCAGCAGATGAGCGGTTCCCTCCCGACGAAGCCACAGTGAACCGGGTTCTGAACGGCCAGCGTCTGCAGGACCTCAGGGCAGGAGCGGATAGGGCGGCAGTTCCCGGGGCTTCCTGACCTAAGTTGGCAGCTCTCGGATTCCTCCTTGGGGAAGATGATGCCTGATGGGGTGGGGGAGGAGGAGTGAAGGGGGGTGGGGGGGGAGGAAGGGGGGCTAAGGGTGGTGTGGGATGGCGAGGAAGGTAGGCGGTTTGGTGGGAGCGTGGGGGTGAGGAGGGATAGGGAGGAAGGTGGGGTGTGTGGAAGGGGAAGGGGGTGGGGGTGGGGGGGCAGGATATGTGGTGGGGGAAAGGAGGAAGGGGGTTGTGGGGGAAAGGAGGAAGTGCGTTTAGGGGTGAAAGGATTGGAATTGGGGGGTTAGAGGATTGGTGGCGGATGGGAGTGAAAGGTAGGGTAGTGGGAGTGTGGGGGTGCCCCGTGGCACTTTCTCTTTCATGGATGTGTGTTGAGAGGAAGGGGGGTGGCTACTAATTTATTTTCTCTCCATGTGGGAGGGGGGGGTTTTCTGTTCCTGGCTTCCTATTCATTGGTGGGGGCGGGTTTAAGTAAAAAAGGTGGTGGTGTGATGGGTTGTTCGAGGAAGTTCAGGAGGGTGATTAGTCGTTGGGGTGGTGGTAGGTCAATGGGGGTGTTGAGGGGGGAAAGTGGAGGTAATATTGTTCTTTTTTTATTTTTTTCTCCTCTTTTTTTTTCTTTGAATGGTTGGGGGTTCCTGTTAGGCTGTTGGTATAGGAAATGTGGAGGTAAAGGGGTGGTCTATGGGTTAGGTTCTGGGTTCGCGCTGGCGCGGGGGAATTGAGGGGTTAAGCGTAAGCGCGGTGTGGGGGGAAAAGGAGGGCATAAATCATAGAACACCATTTTCTTTTTTACCTTTTCTCGCATCTTCTCTCCTTTCTTTTATTTTTTATCTTTGTGTAGAGGTGTCGGTGTGGAAAGGTTTAGGATAAATTGTGTTTTTGTGTCTTTCTCTTCTTTTTTTCTGTTTTTTTGCTCTCGTTTCTTTCTTGGTCTTCCTTTCTGTTTCTCTGTTTTTTCCTTTTTTTTTCTTCCCCTCGTTTGTTCATTTTTTTTTTCTTTTTTGTGTTCTTCTTTTTTTTTTGTTTTTGTTTTATTTCTGCTTTTTCCTGTTTTTCTTGTCTTCTTTTTTGTTGTGTTGTTCGTTGTTTTGTTAGTTTTGTTTCTTCTTCTTTTTTTTTTTTTTTTTTGTCGTGTGATTCCCTGCTTTTCTTTTTTCTTTCTTTTTTTTTTGTTTTCTTCTTTTTCTTTGTTTTCTCTCCTTTTTTCTCCTTCTTCGGTCGTTCAGCAATTCTTAGCTAAGGATGGCTTTATATCAGTTCACTGCTTCAAGTGATGTCATTGTTTTTCTGTCGGGGCTGTGGATATTCGTATTTTATGGAAGAAAAACTTGCGGACGTCAAGGTTTCTTTTCTCTATGTTGGGTTTCTGTTATGTGTTTGTCAATACTATTTTTATTGGTTTAATTTTTGTTCTTTGGTGGTCTTTTTGTTTGGGTTTTTGTGTTCGGTTCTGTTGGTATCTGGTGTTTTGTTTTTTGTTTGCTTTTCGGTTTTTTCTTGGTGTTTTTTTGGGTTTTTGTTCTAGGCGGGTTCATTTTGTGTTGGGTTGCATGTTACATCTCCATGGATTTGTTTTGATGTTGGGGGTTGTTGTTTTTTTTGTGTTTGCACTTATTTATGCTCTTGTCTGTTATTAATTTTCGTTCGGTGGTAAGTGGGGTGCGTTTTTTGCGCTGTGACGTGTCTCTAGTATCTTGGGTCTTGTGGTCTGTTTTTTTGTGTTTTTGGTGGCTGGGGTGGCAGTTTGGTGGATGGTGTGGTTAGTGGCGGATGTCGGGTTGTGTGGGGTGGTTTGTGCAACATGATAGCCTTTCGGTGTGGTATGATTTATCTTTTGTTTATTTGTGTTTTAATTATTTAGTTTTGTTTTTATATTGTTTATTGGTTGTGTGTTGTTTGTTGTTTTTTGCTAAATGGGTTTGGAAGGGGGTTGCTTGTTTCGTGAGGGTTGGGTTGTGTATTATTGTGGGATAATGGTGGGTGATTTTAGTGATGTGTGTTGTTGTTGTTGAGGGTAGTGAATTGAGAGCTGCCTTTTTGTTATTGGATTCTTAGTTTGCTTTTGTGTGGTTGGGCCGTGATGTATGACCGAGGGTGGTGTGATTGGTACAGTTGGTTTATGGTAAGTGGACTCAAATTGCGCTTGGTTTAGGACTGTCATTATCCGCTCGCAGTCCGGGTGTGAAGAGCGGTAAGTTGGGGGGAAGGAGGGAAGAATTTCGAATTGGTGATGTGTGGGGGTGAAGGAAGAAAGGAGGGTGGGGCCGGAAAAGCGAGGATAGGGGACAGGATATGTAGTGGGGGTGGTGGGATGGGGTGGTGGGGGAGGTTGGGGAGGTCCGATTGAGGGGGAGAGAAAAGAAGAGACTTTAGGAGGGTGATGAATAGGAAGCATGGGGGGAGGTAGGATATTGTAATCTAGAGTATGGAGAGAGAGAGATGTCAAATTAATTAGTAAACTTAAGATAATGTTTATAAACTACCTGTACTGTTAGTGTATCAATATATATTGATATGATATAATTGGGAGTACTTTATCATATATAGATTATGGTATAGTAATAAATGATATACTATGTAAGTTTTGATAGTATATGTTATCTAGTATTATTATATATTTATGTTAGTCTTGATGTATTATATAGATATATATATTTATGGGTTGGGTAGAGATAGCATAAGTATTCCCGTGTAGTATTGGTTGTTTTCTAGGGTTTTCATTCATAGGGGTATCGGGGGTATTGGTCGAATGTAGGGAGGGGATAGGTGTTTGTAGGTGAGGAAAGAAAGAGAGAGGTTGGGGATCTCAGGCTAGTAGGAGGTGAGGTGTAGCGGGTGATCTATAATTTGGAAGGAAGGTAGGAGGGATGCGGGGGAACGTTTGGGGGCAAAAGAAGTAGTTCGGGTAGGAGGGGATGGTGGGGGATTTGGTAGAAGGGTATCCTATACAGATGGGTGAGGAAGAGGAAGGGGATGCATGGAGGGGAGGGATAGGAGGTATGGAAACGGAGGGGAGGGGATTTGGAAGGTAGGGGAGGTGGGTAGGGGGGGGGGAAAAGAGGAGTGGGGGTAGGAATTTGAGGAAGAAGGAGAGTTACGGAGGGGTAGTGGATGGGAAATAGGGAGGTAATTGGAGAGGGTATTGTGATGGGATAGAGAGGTAGAGGTTAGAAAGGGGTTGGAGTGATGAAGGAGGGAGGGAGGAGTTGGGTGGAGGGAGGTTGAGGAGGGGAGGTGGAGGAACGAGGAAGGAGGAGGAAGTGGGGAGTAGAGGATAGGGAGTGAGGAATGGGAGGAGTAGGTGGGGAGTAGGGAAGGAGGGTAAGGGTGGAGAAGGTGGGTGAGGGGGGATGAGAGGGGAAAACAGGGAGAGAAATTGTCATAAATTAGTTAATGCTTGTTGCTTTGTGTGTATTTATATTGTTTTTTCTGTGGTCGGCTTTTGGAATGTGTACGCGCTATTAAAACACACATGCATTACATAATGGAAGAATGTTATAATAAATGGTCTTAATATTTTAAAACTCAAACACCCCAGTCAAAATTCACTCTACACATATCATAAATCAAACACTAGAATACACACACTTTATCTACATCCACAACATCCACACACACATACTCTCTCTCTCGTCACACATTCACCACACACTTTTACGCACTCATCACGAACACTACACACAGCCTGAAATCTTAACGTCTCTTCTCAGTAAAGACTTGTTACGAAACCGGAGAGCATCATGTTCTCTAAAGACTGACTAAAGATACATCCACCTGTCCACCTGCTGGCAACTCAATTATTTGGGGAATTCCTCGTTTTCTGGTCTGCACTTCGTAAAAGTTATCAAGCGTATAAAAATGAGATACGCACATATGTACATTTTATTAATGTATTTTATTTCGTGTATGCGCTAGCACACTTTATATGAACTGACGCACGTAGTGACGCCACACATTGATCGTGTTTGGTTTTTTGCTTGTGTATCACACATCACTACCATAATCAACATCACACGATTCTTTTTTTGTTGTTTTTGTACTATTCGACTATATCACACTGCACCACTTATTTATGAACTTGACGCACGTACTTAACTCACATTTTTTTGCTTTTGGTTTTATTTGTTTTAGCAGCTGCAATTTTGCTAACATCTGCGCACTCTTACACACACACATTTATGATTTTTCGTTTTACACACACTAACACACACATCACTACACACAGTTTTTTCACTAACTAGCACACTACACAACACATCAGGCAAATCATCTATGTTTTTATCAACACGCATGATGAAGTTCTTAGAGAGTGAGTAAGCAAGATAGTACTATTTTTGAAATATCATTTTAGTACATATAATATATAATATGAGAAATAAGTAAATAACAATGAAAAGAAATTACGCTGGAGAACAAGGATATGAAAGAAAGAAGAAAGAAAAGATAAATATAATAAGAAACATAGAGGAGATATGTAGTAATTGGGAATGAAGAGTAAGAAACAGGAGGATAACAGGATGACCTATATTTATATCGGCAGTGGTGAAAATTTTACGGAATTCCCTATCTTAACCTATGTGTGGAAAAAAAAACACTGGATTAATGGAGGAAAAAATCAGCTGAAGGGGGCAGTCTCTCTCTCTATCTTCTTTCTTGTGCTTGTCTGTCTGTCCCTATCAATCTTTCTCTCTTCTGTGCCTTGTCCGTCTCTCTCTCTATCGTCTCTTGTCTGTTTCTGTCTTGTCCCTCTAACTCTCTTTCTCTTGTCTGTCCGCTCTCTTCTCTTCTGTTCCTGTCTGTCCCTCTCTTCTTCTTCTCTCTTTTCTCTGTCTGTCTTGTTTCTGTTCCCTCTCTTCTCCTCTGTCTGTCTGTCTCTCTCTCTCTCTTTTGTTCTGGTCCCTGTCCTTGTCTGTCCCGTTTCTTCTTCTCTCTCTGTTTCCTGTCCGTCTCTCTCTGTCTCTTGTCTGTCTGTGCCCCTCCTTTCTTTCTCTCTCTTTTCTTATCTTTTTTTCTCTGTTCTGTCTTCTCTCTTCTCTCTCTTCCTTCTCTTCTTTTCTCTTGTGTATGATCTGCCCTCTCCCCTCTCTCTCTGGTCCCTCTTCGTTCTGTGTGTTTTCTGCCTCCCCCCTTCTCTCTCTTCCTCCTCTCTGTGTGTGCTGCCCCCCCCCCCTCTCTCTCTCTCTTGTTGTCTGATTCTGTGGCCCCCTCCCCGTCTTCTCTGTCTTCTCTCTCTGTTTTTGGTCTGTCCCGTCTCTCGTCTTTATCTTTCTCTTTGTCTTTCTGTTCTGGTTTCTGTCTCCTTCTTCTTTCTCCTGTTTCTTATTCTTTCTGCTCTGTTTGTTCTTGTCCCTCTCTTCCTTCTCCATCTCTCTGTCTGTCTGGTCCCTGCTCTTGTCTCTCTTTCTCTCATCTTTTGTATGTCTGTCCTCTCTCTCTTTCTCACTCTGTCTCGTCGTTCCCTCTCTCTCTTCTTCTCTTCTTCTGTTCTGGTCCGCTCTCTCGTCTCTTCTTCTTCTCTCTCTCTCTCTTCCTCTACTCTTCTTCTTTCTCATGTCTGTCCTCTGGTCTCCGACTTCTCTTTTTCTCGTCTGTTTTCTTTCAGTCTGTCTTGTTGCGTTCTCTCTCTTTTCTCTTCTCTCTTCATCTCCTCGTATCCTTTTTTTCTTTTTCTTCTTGTTCTCTGTCTGGTCTGTCCTCTCTCTCTCTTCTGTCTGTCCGTCTCTCTCTCTCTCTCTGCTCTGTCTGTCCCTCTTCTTCTCAGTCTCCCTTCTGTTCTGTCCTGTTCTGTCTCTCTCTGCTTCTCTCTGTCTGTCTGTCCGTCTCTCTCTCTCTCTCTCGCTACTCTCGTCTCTCTCTCTCTCTTCTCTCTCTTCCTCTCTCTCTCTCCATCTTCTGTCCTCTCTCTTCTTCCTCTCTCTCTGTCTG
>NW_020869190.1:673719-688719 GCF_003789085.1 Penaeus vannamei
CACAAGAACAAGGCTCCAGTAGACGAAGTTGAAGACCACAAGAGCCGCGAAGATGACCACGCGGGCGCCAAGGACCAGGTTCTTGTAGAGGGGCGTCCCTTCCCGAGGGCGGAGCTGGATGCTGCTACTCCTGCTGGTGGACACGAACTCCATGGTGCTCCTCGGGTCCTTGGAGGGGGCTAAGGACGAGCTTACTCCTGAGGGATGCACTCTCGTGGCTTGCTTCTCCAGCAGCGCTACAGGAGGAGGCGCAGAACGGGCTTTCTCGGCCCTCTCGAACGCCCTGTCGATCATGACGTGGAAGACGATGACGATGAAGATGACGAAGATGCACGTCAGGAGCCACACGTCCACCATCTTGAAGTAGGACGTCTTGGGGAGGTGGGAGGACGCCTGGGAGGATGACAAGGGGTTTGAGGATGAGGGTGTTCGCAGTCTGAGGCGTTGGAAAGAAAATATTAAAGAGGTGAATGTATTCCTTTGGTGTAGAACCTTATTGAAGCACACACACACACAGACACAACACACACACACACGCACACACACACACACACACACACACACACACACACACACCACACACGCACACACACACACACACACACACACACACACACAACACACACACACACACACACACAAATCAAACACGCCAAACAAACTTGGAAACAAAATATTAAAGAACTGAATGTATCCCTTTGATGTAGAACCTTATTGAAGCACACAAACACGCACACACACACACACACACACAACACACACACACACACACACACACTCACACACTTCAAACACACACACACACAACACACACAACACACACACAGACACAACCCACTCACACACACATGTCCATACATCCCTATCCACATCCACATATACAATAACCTCATCACCCCATATTACCCCCAACAGCACACCCAACCACAAAAACACAAAACCCACCTGCGTGAACAGTGTAGCCATAACCAGCAACGCCGTGAGAGATCCCAACACTCTGGCCTGGAAGATACCCACCCGGAAGTACAGTGTGACGTAACTCACAATCACTAGCAACATGGAGGGTATGTAGACGTTCATGAGGATGTAGCCAGCACGTCTTATCAACGAGACTGTGAAAGTGAAGAAAGGGAGATGAGAGAGAATGAGGAAAGGAGATTTTCAGGGTGGTGGAGGTGGTAAAGAGAGGGAGGAAGGGAGATGAGAGAACAGGTTAAAGGAGAATGCATGGTGTGGAAAAGAGAGAGGAAGGAGAGGAGAGAACAGGGAAAGGAGAATGCATGGTGGAGGTGGTAAAGAGAGGGAGAAAGGGAGATAGAGAAAGGGAAAGGAGAATTCATAGTGGAGGTCGTAAAAGAGAGGATTAAGGGGAGATGAGAGAACAGGGGGAAAGGGGATTCATGGTGAGGGTGAGGGAGAGGGAGGAAGGGGTGAGGGAGGGAGGGGAGGAAGGGGTGGAGGGAAGGGAGGGAGGAAAAGGGGTGAGGGAGGGAGGGAGGAAGGGGTGAGGGGGAAGGGAAGAAGGGGTGAGGAAGAGGAAGGGAGGAAGGTTGAGGGAGGGAGGGAGGAAGGGGATGGGAGGGAGGGGAGGAAGGGGTGAGGAGGGAGGGGAGGAGGGAGGGAGGGAGGGTGAAGGCGGTGAACGGAGGGAGGAAGGGTGAGGGAGGGAGGGAGAATGGGAGTGTGTGAGTGAGTGAGTGAATCAAGGGAGGAGGGAGGCGAGGGAGGTTGAGGGAGGGAGGAGGTGGGAGGGATGGGGATGGAAGGGAATGAGGGAGCGACTAAGAACAGGTAGATAGAGGGAGGATAGAGGAGAAGGATAAAAAAAGGGGATACGAGGAAAATGATAGCTAATGACAGAATGAGGTAAAATGAGGAGATGAAAAGCGATTGAACTAAGAATCAGGTAGAAAGTTTTAGAGGCAGAATTGTGACCTATTAGTATCATATATAGATATATGATACATCATTATGATAATGATTAGAACCATAAAATCTATATCCTATTAAGTTTCAAAAATTATCGATGAACTCATATCAAAAGAAAGAAAAATAAATTTCGTTTCATGTACAAATATGAATATATTAAAATAGAGCCAAGACACGATGACGAGAGAGAGAGAGAGAGAGAGAGATGAGGAGAGATGAGAGAGATAGAAAGAATAGATAGATAGATAGAATAGATAGATTAGATAGTAATAGATAGGATAGATAGAGAGAGAGAGAGAGAGAGAGAGGGTAAAAAGAGAAAGAGAAAGAAAGAAAGAGAGGAAATGAGGGACACACACACACAGAGGCTCAAATTCTTCAAAAGAGATCCTCAATCCTTCACAGAGAGTCGTAGATTCCATTACAATACAGAACAAAAACGCATCGAACTTATACATCATTTCATTTATTATTGCCTCAGGCGTGTGGCAAGCATTTTTTTTTGACTGGATATAAATTTTGCGGTGATTCATTGGGCTAAATTGATGGTTATTTCTTTTTTATCTACGAAGAGGAAAATCACTTACTGAAAATAAATAAATATAGTTTAATAATTTCATCAATTGATCATATATTGATAGTGTTTCTTTTGCGATAATTGAATGTTCTCCGAGTGTTGACTCATGATAATAATGATATATAACAATTAATATAATGATAATTGATCCACCTCTACTTGAATGAGCAATCATTAGCGAGAGGATTCCATTTTTTTTATTTCCATGACTATGTTTCCTCTATTTCTTCTACTGAATAAAATAACAAGAGAGAGAGAGAGAGAGAGAGAGAGAGAAGAAGAGAGAGAGAGAGAGAGAGAGAGAGAGAGAGAGAGAGAGAGAGAGAGAGAGAGAGGAGAGAGAGAACAAGAAAAGAACAATCACACAAAAAAAATCTAATAAAAATATAATCCCGTAAAAAAATCACCCAACCTCCACCCAAGAGAAGAGAGAGAGAGAGAGAGAGAGAGAGAGAGAGAGAGAGAGAGAGAGAGAGAGAGAGAGAGAGAGAGAGAGAGAGAGAGAGAGAGAGAGAGAGAGAAAATCACCCCACCACAAAAAAAAACAAACAAAAAAAAACGCCATTCCATTTCCCCCCAAAACACAACAAACCCAGCCTAGCCCCCCCCCCCTAAAAAAAAAAACCCTCATAACTCACTCTTCACATGCATGACGGCGAAATCCATCTGGTTCACGAGGTCGACGCTGACTCCGCCCACCGTGTATTCGACCAAGTGAGGATTTCCGACAAAAACCGCTTCGCTTTCTCCTTCGTCGAAGACCAGGAGACGCGAGGAGGCCGACAACATCGTCAGCCTAACCGGCATTCCTGTTGGAGGTCGGGAGGGTTGTTGGGGCTGTTTGAGAGAGGGAGGAAGGGAGGGAGGAGGGGGGGGGAGGGAGGAAGGGGAGGAGGGAGGGAGGGTTGTTAGGCTGTTTTGAGAGAGGGAGGGATGGAGGGAGGGAGGGTGGGAGGGAGGGAGAGGGAGGGGAGAGAGGGAGGGAGGGAGGGGAGGAGGAAGGGAGAGAGGGAGGAAGGGAGGGGAGGGAGGAGAGGGAGGGAGAGGGAGGGGAGGGAGAGAGAGAGAGAGAGTGGAGAGAGAGAGAAAGAGGAAGAGAGAGAGAGAGAGAGAGAGAGAGAGAGAGGAGAGAGAGAGAGAGAGAGAGAAGAGAGAGAGAGAGAGAGAGAGAGAATAGATAGAGAGAGGGGGGGGGGAATAAATAGATTGATAGTGAAACCATGTTACTATCAAATAACATTCCTGTGGGAGCACCTGTATTAGAAGGATTTTAAACATCAGGGGACATTACAAATTTTTGGTAGTTTAGAAGTTTCGCTCACGTTCCCATGCACAATCACCTACCACCACTGATAAAACCTTGGCCTTTTACCTTGCAAAATCGAATCAAAAATGGCTTTGTTGGTAGATTCTCTCTCTCTCTCTCTCTGGCCAAGACCGAACCGTACTCATGTTGACAGATGTAGAAAACGTATGAATGAGAATGAGTATCTCTACAATACAGAAGATGTATTTGACCGTCAGAAATACATACATTTCTGACGAAGATGTACTCGAAGTCGGTCGGATACATCTCATGTATTGTTAAGACATTCATTCTCATTCATACCTTTTCTACAAGTGACAAGACTAACCGTTACAAAAAAGAAGAACAAAGAAAAAGAAAAGAGAAGAAAAGACGCTAGAATAGTAATAAGAAAAATAAGAAAATATGTTACTAATTAATTTGTGATTGACAGGTAAGGTAATTTATACCTGTACCTCTAAATTATGATAATACGTTCATAATCATTCATTAAATTGCAATTTTTAATCTGTCTACCTTCGGAACAGTCCTGTAACATAAAGCAATATGATTAATGATGAGTATTCCTTTTCTATAATTCTTTGTTGTACGAGGACAGGAGATGACTAATGAATCTGTAGCCTATAATTTAATTGAATATCTAATGGACCATGATTTATGAATTAAGTAATTTATCGTTAGGATGTAGAAATTTTTGTAATATCATTTATCGCTTCCCAAATGATGTTATATTGCACTAAATCAAGAAGTTAAAATAAAGAAATGAACTATTGAATCTGCAATCAATAAACTAACATTTACAGAGTTGTACCAAAATAAGAAAATAGATAAACACGTCAACTTATACAGAGTTATTCATAAATAAGGAAATAAACAAACATTTTTTTTCTCTCTCTCTTTCTTCTTCATTTTCTCGTCCTCTTGTATCACTTACGGTTATCTCTAATCTGCTTGTGTGATTTTACGTGGCTATAAGAACCTCAAAGATTTTAGTGTATTGATTAACATTAATAAGTAGACGATCTTTGACCTATTGTTGGTAGAAAGAAATGTTTCTAGAATTTAATCTCTAGTAGAAGATGTAGTGTTAGTCTTATGCTCACACTTATAGACGAACATGCTTGTATTGTGAAGATATTCGTTCTCATTCATTCCATTCCACATTTGTCAACATGAATACGGTTCATGCTTGTACACAGAGGGTAGGGGAATGGATCGATATATATATATTTTTACGATTCATTTTTTATGTCTATTGTTTTCTCTCTTTGTCTCTGTTTGTCTGTCTGTATTATTATGATTTTCTCTATCTCTCTCTCTCTCCTCCTTTCTCTTTCTCCTCTGTCTCTGTCTCTCTTTCTGTCTCTCTCTCTCACTTTCTGTCTGTCTATCTTTCTGTCTCTCTCTCTCACTTTCTGTCTGTCTGATGTCTGTCTATCTGTCTGTCTGTCTGTCTGTCTGTCTCTCTCCCTCCCTCTCTCTCTCCCTCCTTCTTTCTCCCTCTTTCTCTCCATTCCCCCTTTTCACCCCAGTTAATAGCTCCAGCTTAGCTTTTTCATCGACCCTTTTACACATCAACATGCCAAAGCAGCAAGAAAAAGAAAGTAATGAATAATTTGTATGTAATCGTAAAAACTGCGGCGACACCATTAATCCCTTCCAGTAATGAGGGAAAAATAGGTAATGGTATAGAACATGTATACAAATATGTATGGAAGTATAACAATAAGCTAGGATCTACATATACGTAGAACAAACACACGTAAAAAAGGGACAAACACAAATATGAAAAAAATGTTGTCTTCATCAGTCACCCATTTATCTTTAGTCTGTAATTCCCACACACACATATATATATATTTTTCTTAAAATACGTCCACAAAAGACTGCACTCCACATCATACACTCGCGCATACACACACGCACTCATACAACTCTCTCTCTCCCCCACACACAGACACACGCACATATAATTCTCTCTTTCTCTCTCACACACAAACGCAAACACACGCATGAATAATTCTCTATATCTTACACACACACACACACACACACACACACACACACACACACACACACACACACACACACGCACGCACATGCATACATTACCAACCCAACACGCTTTTCCCTCAACAAGTGCTCTACATGGAGTGACCCCCGCCTCCATAAGTAAACAATATACACAAACATACATAACACGTGAAACTACACTCACGGCCACCCAGCCAAACTTACATAGAAACGGGTACACTACATCAATTATTGTACCTACACGACCCACAGAGACATGTACTAACGTATATATTCTCGTAGGAATATACGTATTGAATGAAATGTAACAAATAAAACCTCGATAAATGTAATTTCACTGTCAGAGACTTATATACAAAGCTATATATTCTCGTAGAAAGATACGTATTGAATTAAATATTACGAATAAAACCTCGTTAAGCGTAATTTTACTGTTTGTCTGTTAGGTTGTTATTCATTAGAGAAGAGGCAGGTAAGAGCATGAAAGATGATAGAGAAAGCCTATGTCATTAAGAGCGCTTATCTCGTGAATTTCTTATGGGATTTTCGTCTTGTTGTGTCGTGCGCGCTTTCAATTAAAGTGCTTGGCCAATTTGTTTACCTGTCAATATGTAGGTGTCATCTTTTTGTTTTATTATGATGATTTTTTTAATGTGTATATATATTTTTTCTTCTTAGTTAGCAAAAATCCCTTATTTTTATTTTCTTATAATAATAATAATAATAATAATAATTATTATTATCATTATTATTATTATTCTTTTTATCATCATTATAATTACAATGTATTTTTTATTTCTATTTAATTATTTATTGATTTATATATATATATATATATATATATATATATAATATATAATATATATGTATATATCTTTTATTTTATTTCATTTTATCTATCATTATATTATTATTATATTCTTCTTCTTATCTTATTTATTTAATCTATTTATTTATTTATTCATTTTTAATAAATATAGCTTTTTGTCTCTCTCTCGTTCTCTGTCTCCTCCCTTCTCTATTCTGTCTGTCCGTTTTTTATTGTAGATCTCTTTCTGCAGGTCCTTCTCTCTGTCAGTCACTTTGTATATCTATTAGTCTGTCAGTCTTTCCATCTTCCTGTCAGTCTATCAGTCCGTCAAACCGCATATCAATTTTATATGTCCACTAGTCAGTATTGTATGAAATGTAAATTGCACCTAAGGAAATAAATAATAAATAAAATAAGAAGAAGAAAGAAGAAGAAGAAGAAGAAGAAGAAGAAAAATAATAAGAAGAAAAGAAAAGAATAAGAATAAAAAGAAGAAGAAAAAGAAAATCCAAATACCTCACATAACATTCTCGACAGTTAAAAAAACTCACTCAAAAAGAAAGAAGAAGAAGAAGAAGAAGAAGAAGAAGAAGAGAAGAAGAAGAAGAAGAAAAGAAGAAGAAGAAGAAGAAGAGAAGAAGAGAAGAAGAAAGACGAAAGAAGAAGAAGAAGAAAAGAAGAAGAAGAAAGAAAGAAGAGAAGAAGAAGAAATATTTGCAACCATAAAAAATAAAACAATTTGCACCTAAAAGAAGAGAAAAAAAACAAAAAAAAAAGACTTCTTGAAACCGACAGCTTGAAGGTCTTTCCTTTTTGTTTGCCAAGAGAGGAGGTAGGGAGGGGGGGGGGGGGAAGGGGCTATTCTATTTTTTTTTCTATTCTCTTCCTTTTGTCGGACGCATTACCGATGAATATTGAAGATAAGGCTTGTGAGAGAAGAAAAGGAGGAGGAGAAGCAAGAAGGGAAGAAGAAAAGAAAAGAAGGAAGAAAAAATAAGAGAAAAATTGAATAAATCAAGATAACAAAAGAAATAAAGGAATGTAAAGTGATGAGCATCATAAAAAATTAGGATGAATAAAAAGACAAGTTTGTCGTTAGAGGGGAAAAGAAAAAAAAGAAAAAGAAAATAAAGTAAAAATGTGAGCGAATATGATGAAAAAAGAAGAATAGACGAAGTGGGAAGTGAGTGAAAGAAGACAATCAGTTAAAAGAGGAGAAGGATGATAACATTATCATACTTCTCACATTTCTAATTATCGAATAATTCTTCTTATTATTGACATATGAGTTCATCTTTTAATTTTTTATAAGTGTCCATAGTTGGCTATCATCATTATGCAATTACTCATTACTATCATCAATCTTATAGTCGATTGATTATTGCTATGGTTACCCTTCAACATTATGATATGATTTTGAGTCAAATCACCATTGTTACTCCTATGATCATTATTATCATGACAATTATATTTTCAATTATCATTATTATTATTATTACTCATATTATTTATCAGTATGATATCATTATAATCAACAGTATCATTATCATATCATCCTAATTATCCTTATCATTATTATCATTGTTATTATTTTCATCATTATCATCATTGTTATCATTATTTACCTATTATCATTTATCATTATTCATCTTTGTTATTATTATTTATCATTACATTATTGCTTATCATTTTCATCATTATCCTCATTGTTATCATTATTACCAATTATCATTATTTATTATCATTATTATCACCGACTAAAGAAGTACATGTTTTTGGTAGCGTTTCTGATGTTTTTTATTGCGTGGTTAGTTCAGTTAGTTTGTTAGCTCGCCTCTTTCTATAAGGAAATTGCTTATTATCATTATTATCATCTTTGTTTTGTTTATTGTTATATCATTTTCTTTGCTATCATTTTGTTTAACAATTATCATCATCATCACCATCATTATTATCATTATCTTTATTATAATCATTATCATTACCCTTACTCTCATTATCAGCGTCATCATCCTTATCATCATCATTACGATTGCTGTAACAATAACAATCATAATAACAATTATCATTATAATAAAATAACAATGATAATGTTAATAATAAATCATAATTACAATGATCATTATCATCATAACAATCCTCATTATCATCACATATCTTTCCTTCACTGCAGGTTTCAATAACATGCAACACAGCACAGGAAAACCCGCCTAAGTAAGCACCAAAGCAATAATTATGCAAAACAATTGACAACAACAAAGGCACATTTTATACAAGAGGAAATGCTTTATACAACAGGATGGAAGGGAGTCAGTGAATCAAAAACGTGTCTTAATTTCTTTGATCGATAAAAGTGATCAGGAGGGAATGGCATATTGTGTGAAAGATACGTCAAGAATGGTTTTAAGAAAGAATTGGTTTGTGTCGCAGAATTGTCGAGAGAATAGTAAGTGTGATTTTGTGTGATGAAGATATAGAATGAAAATAATATTTGGAGGAGGTGTAGGATAACAAACGGACGAGTAGATATAAAACAAAAAAAGAAGATAGAAGACGCACACACACACACACACACCCACAAAAACACACACACACACCACACACAAACACACATCACACACAACATACATGCTTTAAAAAAAATACATCTATATACCATCATCATAACTACGACCAACAAACTTCACATAAATAACTAAATGATACACCCGATATATATCCAACAACCCAATAAAAAAAAAAAGAAAAAAAAAGAAAAGTTATCAGGAGTGAATGGCATATTTGTCGAAAGATACGTCAAGAATGGTATTAGGAGGAGTTGGTATGAGTCGCAGAATTGTCGAGAGAATAGTGTGATAAATAATATTTGATGTAGGTTAACAAACGAGTAGATATTTTATAAAACAAACAAACAAACAGACAAAAAAATAGAAGACACACACAAAACACACACACACACATACAGACCACACAATCACAGCGCACACACACACACGCACGCACATACACACACACACAACAGAAACAAACACACACCACACCACCCCACACCCACCAATGGGCAAGGCACACACACACACAAACACGCCACACACACATACATCACAAAACACACTAGGCCAGATAAATGCTTTCAAAAACACAGGTCTAAAGTAACACCACCACTATCATAGGATGAACACGGACCAACATAGCATTCAGAAGTGATTCATAAATTATCATGAACTGTATAACACACTTTCAGATATGATGATTAGAAATTCTATACCCAACACCCCAGACGCCGCAGGATAATATCGAAATACACCACAGCAAAACAAAGTGACAAAAAAGACGATTACTCAAGCTCGGTTTAGCTGCTGGTCCACTGAACAATAGATGGTCAATGCAGAGAACGGAACACACAAAAGAATAAGGAACAACGTGACTGCACTTGTTGGTCCAACGAACGCCAATCAAAACAAACAAAAGAGAAAAATACAAAAGACATATTTATCTGCGCACTTGCTGGTCCATAAACATCAATATCAAAAAAAAATAAAAAAAAAAAATAAGTCAATGTCACTCATGTAGGTGTTGCTGAGAGAGTAACCATACAAACGCCAATCAAGATGCAAGTGACAAAACATAAAACAAAACAGTTTAAACCACTTCACGAGTTGCTGGTCCAGACATATCTCTCCAATTCTTGATATAACAAAGACAAAAAAACCAAAAGAAACAACAGTTTACTCACTTGGCCTGGTGTCGGGAGCAACCCATCAAAACAAACACACCGAAAACATAAGAAAACGAAAATAAACATGTATTATGCTTCCTTAAGCTTGGTCCACAAACCAATTAAACCAAATATAAAAAAGAAAAACTTATTATACATTCCTCATTTGCTGGTCACCGAACACCTACAATCAAATTAAGAGAACGCAGAAGAAACAATAAGAAGTGATATATTGTACTGATTTTAGAGTTCTACTGCGCACATTGTCGTGTCTGCATTGATGTAATTGCATACAGATGCCAGAACTGATATCCATGGGCCTGTCAAGACAAACAAGAAAGACAACAACAAGAAAAAACAATTACGGAGTGCACTTTGCTGGTCGTCAGAACACTCCCTAAGTCCGAAATCTGCTAAAATTCAAACGAAACAAAAGAAAAACAATTTACTTGCACTTGCTGGTCCGACAACGCCCAGATTCAAATCAAGAAAAGAAGAAGGCAAATACAAAAACATTTACATGCACGTTGCTTGGTCCATAACAACCCAGAACTCAAAAAACAAGTAAAAAAAAAAAAAAATAGAAAAAAAAAAAAAAAAAAAAAAAAAAAAACACGAATTTACTCACTGCTGGTCCAACAACCCAATCAAATCAAAACAAAAACATTTACTCACTTGCTGGTCCAACAACCCAATCAAATCAAAACAAAACAAAACAAAAACATTTACTCACTTGCTGGTCGAAAGGATACATCGACAAGTCAAATTCACACTGGAATGTCTCACTGTATTTCCTTCTCACTGTGAGCGGGTTTTCCCATCCTGAGTAGACCTCCACTGCGAACAAAAATAGATAAATAGATAGATAGATAGATAGATAGGTATATGGGAGAGAGAATATGAGAATATCGAAATATGAAAGATATATATTGATAGATATGTATATGAGAGAGAGAATATGAGATCGAAATATGAAGATAGGTAGTTCGTAGATAGATAGGTATATGAAAGAGAGAATGTGAGAATATCGAAATATGAGAGAGACATATTAATAGATAGATAGATATATGAAAGAGAGAATGTGAGAAATCGAAATATGAGATAGTATATTGATAGATAGATAGGTATATGAAAGAGAGAATGTGAGAATATCGAAATCTGAAAGAAAGGTATATTAATAGATAGACAGGTATACAGGAAAGAGAGAGTAAGAATATCGAAATATGAAAAGTATATTCATAGATAGATAGGTATATGAAAGAGAGAATGTGATAATATCGAATATATGAAAGATAGGTAGATTCGTAGATAGATAGGTATATGGGAAGAGAGGAATGAGAATATCGAAATATGAAGATAGGTATATAATAGATAGATATAATGAAGAAGAAGAATGTGAAGAAATATTGAAAATATGAGAGAGACATATTAATAGATAGATAGATATATGAAAGGGAGAATGTTGAGAAACAATGCGACAATGAATAAAGACTTAGGTATACTTATAGATAGAAAGGATATATCGGGAAACGGAGAGAAGAATGTGAGAATATGAAATATGAGATAAGTGTAATAAAGGTTGGTAGATAGATAGGTATATGAAAGAGAAATAAGTAAATTGATAGATAGATCGAAATATGATAGGTATATTGATAGATAGATAGGTATATGAAATATATATAAGTCGATTGATAGGTATATGAAAGATAGGAAAGTATATTGATAAACAGATAGATATATGAAAGATAGATAGGTAAACTGATAGATAGATAGGTATATGAATAACTATATAGATCGTAAATCGTAAATCGATAGATAGATAAGCATATAGATAGATAGATAGATAGATAAGTAAATTGATAGACAGATAGGTGTATAGATAGACAGGTAGATAATTAAAAGGACAGATAGATAGGTATATGAAAGACAGATAAGTAAATAGATAGAGATAGATAGGTATATGAAAGATAGACAAGTCAATAGATAGATAGATAGGTATATGAAAGATAGATAAATAAACTGATAGATAGTTATATGAATGAACTGGTAACTGAACGGATAAGGAAATGAATAAATCAGTTATAAAATAACAATATATGTATGAACAAATGAGCATATAAAAGAAAAAGAAAATGCATAAAACGTAATTAAGATAATAAGGGAATCAGAATGAAAAGATAAAAGACGAAGATGAAGAAATCGACGAAGAGGAAGAGGAAGAAAAAGAAGAAAAATATTAATCTAAAATGCAATTACTGAACAAACTCACGATATTCATCTGCAGTAAGAAAGAAAAAGAAAAAAAAAAAAAAGTAGAAAAGCAATAAATTTGGAATTAAGCTTTTGAATTCTTGTACGAGAAAAAAATTCTCGAAGAAAAAAAAGAAAAAATAAATTATAATATACATTTGTCAGCACGAATTAAGCTTCTGAATTCTTTGTCTGAATACAAAAAAAAGAAAGAAAAAAAATAAATGAAGATAATTTGTAGTTTAACAGTGGGTTAAAAGATGAACAAAAAGAGAGAGAAATGTAATTGGATACATATTTGTAAGCAAATACTGCATGTTTATCGCTACTGATGTTGCTAAGAAAGATTTTCTTCAATATTCGAACTTATTTATTATAACAAAACAAACATCCAAGTACTTCTATAGACCCCCTCTTCGTATTTCCATCCCCTTCCTCCCTCCAGCTTTAACCACGCCCCCCTAGCCACGCCCTTTAAGCTCCTGGGATCGTGTGCTATTCCCTTTGCATGGCTTACTCTCTCCCCTCTGCTCATTTCCCCTCATGACCTCTGACCTACCTTCTTGGGGTCGCGTGTCCCCTCCCATGGTCGGCTCCCCTGACATGAGCACCATCATGGTGGCTTCCTCGTCGGCGTGGGTGATGTGGTTGCCTCGCGTGTTGGTGAAGTCGACGGTCGGCACCCACAGTTCTCGCATGGTGTTGTATGGTACCCTGGCAGAGAGAGAGATGGAGATTTGTGTTAAGCAAGCAGTGATTTTAAGTTTTATTGATCTATTTACTTTTTATTTATTTTATTTTTTTGTCGAGATCTGTCATCGCATGGCTATCTTGATGATTAAGGCACCGTCCCCTGGCCACGCCCTGCGAGCAATCAATGCGGCCCACAGTGGATAAAGCGCTGCTTCGACCACCTGTTGAGGGTGTAGTCCTTGTTCAGGGTTGAGGTAGTTGACCGCCCCTCGCGCCACGTCAGAGTCAGGTTGTAGTTGATGTGGATCATCATGGTGCTGGTCCTGACGTCGGCGCTCTCGAGCACCATGCGGACGCCGACGGGAAGCGGCGCCGAGGCGGCGGAGGCGACGTCGCTCGGCGGGAGGTCCGGCCGGTACACGGGCGGGAACTGCACGAGTTCGCAGCCGCTCTCGTCGCTCTTGTCCCTGCAGTCGAACTTGAGGTCGCAGCGCTGGTACAGGGGGATGCACGTGGCGTCGTCGCACGAGAAGGAGCCCGCCCCACAAGGGGTCAGCAGGAGCACGTGTTCCACGGGCGGCTTCCTCCCGCAGACGGGGCGCTGCAGGGCCCAGCTGTGGCGCCCCATCGGGAAGCCGAATTCGTTTTCGGAGAGGATGGCCACGACCTCGTTCCTCTGGCGGTCCCACCAGACCCAGCGGCCGTCCGTGTCGTTCCTCATGATCATGTAGCTAGAGTAGCCGCGGAAGTGGAACTCCCCCGAGGCCCTCTGGCGGGCGACGAAGTGGATGTTCCTCGGGAACTCCTCGCACGCGCCCAGGAGCGTCCACACGAGCCCCTCCGGCACGTCGCACACCGCGCACAGCTTGCGGGAACACGAGACGTCGGTCAGGCCGTCCGAGGACCCCTCGAGATATATCGCTGCGCAGTTCTGCAGGACGTCCCCGTCGGGCGCCCCGGGTCGCCACGAGACCTGCGCGGGGAGGCCGTTCTTGTGGTACGTCCATTCCCCTTCCGTGGCGACGTCCGTGACCCCCGTCCACAGCCTCGAGCAGGTCTCGTTGTCGGGGAAGCCAGAGAGGAGTCGCCTGAGGTCCTCCACTTCTGCCCTCCGAGGCGTCGTCACCGAGCCCCCCAACCCCTCGCACACCTGGAAGGCCGCCTTGGAGGACACGGGCGGGAAGAGGAACTGCTTCGTGGCTCTCCTGTCGCTGCAGAGCCTCTCGGAGGGGACGTCCGCCTTCGTCACGTCGCCGTGCATCGTCCAGGCGTCCGTCCAGGCAACCAGATCCCCCGCGCTGCCCTTGCACTCCACCAGCGACGCCACCTCGTCCACCGCCAAGGCACGACTCCACACGTTAACCTGCGTCGATGGATTAATAAATCGTCCGTCAAACGAATCAGAATGAAATTTGCAATGATCCTAAGCCACCTAAATCATAATGATGAATCAATAAATCAAGATAACGACCTTTAATCCGAGGAACCAACCGCTGGCGACCCAGACACCTAAATATAGGAAAAGGAAACGAGACTTAAAACCAAATCCTCGACCTAATACCTCCGTTATCTCGCCACTGAAGCTCCTGACGGCATCCCAGGCGCCAACCTTGAGTCGAGTCCCACCTACAGGATACTCGGGGCGTCCTGCCTGGCTTCCTTGCAGATCCCCATTCAGATAG
>NW_020869190.1:696219-701219 GCF_003789085.1 Penaeus vannamei
TACTCTGATCATAATGAGTCTTACAATAGTGAAGGAAATAACAATGATGTATAAATTATAATGTATTGTTGATGATGATGATGATGATCTCGATGATAATAATAATAATGAGGAAATGATAATGATAGTGATAATCATAATTATAATTAAAATAATGTTGGAAAAATCGTGATTATATAATAATAATGATAAAGATGAAAATTATATTAATAATAATGATACTAACGGATAATAATACTAATGAAAATAATAGTAATACTAATAATGAGAACAACAATAATAACAATAATGAGGTAATATTGTTAGTGATGCTGATAAGAACAATAATAGAAAAAGATTCTAAAATTACGAATAATAACAGTCTTTGTAGAAAAGAATGATGGTAATCTTACTTATAATAGGAGACTGATGACACCATGGATAAAGATAGCAACAACAAAATGAACCTCGATAATAACAAATACAATGCAAATAATAATAAAAAAAAACACTAGAATATTAACACCGGAAGCAACTTACAATTGAAACAAAACATTCCTGATGAATATGACGAAAAACAAAACAAAACAAAACAAAAAGCAAAAAAAAAAAAAAAAGGGGGGGGGGAAATATTCATAAATACAAATCATAAACTCAACCAAAGATAAACACGCAACCGAATCACAACCAACAAAACAAGAAAAGAAGTAACAAAGAATGAAAAAAATGAACTACAAAAATCCACCACACACAATTCAGTCACAGACCACGACCAACGAGACACCACATACACACAACCTCCTTCCTGGAGAGCCTGAGCTACACTGACCACCCAGAGACAAATCGAGACCGGGCTTAGCATGGCTACACTGACACGCCCACACTCCTTTGAGGGGAATTTTGTGTCTGTGGTTTGGTGGTGTTATTGTGATGGTGATGGTTGCAATGATGATGATACGAGTTATTTGTTTACTTGTATTATCATTATCATTCTTGCTATTGTTACTATCACTATATTTTTTTTGTTATTGACATCATTATTATTATCATTATCATGATTGTTATTACTATTATTATGATTATTATTATAACAAATATTATTACCACTATCATTTTAATCCTTATTGTTATCATTTTTGTTATCCGTATCGATGTCATCCTTATTTTCATTACTATTAAGATTATGATCTTTATCACTATTAACACTATTATTAATCTATTGCCTCCACAATAATTACCCCATTTTCAACTTTTTTTTCTAGATTCGCCCATTGCTGTCTTTCAAAAAGTAGTTACATACGTTTTTTAACTATCTTGGGAAGAATGCAATGCAATATAAAAGAAAATCGGTAACTTTGATATTCTAAAAAGAACAAAAGATTAAAAGGAAATGTTCAGAGAAACACGATAATGAACAACATTAATTTTGATAGATGAAACCGCTCAAAATGTGTTGAAATTGGTTCATGGCGAAAGGTGAGTGTTAGCTTGAAATGGTCGCCTTTGGATATGGCAGCTGAGTGCAATTTACAGTACGATGACGCTTTCGAGAAATTCCTAGGAAAAACGGAATTAGATTATTTACGTATAAGGATGTTTATATGATTTTGCAACAGAAATTATTGACAATGACAATGCACACACACACACAGTATATATATATATATATATATATATATATATATATATATATATATATATATATCATATATATATATATATATATATATATATATATATATATATATATATATATATCGTGGTGATAGCAGTAGCGATGATGAGGATAACAACAGTAGTAATATGATAATAAATATTATTATTATATCATTGCTATTAATAAAAGCTACAGTATTCATGATATTGGCAACAATAATCATGGTCATAGCACTAGGAAAATACAAAAAATCACCATGATTTCTTTTATCATAAATGAATCTCAACCCCATGGTTATGAAAATACACAATGTGGTCAGTACTATACTACTTATAAACTGGATTCAAATTCTTTACATATTCGTCGAGTCTTAAAAAATTTGAAAGTGAAAATTTCTTAACTAACTCATTCTACACAGACACACTTATTCACTCTTTCTCTCGTCGTTTGACAGTACCACAGTTGACTGATTGGATGTCCTTATGAAATAATAACATCTGCTACCAAAGTACTCGAGAGGAAGCCAATAAATGCCAAGAGAGAAATGGACAGATCGATGTTCCTGATAAAATAACAAAATGTGGAGGCTGAAATAGGGGACAGGATAATTAAGAAAGAATTTGGAGAGGCCTACTTCTTGTTGTGAAATGTAGCAAGCTGGTCACACACACACACACACACACACACACACACACACACACACACACACACACACACACACACACACACACAACACACACACACGCACACACACACACGTTCCCTACATGTTTAATAATAAAACTAAAACACTGATTGTATAAGCTGTAAGCAAAACAGAGCAAGCCATGACAATTACTTATCATCATCTATATCTATATTTGGACATTTGTTCGAGCGAATTCTGTAAGGTAGATGGGGTCTGAAATATCTTGTAATAGAAATTGAAATGGATTGTGATAAAAATAGATGGGCATTGTACCCATGATTTTGTCACCAAGTGAACATTCTTATTGTCAACGAATTTCTGGAAGTGAATAAAAGGTTTCTTATGACATATGACTGTATACTTATCAAAGGTTACATAAACATGTACATGTAACTGTAGTGGTAGAAATAATTGTAGTAGTATTATCTCAATTACTATATATATTAGTATATCCCTGAAAAGATAAAGAAAATGTACACGTTTTGCCATTCATAGAAAACTTAAAGATTACTTTTAGGGGGTACCTTTTCCTTACGTTAGATTTCTCCAACATCAAATTGAGGTAACTAAGAAGGAACAATAACACGCACTAAATATCTGACTTTATCACTGCTGCCCCTGGTATCACTATTAATCAATCTATTATTTTCCCATATATCTATAACATATATTTTTGCCATTTTTATGTGTATTGTTATAGTTAGGCATTCTTTTTACAGTCAACATTCTATCAAAATTTTACGCTCATTTTATGATCCTTCTCTATTCATTCCTCATTTCTTGCGCTTTGATTATTTGCGGTCATGCTAATTACTGCCCGGTAGGACCTAGTGCTATTAAATCTACTGCCCGGTATTGCAAAGTACTAATAAATCTACTGGCTGGTAGCTACAAACGCATCATTTGTCTTTTCTTCTTCTTATAAATTTAATGTTTTTAGGGAAATCTATGCATATATTTATTTTCAGGTTATTTCATGGTCGATTAGACGAGATTTTGACTTGCCTATTTATGACTATACTGCTTTAGGTACTCGTATCAAGCCGCCATGTTCGCAGGGGATTAGTATAAAAGAGGGAAGGAACGAAAGTCTTGGCATAAAGGCATTATGTTTGTCTTTTATCTTCATAATTAATAATCCTTGTATTTTATAATTAATTATATTATGATTAGCCTCGTAACTAACACAGGTAATGCTATTGTGAGTTGACAAAGTCCCCTAATAATGAGCCTAATCTTACCTTAATTACCTTGAAAACATGAAATTTATAAGAAAGAAAATAATGCGTTTATATTTGCCAGGCAGTAGAATCATTAGCACCAGGCAGTCCCGGGCAGTAATTAGTATGACCCATTATCTGTCGCAGTTTAAGGTGACTCATACCACTGCTTCGTACTCGCTTCACAATTTATTGGAATGCTGTCAAAGGCTAAATGGGAACAGCTAAGGCCTTAAGTCACCATGTTCTTCCTTATGTACGTGTTGCCAGGCCACTGTTAACTCTCGAAGTACTCTATACATCACTGATATCCCTCTGCGTAATCTATATCTATCTACACATCCGTCAACACAAGGAACAAGACTATGCAATAAGCACGTCAAAACAGGGGACCATGTCTACGGTGTAATTCCCTGATCGCAGCCCTATTGGAAGCCATTTAATGAGAGTTAATCCGGGCGTCTTGGAGAAGATGGTGCATGGTCCTAACACATGCAAGATTATGCCAAGATTATGTTTTAGAGGAAACAAAAGATAGAAAACAGCAAGATGGGTATTGGCGAGAGGGAGAGATAGATAGATAGATAGATAGATAGATAGATAGAGATAGATAGATAGATAGAGATAGATAGACAGATAGATAGAGATAGATAGATAGAGATAGATAGATAGATAGACAGATAGATAGATAGATAGATAGATAAGATAGGATAGATAGAGGTTTATAGATAGATAGGTAGAGATAGATAAGATAGATAGATAGAGAGAGAGAGATGAAGATATAGACAGATAGATAGATGAATATATATACATATATAGATAGATAAACATATAGGTAGAGAGAGAGAATGAAAGAGAGAATTACCAAAAAGAGAGCCATTTTCAGTTCTGTTGTCATCATCACTGCATTTACTGGTGTAAGTCTGATCATGATTTTAAAGATTTTCGTTAACATTATTACTATTATCAATATCAAGACTCAAACCGATTTTTTTTTTATCAAGAGTGAAATCATCATCAAGTTGACAATAAACAGGTCGCCCAAAATGTTTATGGGACAATTTGCCAAGAATTTAAAACATTGTCTCTTCAGTGCCATGTAGATAGTGGTGCGTATTTCCCTATTGTTATTCACTAGTCCATGGGGAAAATATATTTTTTGTACTAAGGATATCATGAAGGGAAGGGCAAGAAAACACACGAATATACACACGAAGCAATAGTGAAAAGGCCTTCGGCATATTCGTGTGTTTTCTTGCCCTTCCCTTCGTTGTTCCTGTTGCAATCTGTTCAACATGAATTCCACACATAAGGATATCATTAAAAAATGAAAACCAACTGTGAATTATTGAATTATTCATATGTAGATAGACACCTAAGATTAGGAATACAATATTATCAGTGGCATTATTCTAGATCAAAATGCATGTAGAGACATAATACCTATTGAAACACC
>NW_020869190.1:708719-712039 GCF_003789085.1 Penaeus vannamei
AAAAGAAAGAGAGAGAGAGAGAAAGAAAAAGAAAAAAAAGAGATAAAGAACACCAATCAACAGCATTAAAAAAAAAAAAAACAAGAAGACGAAGATGTCCCTCTCACCTTTCCATCTCTCCTCCTTCCTCCTTCCTCCCTCCTCCTCCCCTCCTACTCCTCCCCACCAATAATATCCCACCTGCCGCTCCCTTTGCCCCTCCCCTACCCCCCCCCCCCCCAACAAGCCACCACCACCGTCTTGTCGACCACGCAGGGGGCCAAACGGAGATGTTATCTTAAACACAAAGGAAGCCGACCTAACCCAGGCATAGCATTGGTCAGATCACACACAAGTGCCCATATACCCCAGGTTGTGTTGTGTGTGCGTGTGTGTTGTGTGTGGTTGTGTTGTGTGTGTGTGTGTGTGCGTGTTGTGTGGTGTGTGTGTTGTTGTGTGTTGTGTGTTGTGTGTGTGTATGTGCTGTGTTGTGTGTACGTGTGTGTGTGACCCTATATCCACTTCACACGCACACACACGGACACAAACACACACACACACACGGATACATACGGACACGCACACGGACACATTCCAACGGCAGGATAACCACACCATTACCTTCCTCGGACTAATTTTCATACACGCGTTTTGGTGCTGGTCATTCGTATGTTAACTGTTACACGCATTATGGTGTTGATTTTGTTGCCTTGCATTTTCTGTTTGTCTGTCCCACTTTCTCTGTTCTCACTCTGTCTGTCTGTCTACTTTCTCTGTCTGTCTGTCTGTCTGTCTGTCTGTCTGTGTCTCATTTCTGTCTCTCTTTCTCTGTCTGCCTGTCTCACTTTCTCTGTCTCTGTCTGTCTGTCTGTCTCACTTTCTCTGTCTGTCTGTCTCTTCTCTGTCTGTCTGTCTCTGTCTGTCTGTCTGTCTGTCTCTCACTTTCTCTGTCTGTCTGTCTCACTTTCTCTGTCTGTCTGTCTCTTTCTTGTCTGTCTGTCTCACTTTCTCTGTCTGTCTGTCTTCTGTCTGTCTGTCTTCTCATCTGTCTGTCTCTGTCTCTGTCTTTCTCTGTTTGACTGTCTCTGTCTCTGTCTCTCTGTGTTTTTGTTTTCTTTATTTTTCTGATTGACTGTGCCCCCCCTATCTTCTTCGCCTTTCTCCGCCTCCTCCTCCTTATGCTGCCCCCTTCTTCAGCCCCTCCCCCCCTCCCTCCCCTTCCCCCACCCTCCCTAATCCCTTTTCTCTCCCTTCTAAACACACACAAGGACAAAAAAAAAAAAAAAAAGAAGAGAGAATCTTATATATCTACGCCGCCCACTACCATCACCCACCTGCCCGCTGCCCACCCGGCCACCGCCCACCGTTGCCCACCACAAATAACAGCTTGAAATACCTCGTAATTTACACCCACCGTGGCCAATCGCTAACTATTTAGGAATAGTTAAGAGACTAGAGACTTACCTGCTTGGGGTTGTCCCTCTCTTGTTCCTCCTCTTCCTCTTCCCATTCATCTTCTCCTCTTGTTCTCTCTCCTCTGTCCCTCCTCTCTCTCTCTCTTTTCTTTTCCTTCTCTATTTATTTCTCCCTTACCCTTTTTTTTCTCTCTCTCCCTCCTCTCCCCCTTTCCTTTCATTTTCTTCTCTCTCTCCTCTCCTTCTTCCTACCTCCCTCCACCTCCTCTTCTCCTCTCATTCGCTCTTTCTTCCCCCTTCTCTCCCCTCTCCTTTTCCCTTCCCTTTCCCCATCTCCTGTTCTCACTTCCCCCATATTCCTTCTTTTCTCCCCCTTCTTCTTTCCTCCCTCCTCTTACTCCTTCCAGTTCTCCGCCTCCCCCTCCTCCTTACCTTTCTCCTTTCTCCTCTACCCTCCTGCCTCCTCTCCTTCCCTACCTCCCTTCTTCCATTTTCCTCTCTCACTCCTCTCCTCTCCTTCCCTCTCTCTCTTCCCTCCCTCCCTTCTTATTCTGTGTTATCCTTCCTCCCCTTCCTTCCTCCCTCTCTTCATCCTCCCTTTCCCTCCTTCTTCTCCTCTCCTCCGCCTTCTTTTCTCACCCCTTCTTTTTCTTTCCCTCATTCTTCCTGAAAAAAAAAGAAAGAAAAAGAGAAAAAAAAAGAAAAATCGAAGATAAACAAAGAGAAAATCAGACAATAAACAAACAAACAAACAAAATATATAAAGAAAGGATTCATATGAAAATAAATCAACCGAAAGATTTACATAATGAGACAGACAAACAAATAAACACAAACAAAACGTGGGGGGGAGGGGAGGGGAGCAAAGCAAAAGATCTAGAGGCTAGGGCGAAAAAGGGGGGGAGGAGGAGGAAAAGAAGAGAGGAGGCGAAAGGAAATGGAGAATAAAAGACGGAGAGAGAAAAGCTAACTGACAGAGAGAAGAAAAGGAAATATTCAAGGAATGCAAACCGGAAATAAGGGCCAAAATAGGACCACACATAAACATTTTTTGGAGGAGAGGGAGACAGAAAGATGGATAGAGACATGGAGGGATAGACAGAACGATAGACAGATAGGTAAATAGGTAGATAGATAGATAGACATAGACAAATAGGTAGATAGATAGAGAGATAGATAGATAAATGGGTAGATCGATAGATAGATAGATAAATAGATAGATAGATATACAGATAGATAGATAGATAGATAGATAAATAGGTAGATAGATAGATAGATAGATTAATAGATAGATAAATGGGTAGATAAATAGATAGATTGACAGATAGACAGACAGATGGATAGAAAGAAAGATAGATGGGTAGATAGATAGCTATATAGATAGGTAGATAGGTAGTTAGATATATAGATTGATAAATAAAAGAATAGATAGACAGATATGCATTGATAGATAGATAGATAGATAGACAGATATAGAAACAGATGGGCAGATATACAATAAAACAACAATGACAGGATCACTGACAACAAAAATAATGATTAGAATAATAACAACAATAGCAATAACACTCATTAAGAGGAATACCATCTTTTTCGAATCAAAATGTCATATAATAAATGAATAAATCCATTATAGTTGTTTATCTTTAACCCTTTCTGAACGTAGCCTACAAAAGTATCTGTAATTCAATAAAAGATATCTTTTATCATTAATCTTACGATTTAATTTGAAAACGCCAGAAAGAAAAAATCAGATTTAAGTCACAGAATAATTATATCAATATTTTCTATATATTTTTAGTATTTCAGTATTTATCAATATTTATTAGTATCGAAGAGCCAAATCGTTAATGAGGTCCTCAGTCACATTATACTAAAGAAGATTTGCTCTCTCTCTCTCTCTCTCTCTCGCTCTCTCTCTCTCGT
>NW_020869190.1:712139-714639 GCF_003789085.1 Penaeus vannamei
CAGAAAGCGAACAGGTCTCCTCTTCACGGCAGAAAGCGAGGTCGTTAATCCTATGCATTTTACATGGGGCGGACTTGATAACAATGCCATTCGGAGGAAAAATCTCGAATATTTTATTATCTGTTCTTTATGTCTTCTCCTTTTTGTGTGTTTATCGATTTTCTTTATTATTTTTTTGTCTTTATATATATATATATTTTTTTTCATTTCCATTTTTTTCTGTCCATTATTTTCTTCATCCTCTATTTCTCTTTTCTCCATTTTTAATATCCGATATTCTTATCTCGTCATTATCATTATCTTGTTTTTATTATCATTGTTATGTCATCATTATTATTGTTATTGTTTTATCATCATCATTATCATTGTTATTGTTTTTATTATCATCATTATTATTGTTATTGTTTTTATCATCATCATTATCATTGTTATTGTTTTTATTATCATCATTATTATGTTGTCATTAATCATCATTATCCTCTGTCATTATTATTTTGTCAATATATTATATATGCATTATTATCAACATTAACATTATCATTACCAACACGCCATCATCAATATATACTTCGCTATAAGCAGTGTTTATACATTTCTTCTCCACTTTATGAATTTTATTAATTGTCTATGTTTCCTATAATACTTACATTCCCCCCCCCTCCCCCGATAATACGGAATCAAATGATATATCTCTCTCTCTAAATTAATTCTTTATCTTTTATCTAAATTAGAGGTGTGTTTATATAATCCTCCTCCTCATTATTAATTCAATTAATTAATATTGTTTCCTATGATATATATATTTGTTTCCCTCTTCAATGATACATAATCAAATATTCTCTCTCTCTCTCTCTCTCTCTCTTCCATCTCTCTCTCTTCTCCACTCTCTCTCCTCTCTCTCTTCTCTCTCTCTCTCTCTCTCTCTCTCTCTCTCTCTCTCTCTCTCTCTCTCTCTCTCTCTCTAAATTAATTCTTTATCTTTTTATTAAAATTACAGGTGTGGGACGAAGAGCTCAGCCGCATCGTGCAAGCGTGGATCAACCAATGCATTTTCCAGCACGACTGTGGCAAGTGCAGAGAGACATGTGAGTCAAATGAGAGACTTTTTTTTATTTGTTTATGTTTATTTGTTCATTAATTTGTGTATTTTTTATTTTTTGATCTTATTATTGTTTATTTTTATTTATCTATTCATCTAGTTTATTTGAGAGCGTCTTTTCTTTTTCTGTTTATTAATTTTTTTTTATCTTTCCGACTTCCACCTAATGAAAGTCAAATGAGCATCTTTGGTGTCGGGATTCTCGGATGCGTGGAATAAGATAAAGCGAGAGAGAAATGGGAGAGAGAGAATAAGGGAGAGGGAGATGGAGGGAAAGGAAATGGGGGAGAGGGAGGGAAAGAGGGTGAGGGAGTGAGAATGAGGGAGAAGGAGGGGGAAAGAATGAAGCAAAGAGAAAAATGGGAGATGGAGATGAAGATAGGGAAATGTGGGAGAGAGAATGAGGGAAAGAAAGAAAAGAATAGAATAGAATAGAAGAGATGAAAAGAGAAGAGAGAGGAAAAATAAAACAAAAATAAAGATATAAACGGAAAGAGAGAAAGAGAAAGAGAAAGACAAGAGAAAGACACAGCACGAACGGAGAGTATGAACGACAGAGATCGTCAACTCAAATTCAAATTCAAATTCAAATTCAAATCAAACTTAATTCATTGATTATTCCCATTACGAATCAAACTGCCGCCCGCATTTTGTATAGACGTAAATCACTGTATACATGAATGGCCATGAATGAGAAATCTACAATATATTCAAATGACTTTATCAAAAAAAGAGAGAAAAAATATGGACGACGTTTTCGAAATCATGAAAAGAGAATGGGAAACGAACGCAAAATGGAATAAGATATAAACAGATTAATATATCAATACATGATAAATAGATAAATTAATGAATAAATAAATGAATGAATAAATAGATATATAAGTAAATAGATAGATAAATGAAGAATAGATACGTAGATAATAACTGTATAAATGAATGACCATGAATGAGAAATCTATAATATATTCAAATGACTTTATAAAAAAAAGGAAAATGGAAAACGAACGCAAAATATAATAAGATCGAAGGAATAAATAAATAAATGAATAAATTCCTGAATATATAGATAGATAGATTAATGAATAGGTAGATGAATAGAAAGATAAATGCATGAGTATATAAACAGAGAAATAAATGAATGCATGAATACATATATAGGTAAACAAAGGAATAAATCAATGAATAAGTAAATAAATATATGAATAGATGAATAAGCAAATAGATAGATAAATGAAGGGAAGAATAGATAATAACTGTATACATGAATGGCCACGAATAAGAAATCTACAATATATTTAAATGACTTTATATAAAAAAAGACATTTTCGAAATCAATCGTGAATCAATCTCTATTTCTGATCAACGAATGACTTAGAATGGAAAAGAACAAAGAAATTG
>NW_020869190.1:717139-727139 GCF_003789085.1 Penaeus vannamei
TTTTTCAGCTCGATTCGGCGTGGTCAAAAACCTCTCCTCTCCCTCTCCTTCTCCCTCTTCCTCTTCCTCTCTTCCTAATTCCTTTTTTTCTCCTTTTTTTCAGCACGATTCGGCGTGGCCAAAACCTCTCCTCTCCCTCTTCCTCTCTCCACAACTAACCTCCCTCTCCCCCACCCTCTCACCTGTTCTCTTCCTCTCTTCCTAATTCCCTTTTTTTTACCTTTTTTCAGCACGATTCGGCGTGGGCCAAAACCTCTCCTCTCCCTCTTCCCACCTCCTCTCCTTCTCCTTTCTCCCTCTTCCCTCTCTTTTCTAATTCCTTTTTTTCCCTTTTTTCAGCACGTTTTCGGCGTGGGACAAAAAACCTCTCCTCTCCCTCTCCCCCACCCTCTCCTTCTCCCTCTTCATCTTCTTTTCTCCCGCAATTCCTTTTTTTCCCTTTTTTTCAGCACGTTTCGGTGTGGGCCCAAACCTCTCCTCTCCCTCTTTCTCTTCTTTTCTCCACAATTATTTTTTTTTTTCCTTTTTTTCAGCCTCTCTCCTAATTCCCTTTTTTTCCCTTTTTTCAGCACGTTTCGGGCGTGGGTCAAAACCTCTCTCTCTCCCTCTCCTTCTCCCTCTTTCTCTTCTTTTCTCCACAATTCATTTTTTTCCCGTTTTTCAGCCTCTTTTTTTCCCTTTTTTTTTTTTTTCAGCACGTTTCGGCGTGGGCCAAAACCTCTTCCTCTCCCTCTCCTTCTCCCTCTTTCTCTTCTTTCTCCACAATTAATTTTTTTCCGTTTTTTTCAGCCTCTCTTCCTAATTCCTTTTTTTTTCTTTTTTTTCAGGCACGTTTCGGCCGTGGGTCCAAAAACCTCTCCTCTCCCTCTCCTTCTCCCTCTTCATCTTCTTTTCTCCACAATTATTTTTTTTTTTCCTTTTTTTCAGCCACTCTTCCTAATTCCCATTTTTTCCCTTTTTTCAGCACGTTTCGGCGTGGGCCAAAACCTCTCCTCTCCCTCTCCTTCTCCCTCTTTCTCTTCTTTTCTCCACAATTAATTTTTTTCCCCTTTTTTCAGCCTCTCTTCCTAATTCCTTTTTTTTTTTCTTTTTTTTTTCAGCACGTTTCGGCGTGGGTCAAAACCTCTCCTCTCCCTCTCCTTCTCCCCTTCATCTTCTTTTCTCCACAATTATTTTTTCCTTTTTTCAGCCACTCTTCCTAATTCCCATTTTTTCCCTTTTTTCAGCACGTTTCGGCGGTGGCGCAAAACCTCTCCTCTCCCTCTCCTTCTCCCTCTTTCTCTTCTTTTCTCCACAATTAATTTTTTTTCCTTTTTTCAGCCTCTCTTCCTAATTCCTTTTTTTTTTTCTTTTTTTTTTCAGCACGTTTCGGCGTGGGTCAAAAACCTTCTCCTCTCCCTCTCCTTCTCCCTCTTCATCTTCTTTTCTCCACAATTATTTTTTTTTCCTTTTTTCAGCCACTCTTCCTAATTCCCATTTTTTCCCTTTTTTTCAGCACGTTTCGGCGTGGGCCAAAACCTCTCCTCTCCCTCTCCTTCTCCCTCTTTCTCTTCTTTTCTCCACAATTCATTTTTTCCCCTTTTTCAGCCTCTCTTCCTAATTCCTTTTTCTTCTTTTTTTCAGCACGTTTCGGCGTGGGACAAAACCTCTCCTCTCCCTCTCCTTCTCCCTCTTTCTCTTCTTTTCTCCACAATTCATTTTTTTCCCTTTTTTCAGCCTCTCTTCTAATTCCTTTTTTTTTTTTTTTTTTTTCAGCACGATTCGGCGTGGGTCAAAACCTCTCCTCTCCCTCTCCCCCACCCTCTCCTTCTCCCTCTTCCTCTTCCTCTCTCCACAATTCATTTTTTTTCCTTTTTTCAGCCTCTCTTCCTAATTCCCATTTTTCCCCTTTTTTTCAGCACGTTTCGGCGTGGGTCAAAACCTCTCCTCCTCCCTCTCCCCCACCCTCTCCTTCTCCCTCATCCTCTTCCTCTCTCCACAATTCATTTTTTTTCCTTTTTTCAGCCTCTCTTCCTAATTCCCATTTTTTCCCTTTTTTCAGCACGTTTCGGCGTGGGTCAAAACCTCTCCTCTCCCTCTCCCCCACCCTCTCCTTCTCCCTCTTCCTCTTCCTCTCTCCACAATTCATTTTTTTTTCCTTTTTCAGCCTCTCTTCCTAATTCCCATTTTTTTCCTTTTTTCAGCACGTTTCGGCGTGGGTCAAAACCTCTCCTCTCCCTCTCCTTCTCCCTCTTTCTTCTTCTTTCTCCACAATTCATTTTTTTCCCCCTTTTTCAGCCTCTCTTCCTAATTCATTTTTTTTCTTTTTTTTTCAGCACGTTTCGGCGTGGGTCAAAACCTCTCCTCTCCCTCTCCTTCTCCCTCTTTCTCTTCTTTTCTCCACAATTCATTTTTTTCCCTTTTTTCAGCCTCTCTTCCTAATTCCCTTTTTTTCCCTTTTTTCAGCACGTTTCGGCGTGGGTCAAAACCTCTCCTCTCCCTCTCCTTCTCCCTCTTTCTCTTCTTTTCTCCACAATTCATTTTTTTCCCTTTTTCAGCCTCTCTTCCTAATTCCCTTTTTCCCCTTTTTTTCAGCACGTTTCGGCGTGGGTCAAAACCTCTATCCTCTCCCTCTCCTTCTCCCTCTTTCTCTTCTTTTCTCCCCACAATTCATTTTTTTCCCTTTTTCAGCCTCTCTTTCCTAATTCCCTTTTTCCCCTTTTTTCAGCACGTTTCGGCGTGGGTCAAAATCTCTCCTCTCCCTCTCCCCCACCCTCTCCTTCTCCTTCTCCCTCTTCCTCTCTCCACCAATTAATTTTTTTCCCTTTTTTTTCAGCACGTTTCGGCGTGGGTCAAAACCTCTCCTCTCCCTCTCCTTCTCCCTCTTTCTCTTCTTTTCTCCACAATTCATTTTTCCCCTTTTCAGCCTCTCTTCCTAATTCCTTTTTTTTCAGCACGTTTTCGGCGTGGGTCAAAACCTCTCCTCTCCCTCTCCTTCTCCCTCTTTCTCTTCTTTTCTCCACAATTCATTTTTTTTTCCTTTTTTCAGCCACTCTTCCTAATTCCATTTTTTCCCTTTTTTTCAGCACGTTTCGGCGTGGGACAAAACCTCTCCTCTCCCTCTCCCCCACCCTCTCCTTCTCCCTCTTCATCTTCTTTTCTCCACAATTCATTTTTTTCCCTTTTTCAGCCCTCTCTTCCTAATTCCCTTTTTTTCCCTTTTTTTCAGCACGATTCGGCGTGGGCCAAAACCTCTCCTCTCCCTCTCCCCCACCCTCTCCTTCTCCCTCTTTCTCTTCTTTTCTCCACAATTAATTTTTTTTCCTTTTTTCAGCCTCTCTTCCTAATTCTTTTTTTCCCTTTTTTCAGCACGTTTCGGCGTGGGCCAAAACCTCTCCTCTCCCTCTCTTCTCCCTCTTTCTCTTCTTTTCTCCACAATTCATTTTTTTTCCTTTATTCAGCCACTCTTCATTAATTCCCTTTTTTTTTTTTTTTTTCAGCACGTTTCGGCGTGGGTCAAAAACCTCTCCTCTCCCTCTCCTTCTCCCTCTTTCTCTTCTTTTCTCCACAATTAATTTTTTTTTTCCCTTTTTCAGCCTCTCTTCCTAATTCCCTTTTTTTCCCTTTTTCAGCACGTTTCGGCGTGGGCCAAAACCTCTCCTCTCCCTCTCCTTCTCCCTCTTCTCTTCTTTTTTCTCCACAATTCATTTTTTTCCCCTTTTTTCAGCCTCTCCTCCTAATTCCCATTTTTTTCCTTTTTTCAGCACGTTTCGGCGTGGGCCAAAACCTCTCCTCTCCCTCTCCTTCTCCCTCTTTTCTCTCTTTCTCCACAATTATTTTTCCTTTTTTCAGCCTCTCTTCCTAATTCCTTTTTTTTCTTTTTTTTCAGCACGTTTCGGCGTGGGTCAAAACCTCTCCTCTCCTCTCCCCCACCCTCTCCTTCCCCCTCTTCTCTCTTTTCTCCACAATTCATTTTTTTCCTTTTTTTCAGCCCTCTTCCTAATTCCCTTTTTCCCTTTTTTCAGCACGTTTCGGCGTGGGACAAAACTCTCCTCTCCCCCACCCTCTCCTTCTCCCTCTTCCTCTTCCTCTCTCCACAATTCTTTTTTTTTCCTTTTTTCACTTCCTAATTTTTTTTCCTTTTTTTCAGCACGTTTCGGCGTGGGTCAAAACCTCTACTCCGCGGGTGACTTCAAACTGAAACCCGTTGACTGGAATCGACCTTTAAATGCCTTTTTCGATGAGGTCGACATGATGGATAAGAGTGAGGTCGACTCCTTCCTGTGAGTATTTTTTTGGTGAGGTTTGGTTGTGGAGGAAGTGGTGTGAGGTGGTTGGGTGTTGGTTCTTTCTCATTATCTCTCTTTTTCTTTTTCTTTTTTGCTCTCTTTCGCTTTTTCCTTCTCGCTCTTTCTCTGACTATGTCTCTTTCTTGCTCTGTCTCTCTCTCTGTTTCGCTTTTTCCTTTTCTATCTCTCTCTCTTTCTCTGTCTTTGTCTCTTTCATGCCTCTCTCACTCTCTCTCGTTTTCTCCTCTCTCTCTCTCTCTCTCTTTCTCTCCTTCCCTCTCTCCCTCCCACCCTTCCTCCTTCCCTCTCTCTCTCTCCTTCCCCCCCCCTCCTTTCCTCCTTCTCTCTCCCTTTCCCCCCCTCCTCCCCTCTCTTCTTTCCCTCCCTCCCTCCCACCCTTCTTCCTTCCTTCTCTCTCTCTCTCCTTCCTCCTTTATTCCCTCTCTCTCTCCTTCACCCCCTCCTTTCCTCCCTCTCCCTCCCATCCTTCCTCCTCCCTCTCTCTCTCCCTCCTACCTTCCTCCTTTCCTCCCTCTCTCTCTCCTTCTCCCCCCCCCCTCCTCTCTCTCTATCCCTCTCCCCTCCTCCTCCTCTCTCTCTATCCTTCCTCCTCCTCCTCTCTCTCTATCCCTCTCCTCCTCCTCCTCTCTCTCTATCCTTCCCCCTCCTCCTCTCTCTCTATCCCTCTCCTCCTCATCCTCTCTCTCTCTATCCCTCTCCTCCCCCCTCCCTCTCTCTCTCTCTCTCTTGCTTGTACATTATTTATCGTCCTATCCAAGCCCACGGCCATTCTTTTCCCGCATTAGCCCGGACGGCCATATTTTACTTTTAATCTAGTTATTTTCGTTACAGATAATGCGTGAAAGATATGTGGAGATGGATGTGAATGCATAATCGTTCATATACACGTGCAGGGTGAATACACGCGTACATACGTATGTATACATGCAGGGTGAATACACGCGTACATACGTATGTATACATGCAGGGTGAATACACGCGTACATACGTATATATACATGCAGGTGAATATACGCGTACATACGTATATATACATGCAGGTGAATACACGCGTACATACGTATATATACATGCAGGGTGAATACACGCGTACATACGTATATATACATGCAGGGTGAATACACGCGTACATACGTATATATACATGCAGGGTGAATACACACGTACATACGTATATATACATGCAGGGTGAATACACGCGTACATACGTATGTATACATGCAGGGGAAGGTGCATTCATGTGTAACTGTACATGTGGATGTAAATATAGAGGTATACACTTCGCGTACATATACAGACAAATGCAGATGAATACAGACAAACACATACACACAGAAACATGCACACACACACAAACACACACACACACATGCACACGTACAGGCACATACACACACACACACACACATACACACACACACACACACACACACACACACACACACACACAAACACACACACACACACACACACACACACACACCACACACACACACAACACACACACACACCACACACCCACACCCACCCCCCAACACCACACACACCCACACCACACAAACGCACACACGCACACACGCACCCATCCACCCACCCACCCACTTACCCACCTACCCACCTACCCACTCCACACACACACACAAACACACACACAGAGCAAGATGCACACCCAGTGCTTGCGAGCTTCTTTGTTTACATTCCGTTGCACCTAACCGTATGCAAATTCAGAAGGTGCTCTTTTGTTTTGGAAGTTATGGCAACGATCTCCCGTGTTTGTAATGTCGGATAAACATTTACTTATATTTTTCCAATTTGACTATTTTTTGGGAAAAGTTTGTGTTTCATTTCGCTTGTCTTGTTGGGTATTGGGTGTGTTTGGAATGTGTGTTTGTGATTTTCGTTTTATTTTTGTTTTATTTATTTATTTATTTTGTTTTCTTTGTTGTCTTTTCCTGGAGTTGATATTGTCTCTTCTCTTTCTTTTTATGTTTCTTTGTGTGTGCATTTGCTCTCTTTCTTACTCCTCACCCTTTTCTCTCCTTTCTTCCTTCTCTCTCTCTCTCTCTCTCTCTCTCTCTCTCTCTCTCTCTCTCTCTCTCTCTCTCTCTCTCTCTCTCTCTCTCTCTCTCTCTCTCTCTCTCTCTCTCTCTCTCTCTCTCTCTCTCTCTCTCTCTCTCTCTCTCTCTCTTCTCTCTCTCTCTCTCTCTCTCTCTCTTCTCTCTCTCTCTCTCTCTGTCTCTCTCTCTCCCTCTCTCCTCTCTCCTCTCTCTCTCTCTCTCTCTCTCTCTCTCTCTCTCTCTCTCTCTCTCTCTCTCTCTCTCTCTCTCTCTCTCTCTCTCTCTCTCTCTCTCTCTCTCTCTCTCTCTCTCTCTCTCTCCCTCACTCCCTCTCTCTCACACACACCCACAACACACAAACAAACACACACACCTAAACAAAACGAACCACAAACACGAACATAACCGCCCCCCTACCAAAAAAAAGACCATTTTTCCCCCAATGCCATTAAAATTCACCAAAATAAATAAATAAACTGCAGACCCGCCATTTTTCTTTTTCTCTCTCCCCTTACAGCGGGAATCGCGGGGTAGGCCACTACACTCAGCTTGTGTGGGGCGCGACCTCTCACGTGGGCTGCGGGTATATCGCATATAAGAATAACAGATATATACAGAGTTATTATGCGTGTAACTACGGCCAGGCAGGTGAGTTTCGAAAAGAGGAAGGTGTGGTGTGTTGATGTATTCAGTGTGATTTAGGTGGGAGTAAAAGATTTGTTTTTTTTTAAAGATCGAGTCATAGATTTTGTGTTTGAGTAGGTTAGTTATTTGATTAAAACGGGATTCTGATGTTTGAGTTATTGGTTGATATCCAATGCTCGTCTCCAGTTGTTTTTCTTTTACTTCTCTCTCTCTCTCTGTTTATCTTCTTTTTCTATTTCATTATCACTTTTTTTTTTTTTTTCTCTTGTCATGCTTATTCCTCCGTCTTTATTATCACCATCACCATCATCATCACTATCAATATCATCATCATTATCAATGTCATCATCTTCGTCTTAATCATCATCTTCGGCTTCTTCATCATCATCTTCGTCTTTATCATCATCATCATCAAATTCATCATCCTTTTCCTCTTTATTCTCCTCCACCTCTTCCTTCTCTCCTCATCCTCTTTTTGTCTCTTCTTCCTTCCCTCCTCTTTATCCTCCTCCTCTCTTTATCCTCTTCCTCCTTCCCTTCCTCTTTATCCCTCCTCTCTTCCTCTTATTCTAGTTCTTCTCCTCCTCCTCCTCTTCCTCCTGACAGCGCGCTTTACATAATCACGAATATCTTCTAAATCAAAGGATTATCTTATCTTATCTTTCTCGTCCGTTTTTTTTCTTTTGTCTTTCGTCGTTTTCAACGTTTCTCTTCCTTTTTATTCTTCTACTTCTTTCTCTTGCTTTTTCTTCTTCTTTCCTTCTTCTTTTCCGCTTCTTTCTTCTCTGCATTCTTCCTTTCTTCTTGCTTTCCTTCATTTTCCTTCTTTATTTTTTCTTCTTCTCTTCCTCTCTCCCCTCCTCTCCTTTTCCTCCTTTCATCCTCCAATCATATTTTCTTCTTCATCACCCATCTCTTCTCATCTATCCTTCTCCTCCTTCTCTTCTTCTTCACTCATCCTTCCTCCTCTCATTTTCTTCTTTATTTTTCTTTTCTATCTCTCCCTCCTTCCTCCTCATCCCTTCTTCTTCTCCTCTTCCTCTTCCTTCATCTCCTCCTCCTAATTTCTTCTTCTTTCACATCATCCCTTCTTCTTCTAATCTCTCTCCCTTTCCTCCTCCTATTTTTCTTCTTCTTCATCATCATTTTCCTTCTTCTCCTTCCTCCTCTCTCCTCCTCCCTCCTCCTCCTATTTCATCTTCTTCTTCTTCATCACCTTCTCTTTCTATCCTCTTCCCTCCTCTCCTATTTTCTTCTTCTTCATCATCACTTTCCTCTTCCTCCTTCCTAATTCTCTCCTCCTCCTCCTCCTATTTTCTCATCACCTTCCTCTTCCTCCTCTTCCTAATCCTCTCTCCCCTCCTCCTCCCCTATTTTTCTTCTTCATCACCTTCCTCTTCCTAATATCTCTCCCTTCCTCCTCCTCTCCTATTTTTTTTCTTCTTCTTTCCTCCTTCTTAATCATCCTCTTCCTATCCTCCCCCTCCTCCTCCTATTTTTCTTCATCATCCCCTTCCTCTTCCTCCTCCTTTATCACCATTTCCTCCATTCACAGGCAACTACGTGAACCGGAAGATCTACAGCGTGGGACCGGCGTGCTCCAAGTGCCCGGATGGTGCTTCGTGTTCCAACAAGTTCGAGGCTCTTGCTCGATGGGTGGAGGAGGTGGAGAGGAGGGAGGTGGAGGTGGAGGAGGAGGTGGAGGTGGAGGAGTGGAGGTGGAGGTGGCTGGAGGTGGAGGAGGTGGAGGTGGAGAGTGGTGGAGGTGGAGGTGGAGGTGGTGGAGGGGAGCGGAGGAGGAGGAGGAGGAAACCTCCTGGCGGCGGAGGAGAGGAGGAGGAGGAGGAGGAGGAGGAAGAGGAAGGGGAGGAGGAGGAGGAGGCAATAAAGCGTGCAATATGAATGGCGAATGCAGGCTCTTGTCCGGAGACGCCGCCTCCCGAGTGGCCGCAAGATCAAAGAAGGCTTTTTGCCCCTAATGACGGCGGCCATTTTGAAGAGGGGCGTGACGTCATCGAAGCCAGATTTATTTACAGAGAGACGAAAAGGCAAAACTCTCACGATTTTCTTTTCATGAGAAATGCACTTGAGGAAAAAATATGAAGTCTATATATTTAGATTTTTATTCTACGTTTTTTTTTTCGTGAGTTTTCTTTACGTGTCACAAATATGCGAAAAAAGCTTTATGTGTGTTGTTCATATTAAGAAAGTAATATGCTAATGTACAGTGCAGCTTCAGTCGCGGAGATGAAAGAGCAATGCAAGCTTATTATTTATAATAGCCATGTACTTGACAGAGAAAAATTAATGTAAACGTTGGAATAAATTATGATAACCATGAATTATGTGATTTCGCCCAAGAGAGTTTTTGCCGGAGTGAAGTGAAATACAAATTTATTCGACGCAGAAAGTTGAATGTAGACAAAATGTGGAGAATTTAAACAAGCAATTAGCAGAGGCTAATCTGATACTTCTTTGCATTTTGTAATCATGGGAAGTAGGAGACGGAGCAAACTTAAACAAAAGTAATGGCAGCCTAAAGAAAGAAAAGAAAAGAAAAAAGAGTTTAGGTTCGCTCTCCCTCCAAAACCTTCTCCCAGGCCGACATGTCACCCTCACACGTATCTAAAAACTCTCCACAAATGCAATAACACTAACTACACTAAAAATAAAACGTATCCATCAACGACAGGCAAAAAAACAAACCCCATTTTCACTCCTGTCACCGCAAAAAGGGAGTAAAACAAGACAAAAAACAGGAGACAAAAAAACAAAAAAGTTTTAGGCCCGCTCTCCCTGTGTTGACGCGCCACTCGGCAGACATAAGAGGTCACACGCAGACAATTAATCATGGCAGTGCAGGATGGAGTGCTGACATTCCCTCTCCAGCGATCCTACCTTAATTGAGACAAATGGCAGAGGCGTCGGACTCTCTTTGTTTACTTAATACTCTGGCTGGAAGAGGGAGGAATTTGACGGTCTTTTTAACGGGGTCGAGTCTCGAGGCGT
>NW_020869190.1:731472-743972 GCF_003789085.1 Penaeus vannamei
TGTCTTTGAAGGAGGCAAAGATGGAGGAGAGAGAGAGAGAGAAGAGAGGAAGAGAGAGAGAGAGAGAGAGAAAGGAGAGAGAGAAGAGAGAGAGAGTGAGAGAGTGAGTGTGAGAGAGAGAGAGAGAGAGAGAGAGAGAGAGAGAGCGAATGAGTGGGAGAGAGAGAGAGAATGAGAGTGAGAGAGAGAACGAAAGAAGAGAGAAAAAGAAAGAAAGACACGGATGGAAGACAGGCAAAAGTGAAGAAAAACATTAACCAACCAAATACGTAATTACGTAACTACCCTCAGCTCCACAATCCTTTTCAAAGTCATCTCACTCTTTAGACCCCACTGTCAGGAAAACAGACAAACAAACATTATACATTTCAGTGATACAAATATATAGGGTAAAAATCGACCCATTGGCAAAGAAAAAATACCAGCATTTTTTTTTTTTTTTTAACTATATTCGCAAAAAAAGAAAATGACCTCAATGACCTAACGAGCTTAGATGTTTGCTTAAAAAGGGGAATTTTATTTTTTTTATTCTGATTTTATTACTATCATTTCGTTTTTGTTTCTTGGCGCAGAATTATGGGCGGATGTACAGGAGGCCAGTAAAGTGGGCGTCGACAGATCACGCCCATTGCAACTGCTTTCAACTGCGTGAGGGTGGAATGCACTTGTATATGTTCACCCGAGATGTGTTTTTTTTTTTTTTTTTATTTTATTTTTTTATTTATTTTTTTTTTTTTACTCTGATACAACATAATCTTTATTATACACTCTCTAGTACAGTATTATTTCGAACGTGAGAGCAGTATGGGTTCGATATGAAAGAAAAAAAAAACATGGTTTAGTGACAAGTCTTTTTTTATTTTATTTTTTGTGTGACCGGAATTCACTTGTAAGGGTAACGCACACACACGAATATGATGTTATATACTGCATATATATATATTAATTATATATATATATATATATATAATATATATATATATTATTATATATATATACACACGCACAGAAACATATACATGCATGTTTCTCTCTATATATACATACATATAAGAATAACTGCAGAGTCTCTCTCTTTATCTATTAATCTATTTCTAACTATTATCGTATTGTACAGCTGCCGAATAAATTCGCTTAAAGGTACGATGTGCACACAACACCACACACACAACACACCACACACACACACCACACAAACATATATATATATATATATATATATTATATATATATAATATTATATATGTGTGGTTTGTGTGTGTATATATACAAATAAACAAATATATATAACTATACATACAATATATATTATATATATATATATTATATATATGTACATATATATAATATATTATATATAATAATATTATATATATTATACATATAATATATGTATGCATATATATATATATTTATATATTAATATATATAATATATATATATATATATATACAGTGTATATGTGTGCGAGTTGTGTGTGCGTATAATCTATGAATGAATGAGAGTGAGCACACTAATACAGATACTTGTAAAGCTACAGGTATATATTTAGCCTCCCTCAGCGACTAACCACATTACAGCCAAAATTCTCGACATCTCAAATGTTTTTTTTAACTAACTTCGTCTCTTTAGAAAAGAACTCGATGTCTTTGTTAGACTTGGTCCGGCTCAGTTCTTTGTTTTATAAATAGCCATGATGTTTTGCGAAGCTTTTTACAATCAGTATCAAATATAGTTATCAGTGTTCGCCATTATCATCTACGTAATCATATAGGTATATATATATATATATATATATATATATATATTATATATATATATATATATTTTTTTTTTTCTTTTTTTTTCCTATTTTTTAATTATAAAAGTGAAATGCTAGAATATTTGTACTAAAACCAACTAGAAATAATTTTATAATTTGTAGTAATAACATAGGGTATGATTATCAAAATGCTGTTTTAAAAAGCTATTCACTCTCGCCCATGCCTTTTCTCCTCGTGTCAAGATCAATTCTATGTAAACAAAGTCTAACAAAGAAAGGTACACAGCGCAGCACCACTTAGTCCTTTGTGAACCACTGGGATCATCTGCGTCGCTTTTTTACGTCGAAAATCCGCGAGTGCGATGGAAAATCATGTAATACTTTGTATGTTGTTTTACAGAGAGATTCTGTGGTGTGGGAACCTATGTAACATGTATATACTGTACGGCATGAATCTTTATACTCATATACATAATACCATATTGTGTTGAAGAGAATTCAGACATGTCTTGATAGATAAAGGCAGTTTATGCATGATTTCCTGTAGTTGTCAAAGGGTACATAATAAAACGCAGACACGTTAACACAAAAGGATTTTAAGTAGATAGTTATTGCGAGAGAAATTCGCTATTGCGTGATGGATAACCCTAGAACATACGAGAAGGCTGTATTTAGCTACTTATACAACAGTCTCTGGTCAATAGCAAGTGTCCTGGTATGGCAGAAGGTGCTAGAAAGCCGCCATTAATAATGTCATCAGAATCCCTTAGTGTCAGGTTCTGCACAGAGCAATTGCGTCATAAAACATCACAATGGATTTCAAGGAATGCGCAATGCAAGTCGATGAGTCATTGGGAGATTAAGCACGTGTACCTCTCTCATTAATTCGATTCGAATAATCATAATTATCAATATGGATATGAGATGGAAACACTGATTACTTCATGTTACGTTATTACATTTGGGCAAGAAGGGAAATAATGAAGAAAGGCATGTACGACAAACACTGCCATCTGTCGATTGTATAAATAACTGATTCTATTACAGAAACGGTACTAAGGGAAACCTAGCAAATGCCAACCAAGGGAAAAATGATATCAGCATTTTTGATACAATAAAGTTAATACCTTATTTTACTACAAAACTGTGCAGAAGGAAATGTAAATGAATGTATTAGTAATTGGTTTATATATATAATCATGATAGCTAACAAAACTGAGTTGAATCATGATGAGATACTGCTGACCAGGAATACATTTCGTTCCTTTCATAATCAAGCATTATTGAAAAAAGGAAATTATTGAAAAAAACAACATACTTAAGAAATATCGATATTTTATGTCAACTGAATATTCAATATGCCAAAGTTACCAAGTAACAGGTTTACGAGACAAATTGTTTTACTGTTTCCACTATTGTTATTAATATCATCATTATAATTTATGTTACTGTCATCATCAATATCAGTGTTGCTATGAGTATGATGATAATAATGATAATGATTATCATAATGATTACATTAGTAATAATATCAGTAACGATAATTATCATTATCATTAATATCAACATCATTATCATTATCACTTTATTTAGCATTATCATTATCATCGTTAATACCATGATGATGATAATATTAATAAAATAATAATAATAATAATAATAATAATAATAATAATAATAATAATAACAATGATAATAATAGTAATAACAACAATAATCATATAAATAATAATAATAACACCATCACCAGCTCATAAGTGATCATACTTCTTACTATCCCCACGTATTCTCACCACCTCGGTCATCACCATTATCACATGCAGTGGAATCATCATCGTCATTTAAGATCACGCTCATGATCACAGTTCATCACCATACTGAGTTCTCACCGCCTAAGTTTCACCACAGCGTCACCATATATAATACACGCTCCCCAGTTTAGCATCACCTCATCACCACCCATTATCCTCAGCTAAGCATCACCTCATCACCACACACTCCCAGATGGAGCATCACCTCATCACCACACACTCCCCAGCAGAGAGCATCACCTCATCACACACGCTTCCTAGATGAGCATCACATCAATACCACCCACTATCCTCAGCTGAGCATCCCCACATCACCACCCATGATCCTCAGCCAAGAGCATCACCTTTTCACCACATGCCCCCCCCCCCTAGCTGAGAGCATCACCTCATCACACACGCTTCCTAGAAGAGCATCACTTCATCACCACCCATGATCCTCACCTGAACATCACTTCATCATCACTTCTTCATCACCACACGCTCCCAGCTGAGAGAGCATCACCCTCCCAGCGACCGAGTTTCCCTTCCTCCGCCTACCCCCCCCCTCCCTTCGCCGCCCAACCGTCGACTTCATAAAACGTAAACAAACATCGCCGACCTCAGTGTCGAGGACCGAGGGAGAGAGTGAGGAACTTGCTCGTCTTTGTCCTCTCTCGCGAGCAACACGAAGTCTTTTGGTCCACCATGAGGATTTCTGTGACGACTGAGAATGAGATTTACCCCCTGGAGGTGGCTCAGGATTTGGAGCTGGAGAATTTCAAAGCCTTGTGTGAGATGGAGGTGCGGACTTTCTCTCTCTCTCTCTCTCTCTTTCGAAATGTTTGATATACTTTTGTTGTTTAGACTTTTTTTTTGGTTTTTGGTTCCTATGTTGGAGTGGACTTGTTTTATTGTGTGTAGAGGAAGAGGGTTTTTTTCCCTAATTCTGTGGGTTTTAATCTTTTAATTCTAGGAGGGGTATTTCAAAGGTAGTCTGATAGAATTTGACATTTCTGGATGTGTATACACAGCCTGATGCCTATTATGATTGCTATTTATTACTATTTCCTGTTACCACCCGTACTGGAATCTGTGATTTCTGTCTGCCAGAGATGTAGGTACTCAGTATACCAAGACCAAATTTGATATATGTTAAGCCAGTTTTTCAAATGCTGAATACATGTTTTTTATAACGCACTGTCTATTGTTACGGCAGCCGTAATCAGCTCCAACTGCGCTAGTGTAATGGTAGTGCCTTTTGAGCATGCAAGTGCATGTTTGGATTCTGGCTTCGCATTCCACGAAAATGGTGGGTGATGTGAATAACCAACCTAATCTTACTTAACCAACTTAAACTAACTTAACTCAACCAACCTAACCTAACCAACCTAGTCTAACCTAATCAGCCTTACCTAACCGAACCAACCTAACCAATTATGTTAGGTTGGTTATTTTAGGTCAGATTGGAAATGGGAAAAAGCCTCATCAGACGTAAGTAATTGTCAAAGTTACCAGATTACGTGCATGCGCAGTGGAGTGCCGTAACTCTAGAATATGGATAAGCGAATACAGCTTATCTATATTGTGCCTTCTATAATATGTCAGTGACGTTAATGTTGGGAAATATATACAGGCGAATAAAATTTTGAAAGAGCCATTCACCCAAAATCCTTGGCTGAAAGGGCCTTGATTCCAGACTGGGTTATCACATGCTTTTCCTACATGCTTTTATGGTTTGAAATTTGTTCCACTGGGAATATTGATAGATGGTGATGAAATAGTGTGAAGATATTCAGAAATATTGAAATCTGGCCATTAATGAAACTTTGAATTACTTTCTGCCTTATGAATTAATCTACAGATCTGAAGTAGTTAATGCATACCACACACTTGTGCATCTACTACAGATCTGTGCTCCACACTCATGTACTTGCTACTGGCCTTTGCACATGGAATATTTCAAAGGCAAAATCCAAGCTTATTCAAAACACACTAAACTGTTAACACTGACAGAAGTTTTACCAAGGCTTATCAAATTTCCAAGTAAATGTGCAAGGGTTATAGAGGCATGCAAAATTTCATGTCCTATTAGGTAATAACTTAAAAATGATATTAAACCATCTGCCACAGAATCATCTTTTTGGCTAGTGGCTGCACAAACAGGATGGTTGGCGTCAATCGGCAGTTCCCCCATTTGTGCCTGGCTCTTTTGGTAATTTGTGGACAACTTTATGCACCTAAAAGGTTATATTTGGTTTTGATTTTAAAAACTTTTAAAAAGTGAAGGTTTATCCTCACTTTATGTCAGTGCCATAAAGTTTAACCATGTGATTGTTACCATTACTAGAGGAAATAAAGAATCTCTGTCTGATAAGCCGATAGGGTGGGACTGGCGAGCTATGGTGCTATGTCAAGAATGGATGCCAATCTTCCCGGTTGAGTAAATAACCATTGCAAATATAGCTAGGTTCATTGTCCAGCATATACATTTTTTTTTTTTTAATCATTTGCAATCAATCACTTAAATGAAAGGACTGATATATTACCTTGAGAGAAGTTGTGGATGCTTGTCAGAGTAAAGCAGGTTAAAGCCTTATGTAGAAGGTCAGTTTGAAGGCAAAAAATGTATTATTGTATTAGTTTAGTGCATTTACAAGCTGTGTTTACCACATTTTATCAGTCAACATTCACTTAGTGTTAGCATTTTATAATTGTCTTTCTTTTTCTTTGCATGTTAACATGAAAATTAGTGTAAGTGATTCTACAACTTTATGTATATACTTAGCAGCAATTGGTTTTGGCTGCTGTGTTTAAAGTTTTATGAAAAAGACCTACAACCTGGCATTTTTGGTACTCTGCCAAAGGCAAGAAACCAACCTAACTACCTATCTCTGGCCAAGGTAGATTTTTTTACTCTTCCCTAGTGATATAAGGTTTATATAAAAAAAAAGGCCAGATTCAGTCTTTCTATATTATGATTAGAAAAAAAAAAGTGCTAAAGTACCCAAAACATGGAGCATTAGGAGGCAGTCATATGATTGATTCAGGGGATATGAAGTGAGAGGAATGAGCACCAGGGAATGGGGTAATAGATGTGCGTTTGGGGAGGGTGTAGCTGGAAAAAATCAGCCAAACTTTACCAGAAGTACTTCCTCATGCTCCCTTGCTTTTCGAGACCATGCTCAATCAAGTCTGCTTGACTTGGGTGTAAAGAATAAGAAGTCATTTGATTGATGTTGTCCTTGGACTCTAGGGATGAATGGCATTTTAGATAATTTTTATAGCATCACAATGAATGGTTACTTCCTCATTAGTCCAAAGAGGGTTTGTCAGCTTAAGGAGACCGTCACTATCTAATATGGGTACCCTTGATATGGGACTTAGATTTTTGTTTTTATTTTTTCCTGGTTGGTATGATTATGAAGATGTTACATCCCGTGTTTGGTTTCATTTGGCCAATAAATATCTGAATTAGAAAAATAGAATCATAATTTTTCTTGTTTGGTGCTCCATGCTGTCAGGCTTACTCATATGACATCCTTCATTTATTATCTAGAATTGGTAATAGTGATTTTTTTTTTATGCTCCTTTTATTAGTCTCAAAATTTGATAATGAAGTTAAAAAAAAAAAATTGAAAATAAAAAGTTTCATTGCTGTTTTCAAAAAATCAAAAATAGATATAAATCTCTTCAGTACCTTGATGAGGAAATTTACGCCGCACAATTGCTGGAGGAAATCGGCAGATTTTCTGAAGTTGTGCTCCAGCACGACTGCATATGCCAGAAACACGACTCGGAAACCTGCCAGCAAACTTCCTTTTGCTGATCTTACTCCAGTTCTTGCTGTGTAGGGACATTTGCATTCTGTGTGGCTCCCTTCAGGCATTGGGACAGAAGGTCAGGTGCGTTGAGTTCCCGGTAGATTTCCTTCACGTAGTCAAGCTTCTCACACGGCATCTTGGTAAGGTAGAGATTCTTGGTGCTGTGGAGTGGAAGGTCTTCTTTCTGAGTGATATTCATTTGTGCACATGGGGTATCAAAAAGGGCTGCTGTCTTTAGTTATTATAATTTCCCTCTAAAGCTTTGCCACAATGTAGGGTAGTATTGCCAAATCTCTCTCAATTTTGTTGAAAATTCAGGGTGACGATCTCCTTAATGTCGAGATGAAATTTGAAAATATGGAGTACTTTTCAATATTTTATCATTGGATGTATGCTTTTAAGAGTAGTACTAGTATTTGTTGTTTTTGATACTTTCATCATTATTATTCCTTTTAGTAGTAGTATTAACGTTGATATTATCATCAGCATCATCATTAACCATTATGGGTATTCTGAAAGCATATACCTGAGATGAATAATATTTAATGTTAGTACAATAAAGAGTAATTATCCAACAACCTTGTGATGCATGGATCAGATGGTTGTGATGAGCAATTTCAAAATGCATTTACGTGATGTAGTTGATGTAGACTATGTTTAATACTGAGTGGTACTGTTTTGTGTGTTCTTTATATATGGTGGGTTTTCCTCTTGGGGCATTCCCATTTTAGAAAATTACTCATTAACGAATAATATCTCATTAATTATGATGTTGATGGGAAATGGAAAGGGTTTTAATATCAATTGCTATACTAAGAGGAAATAATTGAAAATACAGCTACCAGGATCTGTACTAGCATGAATTATTCATGTAAGAGGGACAGTCAGGCCTCACTGACATCTCAATTGTAAAAGCACCAGTACTGGAGAGAAGACTTCAGTATCTTCTCTCGTGCTTTTCTTAAAAGATTTAAAGACAAGTACAATTAAAACAGTCTTATATTGCAGGTAGGAATTCCAGCTGGAGAAATGATGGTTGTTTTCAATGCACAACCACTCACCGATGATAAGAAGACTCTCAAAGACTATGGTGTAAAAGATGGAGAACTCATTATGGTGATTCGTGGCACTACACTGCTGAGGCGGGCGGCAGAGCATATGCAGCAGCAGCGACAACCACAAGGAGGGCAGAGGCAGCAAAACCAAGGGCCTGTTCCAATGGGTATGTGCATTTAACTGTTTTAGTCATTAATATATCTGTATTGGCAGATTAAAGGATTTTTTCTACTTTGTATTTCTTTTAAGTTTGCAGAGTCTTTTTTTATATCAGAGTTGATGTCTGACCAGGAGACTATGATAAGGAGTTCTATTATTATCGATACAGTGCTTGTGGGGTTATCTACATCACCTGAAAGAATAGTTTGTCTGTTATGATGAGCACATTATGTTGACTAGGAATGGATATGTTGAACACAGATGAACGCATACATGTATGTTTATATATAAGGATACAAGTCTGTGTATAAATCATGGGTTTCTAACCTTTTTTTTATTTATTTTTTTTCCTTCTTTTTACACCTTAGGGCATTCTGGCAAGTTCCCATGTATGTAAAAATATAATATGAGAGTTTGATCAAATTATGTTTGTTTGACTAGATTTCACTAGGAAATTGTAGGTATTCAACCTGTATGAGATTTTCATTCCAGTTTGACTATTAGGGAATTTTTGAAAATATTCTGATGTATAAAAGAAATTAACAAAGATAAAGAATGCAGATATGTGTAACAACAGTCAGGTCATGTTGGGTATTAGACATGGGATCATAATTTGTGATTTTTGACGTGGATCTCTGAATAATAATAATGTTTCCTTTCCCTTACCCTTCATGTGTGTGTACATGCCTGTTTTTCTAGGTATGTTGGTGGTTGTGGCAGAATATTAGGCAGAGGCATGGGGATACTGCTTCCTCACTTTCTGGATTTGCAGTCATGTTTTGGTCGTGTTTATCACCTTGTTGTTCACCTGTCTGATTCCCAGTTGTGCTTTGCATGTATTTGTCTCCTTTACGTTGCTGGCCTACTCAGAAACTGATTGGATAATGATTCACACCCAGGATTTGTAGTTTATGTTTGGAAGATGTTTGTTTTCTCCTTACCACACTTGGGAACCATGGATTATCCAAAGGCATTCATACATAATTCCAGATGTGACCTGACCACCGTTTCATGTATAAGCACTCTACATTCATTGTTTATATGGCCAGAAGTAGCATTAATCCATTCATAACAGGAGCTCTCATTCCTATACCAAACCACATACTGGAGTGCTCGTTGAGTCAGCTTCTCCAGGGAATAACTTGGAAGCATGGAAAATATTAAGTTACTTTGCTCTCAATACTTTTGGCTGCGACATAAATGAATTGGTAATAATGCTAAAAAAAGAGGTTTCAGCTTACTTTTGAGGGGCTATTTCTCCTCTGTGACAGCAGCTCAGGTCAAACAAGCACACTACTGTTTCGTGTTTGCAACATCGAGGCTGGATCATGCATAACACAATGACAATGTAATACTTACGTGAAGGGTCTCTGCCGTGATGTCATCTTAATGCGAATAAATTTGCTGCCATGAGCCATACTTTTTCTTCAGTAAATAGTAAAAAATCAATGACAATCAGAATTTTTATTTTTTTTATTTGTTTGTCTTTGGTCAGCTGTAATATTGTATGAGACAGTAACCAACATACCTGAAATCAAGGAAAAGAAAAAAGAAAGAAAACAAAATAATAATTATCTTTCAATTCAGCAATTTATTTCTATAAAAGGTTAAGAACATTTTAAGAAATTCCTGCATTAAAACTGAAAACATACAAATAGTAAGCATTTTTTCCTGGAGTGCCATTATTAGAGATTTTAGGGTATTTTTATGTTTGTTAATATTATTATTATTATTGTTATTATCATTAGTATGTGTGTGTGTGTCTGACTGACTGTCTGTCTGTCTGTCTGTCTGTGTTCTGGTCTTTGTGTTTTAAATATATAAGTATATTATGTAAACAGATGAATGAATTGTATCAAAATTTGGTGTTTGTATAGGTGTTTAACACATTTTACGCTTAGAAATGTATTCAAAACAAACTATATTATATGTAAAAGATCTATTCTATATATAACTCTATTGTTATATCGGTATTATTAGCTTCTATAAAATATGAACAGATAGGGAAAAAAATGAGGAATGCTTACAGGATAAGGAGAAATTTAGATGTATTAAGACAAGATTACTGTCATTAATCTCTGCATGTTTATCCAATTATTTTGTCAAATGCCCGGCTTCTTCATCTGACATCCGATACCCTAAATTTGACCCAACACAGAGATCAGCCAGTTCGACTTCAGCAGAATTGAGCTCCCCAGGTCACGGCAGACTAGCACCTCCTCTGCAACCTATAATGACTCCCAGGGTGGAGGTCAGGGCCAGGGTCAAGAACAGGGCCAAGGTCAAGTAGCAGGTCAGGAAGGTGTGGAGGAGAACCTGGTGATGATGGGGACTTGGGCCTGGGCGCCGCAGGTGGAACGCTGTCTTCAGTGTGAGGTCATCCGGGGTGGCTCAAAGTTCGCACTGTGGAGCTTTATGACTATATCTCTTGATTATTTTCCTCAGCCTAAGTATGCTTTTGATGGACACGAGATATCCATTAGTAGCGCCTTGCCGTTTTTAAATTTCCCCCTTGTTGATCTCTCCTTTTTAAAAAAGGTAATTATCATCACATTTTACTTGCGAAATAGCAACAGTCCCTGATTAAGATAATGCATCACATATCACGCGACGTGAATTTCCATTAAAGTTTAACTTAATAGGTCAGATTGGTTGAAATTCCATAGTTTTGACTTTTGAGACATCTTAATGTTGCATGTTTTGAACAGCCTGGGAAGTTTAAAAGCAGTTTTATTTGAGTTTGCTTATTTAGTAACCCAGATTTATTTGTTTTAATACCATAATCACCTCTGTAGCCTCCTATCCATGTGAAGGTCTTGTGTCCAAGATATTACATTATATATTTGTAATGGTTAGCTAAAGGCATGAAGCTTTTAGTTTGTATGTTGTATTTCAATGTATTTGAATTATAAGGCTGAATTTGTACTCCAAGGCATGCTCAGTTTAGAGTAGCTAGTTTGTTGACATGATTGAACAAAAACAGATTCATGAAGGAAGTTTTCAGCTGTTGTATATGTATGACTTGACATTTTCAATGTTGTCTTAATCAACTTCGCAAAGATCAGTAAGGAGCTAGTCTCACAGCTGAAAGTGAATACATTACAAAGGATTTGATGTCCCACAATTTTTTTTTTATATTCTCTCTCTCTCTCTTCTCTCTCTCTCTCTCTCTCTCTCTCTCTCTCTCTCTCTCTCTCTCTCTCTCTCTCTCTCTCTCTCTCTCTCTCCTCTCTTTCTCTCTCTCCCCTCTCCCCTCTCCCTTCTCCCTCTCCCTCTCCCTCTCCCTCTCCCTTCTCCCTCTCCCCTCCCTCTCCCTCTCCCCTCCTCTTCTCTCTCTCTCTCTCTCTCTCTCTCTCTCTCTCTCTCTCTCTCTCTCTCTCTCTCTTTCATATTGTTGTTGTTCTGTTCTGTTCTGTTTACTTGAATTTAGATATGAACTTTAAGTTTTTTCAGTATGTGCTGTTTTGCCATTTTTTACCATTAAACCTGGTCTGGAATACCATGATAGATAAAATCTGATATATTAAAATGGCTTGGCTATTCTAAGTGAACTGAGCATATAATACCGGATTCTTTTTATGCCTCTTTTGCTGAAGGTTACTTAAATTTGCGTTAGTTTATTTACATTTACTTCTGACAGTCAGTACAGTACTTGTGTCCAAATATAAATGATCTGCCATACTTGGTTATTTAAATTCCATTGCTTTCTTCATTCTGTTGATATGATGCTTATCTAACTTCATCCTTTGCATACAGTAGTCACATCGGTCATTATATAACATTCATTATTCACTTTTGTTGATTTTGCCTGTGATGAAACTTAGCCAAATCTGAGGTATTCGGCCAAAGTTCGAGGGAGAATACTTCCAAAACTTTGTGCCTTGAGTATCTGGGAATTAACCGAGAAGCATT
>NW_020869190.1:746472-751472 GCF_003789085.1 Penaeus vannamei
AGAGAGCAATGGATCTGCAGTTTGACCTCGAGTTTCTGAATAATACCCGTAGAGGAAGTCAAATTCATCAGCTTTGATGGTTGATGTTTAGGCTTTAAAAACTAAAAAGACAGTGAAGCCATACGAGGGTCTCCTTGTCCATAGTCAGCTCTTGTGGCTGTGTAATGGTTTTTACACTGAAGTGTTTTTGCAGGCTTTACTAAATCCGAAATCCCAGTTTAATTTGTAAAATAAAAGTTTTTGGTTGATTACTAACAACTATGAACTTTTTCATAACCTATATGAGTATTAAATGCCAAGATTGTTATTTCACAATAAATAGTAGACACACAAGCAGAATATATAATGCTTTCTGAGTAGAATTCAGAATATTACAGAAAGCCAAAAATTGTACAGCGATTTTAGTTTGGTCTTCTAGAATTTGTTGAAGGCACAAGTTTTGTACAAGTTTTCCAGTAACCAAATATTGGCTCAACAGGAAGTGGCCAGGATGACCCAGCCGTCATCCGCGATATGCTGCTGGCCAACCCTGAGCAGCTGGCCCTCCTGCGCCATAATAATCCCAGGCTTGCAGAAGCTCTCACAAGTGGAGACTTAGGTAGGTAAACTAAATATGTTTCCTGCTTTAGTTTTGCTGATGATTTCCAGCTGCTGCTTGGAAAGGAAGCTTCATACTGTACATGTTGCATAATGATTGGAAAGATGTGATATAGAATTCTTGATGTTGTTTTTGGTTTTGCGGGAGTGGAATAGCATTGAGCTTATTTTATGTAATTGTTTGGCAGACAAGTTTGCTTCTGTGCTCCGTGAACAACAAGAGATGCGAAGAGATCGTGAAAGACAGAGAATTCGATTGCTTACTGCAGATCCATTTGATATGGAAGCTCAGAGGCTCATTGCAAATGAAATTCAGCAAGAGGTGCGTGAGAGTGTGACCACCTGAAGGGAACTACTTTTTTGTGTGTGTGAGAATGTGAGTGTTTGTGTGCGAGTGTGTGAGAGTATTTGTGTAAGTGTGAGAGTGTGTGAGTATAAGTGTGTATGTGAGTGAGTGAGTGTGTGTGTGTGAAAGAGGGAGAGAGAGAAAGAGTATATATGTATGCCTGAAAGTGTGTATGTACATATACATTTGTGCATATCTATGTATGTATATACATATATTTGTGCATATGTATGTATGTACATAGATATGTAAGGTAATTTTGTTTTGGACTTCTTGGTTGATTGGAGTGTTTGATTATTACTCAGTGATTTGAAACCTGAACTACATTAATGTTCCGCCTCCAACTCAGAACATCAATGCCAACATGGAAGCAGCAATGGAGTATAACCCAGAGAGCTTTGGCACCGTTCATATGCTCTACATCAACTGCAAGGTTAATGGGCATGATGTGAAGGCTTTCATTGACTCAGGTTAGTTCTCCCTTCCTTGTGGTTCAGGATACACACACATGCACACACACACACGCAATCACATGCTTAGTTACATACATGTTAGATACGCTCCCATTTCTTTAGGGCATATTCAGGGTAAAAAAAAGCAGCATTACCTTTATATACAAGACCTGATGGGAGTTTTGTTGGTGGATGCGTTTAATATGCTGTCATATATAGTATGAATTGTATTTTATTGGCACTTAAAGTATGTGATAGTATCGTGTCTTATTATAAGTTTGATTCCTTGCATTAGGAATTTGATATTAAAGTGCTATTCCGCATATGTTACTGTTATGTTACTGCAACAGCATAAGAATGTACTTTAACCCTTAAGAACCACAAACCCTCCAGCTTGTCTGTTCTGATTTTTTTTTTATCTCTTTCTTTTCTTTTCCTTAAGGCAAATTTTGGTTGCAGTCATTTCAAGAGTTCAACTTATGCACCACAAAATGTATATTTCATTCTCATCTCAGATACTAAGATTGTCAGTAGAGCACAAAATTTGGAAAAGTTATAGTCACCTCTCATGTGTGAAAGAAAATGAAGATCTATGTAATCCTAATAACCCTATTTTTATCATATAAAACAATAAGATGTGCAATTTGATAGGAGAGGAAATAAGAAGAGACTCAACTGGATGAAGTAGCCCATATTATGCCGGAATTGCTAATTCTCACGTGACGTTCCATTCACCAGAGGCATAAATGTGTATGCTAAACAGTGCCAGAGATTTTTATGGACACTACATATGTTTCATTCATAACAAAATTTTATGGGGTGGGGAGTACCCAGTTTCTCATGGGCTTTCCATGGACTGACATTCTATTTGATATCGTGTGTTGCACACTAATATATTCCCCATTTCTGCTAAGTGTATTAACTTAATGGCTTCCTTCCAGGTGCACAAACCACTATCATGTCTCAGGCATGTGCAGAGAGATGCAACATAATGAGGTTGGTGGACACCAGATGGGCTGGCATAGCAAAAGGTGTTGGAACTCAGAAGATTATTGGCCGTGTCCACATGGGCCAGATACAGATAGAAAATGACTTCCTTGCATCCTCATTTAGTATACTGGAAGAACAGCCAATGGACATGCTTTTAGGGCTGGATATGTTAAAAAGACATCAGGTTTGTAAGATAGAACTTGTCAGGTTATTATTTATAAGTATATTAGGATTCAATTGTGTGTGTGTGTTGTGTACATGCCTGTATGTGTTTTTAGTCCTTAGTATTTTTCTAAACTAAATGCTAGAATATTTGCATCTGCATATAAATACGGATTGAAAGGTTTGACAGCAAGATGCTCAATTATAGTACAAGTGAGAAACACCATAACTGTACTAATGGTACTCATGAATGTGTATGCACATCTTTAAATGCACAGATTTATGCATTGACTGGTAGTGGAATATGTACATTATGTATATAATTCTAAATATTCTGCGAAAAATTTAGAATGCCTTGAGATTTTAACCCTAACATTTGCTTTTTTTACTCTCTCACAAAAAAGATGTGCATTGACTTGAAAAACAATAAACTGCACATTGGGACTACGGGCACAGCTACAACCTTCCTAAGTGAAAGTGAACTACCAGACTGTGCCCTCTGACTTCTCTTTCGGAGGAGGAGGCTCGTCGCCAATCAGAAAAGGCAGCCAAAGAGTCAGAGGACCGTGCATTGGCCGAAGCTCTGGCCGCTAGTTCCAAGGAAGGTAACTCAGGTGGCGCAAGTGGTTCTCTGCATCTGGGGCTACACAACATGGTGACTATGGGTTACAAAATACCAAAAGCATGGAAGCTATGACAAAAATTGCTCTTTATCTGCTTTACTTAGAGAATGTTGAAGAAATCAGGTTTACGGCCCAGACACTTCTGTGGCAGTAGTTTGTATTTTTTTATTCTGATGAGGTTTGTTTAACATTCTAGCAGCAGAGCAACAGCAGTCTTCCAGCCCCCCCAGTGATGCAGCAGCCCCTGCCACAGCCCCTGCTGCAGCCCCTGCCGCAGTTCCAGAAGCTACAGCTCAACAAGACAACTTCTCCGAGTCAGATATTCAAGAAATTATGCAAATTGGGTTCACTAGAGTTCAGGCCGTTGAAGAACTTTAGACGACAAAATGGGAATAAGACTCAAGCAATAGCTGCACTTTTTGCAAAGTCATTCAAAATGTAGTTCCTTATTTTTTTTAGATATGAGTTACATGTTTAGCAATACTATTTCAAAAAGTTATGGTTCTTATTTTGCAATATATTATAGATGGTCAATATTTCTGGTAAGGGTTTAGAGTTTCTTGGATATTGTGAAGTGAATATAGACATGGCTCGTATTGAGCCTTTTATCAAATGTGTAATATGTTTGAAGACTGAGGTTGACTTTCGTGTATAGGGAGGTTAATGCTAGACAGGAAACCGTCATTAATGGTTTTGCTTTTATACCTTAAGATTGGTCAGGTCGAAGGGGCCTTTCTGAGTGAGCTTGGACATTATCTCACCTTTCTGTCGTTCGATTATTGTGGATATCAGTCGGCCGGGATAGAATTATGTACCTAACTTATTTCTTTATACTGTTTTAGTCATTTGCATACTTTGTTACCATGGCTGGTTTTTACAGTGTATCAAAATGCTGAATGAAAAATTGCATTTATGTGCATTCTGTAGTAGTCTTTGTTTCTGGTTTTAGAGACCTAATGGATGTTCCGCAGAGATAAGGTGTTTGTCCTTGGCTTCGTTGAAGTAATTGTTCTAATGCCTGATTATGAGAACAACATATCAGAGGTTGCATTTAAAGTAGGGTTTCTTTAGAACAAGGAGATTTGTGGTTTCTTTTTTTCCCCGAAATTTGATCAGATACATTTGTGTTGAACGGAGAGATACAGATGTGACTCAGCTTGGCTTTAATCAGGAAAAGTTGTCAGATGAAGTACAAGAGACATAGAAATTCCAGTGCTATGTTGTTACAGGTGACTCAGTCGTGAGGTGGCAAGACTTTTAAGAATCATACATGCTCTAATTTGTAGTTGAACACATCTCGTTACAATTCAATTTTATATTGTAGAGAATAGCAGGTAAATAGTCCCATTGTTAAATAAATCATTTTTTCATTATCATTCATGTGATGTAGATTATGACAGTACTTTATATTTTACAGTAGGTATTATGCAAATGAAACAAGTATTTTATACTATACATGAAAAAGGAAATAAAAGTTTTTTATTTAGTGATGCTCATTGATGTCTTTATTTTAGCTTGTAATTAGTTCACATATGAGACAGACAGACACACACACACACACACACACACACACACACACACACACACCACACACACACACACACACACACACCACACACACACCACAACACACACACACACACACACCACACACACACACTCACTCTCTCTCTCTCTCTCTCTTCTCTCTCTCTCTCTCTCTCTCTCTCTCTCTCTCTCTGCTCTCTCTCTCTCTCTCTCTCTCTCTCTCTCTCTCTCTCTCTCTCTCTCTCTTCCCTTCCTTCCTTATCTTTCTCCGCTCCTCAGCCTTGCCCTCCTTGCCCTTGCCCT
>NW_020869190.1:757487-759987 GCF_003789085.1 Penaeus vannamei
TAATGCATGCTGTATATGCCAGCAATACATATATATAATATATATATATATATATATATATAATAATATAGGTATATATGAAACGTATCCATGTTGACAAATGTAGAAAAGATATGAATGAGACTGGATATCTTATAGATATAGATGTATTTCTGACGAAGACATAATCGAAACCGGTCAAATACACCTCTTGTATTGTGAAGATATCCAGTCTCATTCATATCTTTTCTACATATAGATAGATAGATAGATAGTTTTGTGCTGGAATCCTTGAAGTATACCTCGAGTAATGTAACGGTCTTTGTGCAAGCAGAGCTTCAGCTGATAATAAAGGCAAAATGAAAGGTGAAGACCATGACTGAATAAAAACAAATTGTCAGAGTCGATGACGGATTCATTAAGGAGCAAAGGGGCAGCTGATCAAAGGCCGTCCGTAGGTAAATGATAAATTGAAAGGTACACATACTTTTCCAAAATTATAATGATTCAATTTTTCACATATTATATATCAACATTTCGTATGCCCACGCCATATCTCCCCCCCCCCCTCCACACTCCTCCACAACGAAATATAAAGTTAGTTTGACTCATTTTAGGTTCTACCCGTTTTACCACCACAATGCCGGGAACGAATTTAGTCACTACACATGAATGCAAGACCGGCTGAAGCACATAAATCCAACAGCAGTTTTTATTCCCCGTGCTTCTCTCTCAGTGAATCGTGTTGGACAAGCTGCTGCTGTTATAATTCGGACTTCACACAGAAGGTTATACTTGTCCACTTTTTCCTGCGTCAACACACCTGGCAAATCTAATGAGGTCTTCGCAAAGAAAAAAAAGAGCATTGACTGAAGTCCTGTTGTGCGCACGTTAGTCAGCGAGATCTGGTACCGCTGAGCCCTCTGTAGATGTATAGTTGAATTAAAAATGCCGTTACAGATATTGACATCGCCTTGGAACCGTCACCTGGAGTAACGTATGAAGCTCGGTCACTGGTACACAAAATGGACTTCTTGGAGCTGCTCCGGCAGTCATGGTTTAGAAGGAAATCTGAAAGAGCTGAAGCTCTCCCGAGAAAGGTGGCGGAAGTAAATGAATCTCTAGTAAAATGTTTATTGATTCCGTGGCAACAGACTGTTGAGTAAGTACAGGGGTGTCAAGATAGAGAAAATGACCTTATGACACATCATTCTGAAAGTTATCTTTTTTTTTTCAGGAGGAAAACAAAGTGAAACTGTCAAGTATAGATTAATTGCCTATTGCCTTACAAGAGGGCAAGGTAGTGAACTTATCAATACATGACAAGGTGAAAAAAAGTCTGCTTAATGGAGAGATAAGAGTTGAAAATGTCCCTTGAAATCAGTCATGCGTTTATGAATGTAAAAAATCCACTTAGCAGCCTTTGCCGAGCTTGGATCATGTGTGAATCGTCAGCTGCTTTACTCCCATCAGTTACTCCATGTTCTTGCTGATGTCTCCAAGTGTTAATTAAGATCCAAGAAAAAAAATGAGTGTGATGGGGTCTTTAGTTGAACAGAAGAGAGGCCATCAAGCCAATTGGTACTTTCATTAAGCACTCCCCATGTGCTAAGAAAAGACTTTTTTTGTAAATACCGATGCATTTACAAGCCCAGCCCCGCCAGTCATTTTTCCCGCGATGTGAGTCTACTCCTCGCACTGTATACCTTAGGAGTTTATTTCAATAACGTAAAAAATTGCTTTTCAGGGGGAACTTTGTGTTCAGTCCATGCTTGATGTTCGGAAAGGCATCCATTCAGGTAAGGATGGCTCTACAAGTACCAAACGACACCGCTATTCGCTCAGGAAGGGAGGAGGTTCGAGCGTAAAACCGTATCATATCTTCGAGGAGGCCAAAGATCTCCTCAAAGACTGATGCTGTCATATGCGATGCTTAGAAATTGGCACACAACCGGATATTAATTCAGACCATCATAATGTCAGAGGAGTTGCTGCCTCGACCTCCAGGGAGTGGGAGCGATTTGCCATACACTGAATGCAACACGTATAATGTACTCTATATACAACACACACACACACACATACACACACACACACACACACACACACACACACACACACACACACACACACACACACACACACACACACACACACACACACATATATATATATATATCTCTCTCTCTCTCTCTCTTCTCTCTCTCTCTCTCTCTCTCTCTCTCTCTCTCTCTCTCTCTCTCTCTCTCTCTCTCTCTCTCTCTCTTCTTTCTATCTATCTCATAAAAGATATATACATAAACTAATATAAATATAAAACGAAATAATTCCGTTTGTATGAATGTGATCTCCATTCAGATCCTCCTTCCGCCCCTTGTTCCTGCTGTGCGTGGCGGCCCCGATCCCGGCTGCGCGAAGCTCTCACTCACAAGCACACGCAGACACGCTGCACAGCTGATTTACAGACATCCAAGCAAAACTAAATCAGTATGTTCATATGTACATTTGTGTGCGTGTATGT
>NW_020869190.1:774987-784987 GCF_003789085.1 Penaeus vannamei
TATGATGATTTTACTGCCATGACCAAGGATTCTTTGGGCTATGTCAGAAGGTAGATGTTGTCTTGGTGCATGCTATGCTGTAGACTGTCAATAGTTGCTCTAGAGTCTGCATGTATGACCACGTGTCCGTCCCGTAGGGACGCGTGTGCCAGGGCTTCCATGATCGCAACCGTTTCAGCTTGGAGCGATGAGGCTTTGTCAGTGACTCTAATGGATGTTGTGGTGTCCCTTGCTGCGAAGACGGCGCCTGCAGTGTGGTTTATGGGATCCACAGATCCATCCGCGTAGTATGTTATGCTACCCGGATGAGTTATTTGAGCAATGACCCTTTGTACTTGTGCCTTTAGGCTAGGCATAGAGTATTGATCTTTTCTCTTTGACAGGCTTAGGACTGAGTATGCGATCACATTGTTTTCCCACGGTGAGGGTTCTTTATCGTCAGGGTGAGGGGAGTCCATGCCCTTGGCAAGCAGTGGTTTTTTGAGCTGGAAGCGTATCAACACTCTGGCTGTGTGTGTGTGAGCCAAGAGTTGTCTGCAAACAGCTGATAGTTTTGCTGTAGGCGTCTGAGTACTCTCAAAGTTTCGGGGTGCCTGCAAGACCTTGGAAAGGAATTGTGCTGCCATTAAATCAATTCGGGTGTCCAGGGACGGTAAATCGGTCTCCATGAGGAGGTTGATGACCTTTGTCCATCTGGGGGCACCCAGAATGATCCTGGCTGCTTCATTTTGTAGTTTCCAATATTTTTTTTCTTTTAGTGTTGTGCTGGAAGCAATGAGGGCGACAGAAGCGTAGTCAACAATAGGACGGACAGTATGCACATAGAATGATTTTAGTACTTCGTGTCATGCTCCTGTGTCTCCCGGTTATTACTTTCATGACTGAGTCTTTCCTTGGTTCGGTCAAGCAGGTATTGGATCTCCTTTTTGAAAGTGAGTGTGTGGCCTATCCATACGCCAAGGTACACGAAGGCGTCGGAAACTGCCAATTTTACGACACGTGTGGCGCGGCTCCGTCCATGTGCGGGTAAATATTTGTCGTGACGAGACAAGACATAATACTTTCCAGGAATGCGTTATTGCATGGAATAAATACTCGCAACACGCACGTCATAGATAGTCCTTCACCCATTCCAGATTCATGCCCTGAACAGTGAGTTTTGTTTTTGACATTGATTCTCAGTGCCATAGCTTTTGATTTTGCTGCCGAGATTTTTAACTCGTCTTGCAACACTCTTCAGACACCAGATTCAGACAACGCTGGGCTCTGGTTAAGCAGTGGTTGTCAGAGGCTATGATTGCCAGATCATCTGCATAAGAGATGATCTTGCATCCCTCTGGCAGGGGAATGTTGAGCATATTGGACATTAGGGTATTGAACAGAGCAGGACTGAGAACCCCACCCTGAGGCGTTCCATTCCCAAGTGGCATGTGCTGTGAGAGGTGACCTTGAAATCTGACATTTGCTGTTCTGTCTTTAAAATAGTCAGATATCCATGCCAAGAGTCTACCTTTGATTCCCTTATGGATTAGGGTCTCCTGAATGACAAGGGGACTTGCCAGTTCAAAAGCCTTCTCTAAGTCTAGGACGACAACCATAGAGAATGTAGTGCTTATTGAGCTTAGAAGTGTGGGTATGCATTGAGTTGTGCTCTTACCCCTTGTGAACCTGTGCAGGTGTTGATGAGGGGGTCCCATTTTCCAGTAGGCCCTGCTGGAAAATGGGACCATCTCGGCTGTATTGCCCGGACTGTTGAGGAGAGAGATGGGACAATACTTGCTGGCTCCTTTGGCTTTGGGATGGGAACTTATGGCTTGTTTCCAACTCTGGAGCAGCGTAGCAGTTTGCCAGGATTTGTTGATGAACTGCAAAAATGCAAGCTCCCCTGCAAGTCCTAAGTGCGAGATGATGGGGTGGGAGGTCCCATCAGATCCCGGTGCTGATCCAGAGCTGATTCTGTATGTTTTTCTTAGTTCTCTGAGAGAGAACGCGGCATCTGAGTCATCTGGTTTGAGTGCCTTGTCTCTGATGAGAGTAAGCCTGCCTGGATTTAGGCTTTGTTTATCCCTCAGCACTGGAGGCAGGTTGTTGCTGGTCCTGTCTGAGAACTCGAGCACCAGCTTGTGCGCCTCTTACTGTGGATCATGATGCATGTATTTCGGGGCTTGGCGTCTTGTCGCTCGCCTGACCCGCTTCCACAATTCCTTGAGGCTGGTCTAGTGACCAAAGGACTGGCACCATTCTAGCCATTTTCCCTGCATTACTTTGTTGGCAGTTTCCGTGGCATCCACAACAGCTTCCCTCAAGAGGGTTAGCTTGTCGGGAGTTCTTCGCCGTCGGGAGTTTTTTCTGCACATGTTTACTCTATGGTTGACCTCTTTGATCTCACTATAGTACCAGGCGTCTTTGTGAGTTCTGGACCATGGACGAGTTTTGGGTATGGTTTGTGATGGTGCCTGATTTATGACCTGGACTAGTCCTGCCTCAAGCAAGCCCACATTTTCATTGTTTTGGGGTTCACTGTCTCTCAGACAGCGGGCCAAGCCTTTCTGGAAGGCTTGCTAGTTGGCCTTGTCTGTTTTCCATTTGGGGATATGTTACGGTCTTTGGGCTGGACGTGCATCCGCGAGGGTAGTGACTGTGCCATAGTGATCATTTGTAACCGTATCATCTACACACCACCGGTGTGTAGATGAAAGGTAAGGTCCAGGACTCCTCCCTTCACATGCATTGGTTCTTGGGCGTTGAGAGGAGCGATCTCAGGGAATGTGTCAAGCATCTCTGCAATATGAATGCCTCCCGCGTTCGGCCTTTTGCCAAGGTGTGCACTGAAGTCTCCCCCTATGATCACTCGGTCTTGTGCTGCAGTGACACAGACCTGGTTTAAATCTAAGCTCTATACATTGTATATAGTATAGAGGGCCCCCAGGCAAGTGAATCTCAACAGCAAGAGATTCAACGCCATCTCCACAGTGCAGCGGGTTGGCTTTTAAGGAGCACGGGATTGCTTCTTTGACCAGGGTCATTAGGCCTCTAGCAGCATTCAAGTTTGGAGTGGCGAAGACGTAGTAACCTGAGAAGCGAACATTAACTATGGGTAATGTCTCCTGGAGCATGACGATGTCAATGCTCCTTGCTCGCACTATTGATTGGAGAAATGAGCTTTTTCTATTATAGCTACAGATGTTCCACTGTAGAATGCTTAAATTGTGTGCCATGATGGTTACTCAGAGAGTCACTTACATCATAATCGTTTCCAGCCTCAGAAGCCTCAGGGCTGGTGGCATCTGACATGTATAGATCATCATTGATTGAGGATCGTACATCTTTTTCCAAGTGGAGTGGTACTCTGATTAAGGCTCTACCAGGATATATAGAGCCTAGGTTAGAAGTGCCACCTCGAGTCAAGGGACTAGACCTTAGCTATGCAGACTCGGCCTGTAGTGAGGGCATCTGCTGCACAGTTACAGTCTGGTCTGACAAACTAGCTGGGGTTTCACATGATGTGTCTCCCGAATCTAGCCTGCCTTTGAAACATTGTTTTGTGGTGGTAACTGGGAGGGGAGCGCGGCTCTGACTTGGTTTGGATGCTTCCAGCTTCCTCCCCTTCAGGGCTGCAACAGTCTGGGTCATTGTCGTCATGGCAACCTGGACTACCTTCTCCGCCTCCTCAGTAGTCTTCCCAAAGGCTGTTGCTACTGCAGAAACTACAGCACTTAACAGGAAAGTCATATCCTCCTCGTCAAAGAAAAGATTTTCATCTACTGGGAGGACTTTGCCGTGGTCTTTGAACCTTTTTTTCTTTGGTTCTTTTTGCAACCACTACCAAGCCTAGGGAATTCCTCTGTATTGGAGGTATCCAGCTTTGGCTCAAGAGCGGGTTCAGACTCTGCATACCATCACTTCGTACCGCCCCTTTGATTGGGTTTAAGGCCTTTGGTTGTGGCTTTGGTTCAGCTTGAGCCCCTGTCTCATTTGGAGAGGTCAGGCTTCTCTCAGTTTGGGCTGTAGGCCTGGAGGGGCCAGCCCTTGAGTCCAACTGTTGGACTGCTTCATGGACAGACTTTGTTGGTGGTGATTTTTTTTTTTCTTTTTTTTTCTTGTCCATTTCTCTTTGGCCTGAGCTTTTGCCTTCTGGCCACCAGAAGCCTTGTAAGGTTTCAGGGTGACTGTCATGGTCATTTCTTTGCCTTGGTCATTTTCCATTAGGTCAGTCCAGGTGGGGGGGAGGGGTTATTAGTTTTATTTACCATATGATTTAGCTAATTCTTTCAGCCTCACACGACCCCACCCACCACGGAGTCCAACAAGGGGAAGAGGCTAGAGGGTATCATAGGGTGATTCAGCTAGAAGCTACCACTGGGTAATTAGGCCACAGGTTATCATGAGGTGATAAAACCAGAATATATCATTGTTTAATATGGCTAGAGACTACTGCTGGTTGAATAGGCCATAGGGTAATTTGACCAGAGGCTATCTCAGGGTAATTAGGACTGTGGCTATCTCAAGATAATTTGGATTGTGACTATCTCAAGATAATTAGGTTTGTGACTATCTCAGGGTAATTATGCTTAGGCCAGAGGCTATCTCAGGGTGATTAGGCCAGTATCTATCATAAGGTAATTAGGCCAGAGGCTATCTCAGCATGATTAGGCAAGTGCCTATCATAAGGTAATTAGGCCAGAGGCTATCTTAGGGTAATTAGGCCCGAGGTTATCATGAGGTATTTAGGCCAGAGGCTCCACAGAGTAAGGAGGGACGTGACAAGTTCCGTGTACAATCATTGTTGAAGCAGTACGACCCTGCAAATTACAGCTTGGCTCAGTTCCCCAAGTTGGGGGTCACACAGGTACACAGCTTTGTCCTCGCACCTAACCATCAGCCGCTTCTTGATAACTTCATGCAGAGACCTAATTGGATGGTACGGACACTTCACGGCTCGCTCAGTGGACCACAGGCTCCCTTCACTCACGGATTGTTGGTACAGCTTAAGAGTACTTAGGCTCCAGCATCCGGGCCGAGATCAGCATCCCTTGATCCTCCAACTGAGCTCGACAAGCAGCGGCAACTCACGTCCTGCTCAGGCCTTCGCCGATGGGAGCTTAGATCTCCATTCACCTCTAGCATCCAGCCATACCTGAGGGATTTCACACCCACACCAGTCACTCCCCAAAGAGATAACAGACACCAGTAAAATGGCAGATGCAACCCATCTGCCATACTATCACTTTGTCATATTTGCATCACGCAGTACCACTGCCATTGTACCATCCATGGTTAGCCTGGATGGGTACCTAGGTAGTTGCCCACTTGCATTAACACAGCTGGTCAAAAATATAGTTTTCCTTAATATAGGCAACATTAGTTATTTTTGTAGTCACATTCTGTCTTTTTTTCCTAAAGATGAAATGTTTTCATTTAACCATTGCTATATACTTCAACTGCCAGCCCAACGCTCCTAATAAACTGTTCCTTGTTCCTTCTCAACAGTGACCAAATCCTGCGTAGTGGGGAACGATGTGAGACAAGCCATGTGACAAGTTTCTGTAGATACCAGTGTCTCTTGCAAGATGAAATTCGGTCTTACTCTTGGGCTGAATCGAGTGTTTCACACTTAAATGTGTCCCACAGAAGTATCGGGTCTGTCATGTTGCAGAGTGTTGAGAAACAACCAGAGATAGCCTCAACAAACCCCCCGGAACACTCCCCCTCCCTAAAGCTGTCCATCTTAGGGTGATCAATGGAATGATGAGAATTTTTGAAGCCTCAACTAATCTATGATCAGTGCTGCAGAACACGACACTCTGATACACCCTGCAGTTCTGTAGGATCCTCCAGGGATAAGGAGGATGTGGTCCATCTCCTTGGTCACAGTTCCTGTATCACTGTGAGATGTGAGTCAAAGTGCAGGTACCAAGAGCCAGAAATCCTGTTACTCGGACCTTGCAAAGTCCCGGAAGAGATGGCTGTTCTCGCTGCCAGCATCAGCTCCTGAGCCATGAGGACCAACAGACACCTTATAGCCAGCTTGATAGAGTATTGAAGATACCTAGAACAATACAAATATCTCGCCTGAAACATCTATCCACACCAGAATGATCCACAAACAGTTAACTTGGATGCAGGTAGTGTCAAGATCCCTCTGCCGGACCCACCTAATGGTGACGATCCACCCTTCCTAACTGAAGTTAGGGAGGGAGGGCCGATCTCTAAGCTGAAAAGTGGTAAAGCAGCAGGTATTGGTGTCCTCCCAGCTGGACCATTAAAGGCTGGTGGTGAACCTATGCTGTCCTGGCTGCCATCTGGCAAACTGGTACCATTCCCCCTGACCTGTTGAGGGGTGTGGTCCTCTTTCTCTGGAAGTGAAAGGGGATTATAAACCAATTCCTGGCAATTCAAGTCATTGTAGAGCGCTGTCATGAGACCAAGCTTGGGCTGCTTGCAGCTTACATCAACCTCACGAAGGCGTTTGTTATGGTGTATCAGGAATCACTCTGGGAAACCCTGAGATTGCGAGCAATCCCAACAAGAATTATCGGGTTAATAGCAAGCCTGTATACTGGTACTAAAAGTCCTGTAAAGTGCATTGGTGGCCTGTTAAACCTTTTCCCTGTTAGCTCAGGAGTGAAGAAAGGCTGTGTTCTTGCACCAAAACATTTCAATACTTGTTTGGACTGGATACTGGGCAGAGCGACTGTCCAAAGTCATTGTGGACCAACACTGGGGAATATCAAGATCACCGACCTTGACTTCACTGACTTCGTTTAGAGTTCTCCTGGACTTTAGGGGCATGCTAGAACCTGTTCAGCCAGTACGTACTTGTAGCTAGGTAATTGAAGTCACAGAGAGCTTTACATACCTTGGTAGTGTAGCCCAGAACTCTGGGCTGTCAGACCAGGAAGCCAGTAATTGGATTGGCCTGGCTGCAGGGGTCATTAACTCTTGACAAGAGTACTTGGAGATGCCGATACTTGTGCAGGACTAAGTTACGTATTTTCAAGGCCTTGAAACGGCATTTTACTATGCAGTAGTGAAACTTGGACACTATCTAGGGCCTTAAAATCTTGTCTTGATGCCCTTTGTAATAGGTCTTTGCACTGGATCATAAGGTGCAGTTGGCGGGATTACATGTCCAACCAACAGTTACATCGGTAGATTGCTACAGGACCTGTTACTTACATAATCCGTGATCGCCAACCCAGGCTAAGCAGACACCTGACTCATTTCCCACAGGATAATCCTGCTCACCAGGGGCCGGATTTTCAAACGCGTTAAGGCGCCGTTTCTCCTTAAGGCGCCTTAACTTCGGCCAGCGATCTTACGACCCATGTTGGTGCGAGTTAAAGCGCCCTCGATTAAGGCAGGAGGAGAGCAGCCTTAGCGAGTTATGGCGAAACATAAATGACATTTTTCAGCCTTAGAACAATTAATACATTACAATTTGTATTTTACTCAATTACGGTGTCATTAGGTGTACATAAACTAATTGTGGAATCCTAGATAAGGCAACAAGTGTAGTAGTCCAACATAACTGATTTGCTTTTCCCGATAGATGCAACCACACACCGTTTTTTGGGGGTGAATAGAATAATTTTATAATAGCTTTCGTCGTGCTCCGAGCGAATCTAGCGCTCCTTTCCTTCGCAAACGAAGTATAACTACGATATCGGTCCTGATAGCTGGGGAGAGCATGATACATATCAGTTAATTTGAGGGGTAATTTCGAGAAACATCATTAGAATACTAGAAGCATAGTATATTAACACATTTCCTTTGCCATGTGATGACCTATTCCATATCTGTTTGGTTCTACTGAGTGTCTATATTCACATCACGTTCACGCTCGAATCTAATTGGCTCACATGATTTCCCTTGCCTACGTCATCCGCTACAAATCCGTCTGATTTTCCGTCAATCTTAGCGACTTTTTGTCATTTGTCGCGGCGTTGGAGGCGTAAGCTTACTGCGGCTCCTGGAAATTGTGCATTTTATACCCTCTGTAACACCGTTATTATCAATTTGCGCAGAATATGGTATAGAGGCAAATTTTTAGAAAGATGTGTTGTACCACTGGGTAAGCTGAGATTTTTTAATTTAGGTGTGTGGTTACATTTTCAATAATACCAATTTTGTTGAAAAGTTTTATCATGCCACGGACTGGACACAGCGTGGTGTTTACGAAATCAGCTGATTGGCATTTACGGTCAAGATACCATAAGAGCCGCCTGAAACAGCAGCTGTGATTGGCCACCGAAGATCCGACGCCTTAAGTGATTTGCAGCTCTGCGAGACTTAAGGCAGGGATAAGGCGCCTTAAAAAACGTTTGTGCATACGAAGCTAAGTCCGAGATACGGCGCCTTTGACGGGCCTTAATTTAGGTCGCCGCAGGACGATTAAGGCCTCCAGCGCGCCTTAACTTAAGGCTCTTTTGAGAATCCGGCCCCAGGTTGTCTCTGTTTGAGACGGCCCTGGGTGGAGGAGGCCTGTGGGACTACCTAGGATGTCGTGGCTTAGGCAGATTGAACAGACCTGTTGTGAAGAGCCTGAGATGGGTCAAATCCTTGCCTGGTGGCTCACCATGAGGGACCCTTGCAGAAAGAAACGAAGGGTGAATTTGCCAATGCATATCATTATTGCTACTATCATTATCCTCATCATCGTTATGATTGTTTTTGTCGCTGTTGTTATCATTGTTATCATTCTTACCACCTTTATAACCATCACTGGTATTATAAATATAACCATTATCATTGCTGTTATTGATATTATTTCTTCCATGTTCTTGTTCTTTACTTGTAGTTTCTAGTATTATCGTTATATCTATTATTATCATTATCACTGCCTTGGCTCTTTCGCATCACCTTCACCGGTTAATATTTTCAGCGTCTGAAAGATTCTTGGTGCGCAAGACATGGATCTCAAAGGCTCCCGATGCCATGGCAGGTTCAGCGACTGTCTTACTAAGAGTAATATTTCCACTTCGTGTTTTAAAGTAGACTATGATGGATTTTCGTGAATGACTCTCTTTCCCATAGCACATGTTTTATGTACAAAGAGAAAATGATAATACAAATACAGAATCGTCTTCATGTAAAAAATATGACATTATATACATTACAGCAATACATGGCGAACAGAAACTTTTTGAAGTGTGAAATTATTAGTGTTATAAAATAACTTTCAAAGATATTTTTTTGCTAAAGTAAACTTATTCATACGGAGGAGTGACTGAATCATATTAATAATTCTTGAAACGATTGTTTAGTTGGATATTTGGTATTAAAGAAGCTCAGAGTAAAACAAATCTATGACATTGCAGTACATAGTTGTGCTTTTCATGGAGAGAATCTGTGGCTTCACCATTCCACAAAAGCAGTGTCGTGTTTGTCGTCCTTCAATTCAATTTACATTGAACTTTAATATTTGATCCAAAATGATGATAAAGCATGAAAAGGAAAGACACTCATAGACTGATAAAATTCCCCAGTATTAAATATGATAAAGGCATGTTACAGTCAAATAAACTGTACTATATCCGATTTGAAAGCCATTCGAAAGCCCCTGAGCAGTTGCTACTTAATTAACGTCAAAACGTGGCAGTGAATTTTGCTTTGAGTATCGCCCTCGGAGGCCTTATGACATAAATGTCGTAAAGCCTCCAAGTAGCCGCTCCGTTGCGTTACATAACATTGTAAACTTTTGCCTCTATAACTTAATGTTAGCAGTGCTTTCAGATTCAGGGTTTTAATGTGCAAGGCAGGTTATGTACCTTGACAATACCCTGCAATATTTCACAAAGATATGAAAACGGTTTTCCCTCATGCTTTGTGTACGACATGGCCATGAAATTTGTATTTGAATTTTAACCGCCGTCCTCTTAGTCCGGCATCTCTCTCTCTCTCTCTCTCTCTCTCTCTCTCTCTCTCTCTCTCTCTCTCTCTCTCTCTCTCTCTCTCTCTCTACATATATATATATATATATATATATATATATAATATA
>NW_020869190.1:789987-812487 GCF_003789085.1 Penaeus vannamei
GCTGCATCTTTTTACTTATTTCTTTATTTACTTTATTCCCTTTTTATCCCTTTCCCTCATTCATTTATTCATCCATTTGTTTTCTTATCCCAGTCCTTTCTGTCTGGCGGAAAATGATAGGCATCATTAGCTTGTATCACAGCTGGATCATCTAAATTTTATGGCTTAAGCGTGACTGGATTCCGCTCTCAACTTGCTCTGTCGCACCTCAGCCTGTTCTACTACATTTGTGCCATCGTCCGCAGAAAAAAAAGTCGTCCAAGAAATTAAGCAGATTGGAGAAAATATCATTTGATTCAACATTAAGCACAATAGTAGTAGTGACTAGTTACCTGCTGTGGTTATCTAGGCTTTAATTCCTACATTTTCGGGGGTTTTGCAGTTGATTCTTCACGGGCGTCAAAACTACGTATCTGATTAAATCCATTTGTTTAAGGAAGTAGTGTTTTATTTACAATCCTTTAGAACTTGAAACTACAAAGACGAGAGGGGATATAAGTAAAAAAGTAATTGGTGAGGCAAGAGGTGTTCGAGAGGCTTGCAGGAAATACGTAGTGGTATTAAACAGAAAAATAATACCAGGAACAAGTGAAATTTAAACAAAGTGGAAATTTCGGCATTAAAACAAGTACACACATAAAAAATGTTTATGCGGTTGGATTTATGAAAATGTGAAACGAATGTGAAATGCAGAATCGCACAAAGGTAACATAAGATTAAGAAATATTTGAGGAGCAGTGTTATAGTCTCAGTAAATCTCTCAAACCTTTACTTCTTAGGACCGTACCTATGAATAACAATGAAAGAGGAGGCAAAAAGAAACACAGTTGCATTATATATATGGTGCAACAGGAAAAGGTTAAATATCACCAAGTGTTGACATCAAATGATCAGGTTCTGCAAATGATTCCAGAAGACCGGTTTTATGAAGGAAACTTCAGGAAGTTTGAATCTGCTTGGCACTTTTTGCGGAGAGATGGTGAAGGGATTCATGGAGAGGAAAGGCAAAATATAACGTGCTTAGCTGGCAAGGAAAAAAGATGAATAACTTTAGAGAAACAGGTATGTGATTAATATATGTGATGATTTACATGTACATGTTTAGACTTTATAGGGACATACACATTCCCGTACCCCCATCAAACCACCACCTCCAGACATATGTATAAGTCCTATTTTGTACAATTTCCAAAGCCCATAACACAATGATACATGTTTGCCTTTCATGCTCACATTATTAGAACCTGTTAAAAACATCTTTTTGGCGTATCAGTTTGCATTGCCTATATATTTATGCAGTGTAATCCACTCCGACTAGCCAATCAGAGCACGATACTTTTTGACTCTGTACATACGCCTCAGATAGGAATTTACCTTTTCATTAATTAGAAATTGCATCATATGTCTCTTGATGGTTAATGGTTAAAAGCGAAATAAATGTGCTGGACATCTAAGGTCATATAGCACTATAAGAAGGTTTAGTAAAGGGTGATGTCATGTGATAGTTGCTATCCGTCAACTATCTAGAGTAATGTTGGAAAGTTGAAGATGGTTAAGGTGGTTGATGAGGGAAAGGGTTATGGTGGTTTAGGTAAGGGAATTATATCAAGGATATGACGTGGGTCTGGTCTGTGAGAACGGAAACCGCAAATATTCCAATGTAGGAGAGCTATATCTTAATTATTTTATGAGTGAAAGCGCCGGTACGTGTTGGGGAATCTGGGGGGGGGGGGGGAGGAGCTAGGGGGTGTTGTGACATGAGTGATTCCCGTGTGTATCCGGGAGGGAGTGGAAAGGATAGAGGGGATGGAGGGAGGGAGAATGTGCGTATAGTTGGAGAATGGGGTGGGTTGTGTTGGGAGGGAGTAGGAGGAAGTGGTGTGGGGGGAAAATTAGTGGTAGGAGAATGGATATCGGAAGGATGGATAGTTGGAGTTGAAGGGGATGTGTTGTCTTGGGAGGGATTAGGAAGAAGGGTCTAGGGGTGCTATGAGTAAGAGGGGGATGAATATCAGGAGGATGGGTATCGGGAGGATGGATATCGGTGGTGGACGGAATTGAGGGGGTTAGGTTGTGTTGAGAGGGAGTAGGAGGAAGGGGTGTAGGGTGAATATGAGTAGGAGGGGTTTGGATATCGGCGATCACTTCAAGTGTGGAGGGAGCATGAGTTAAAGAATTTTGTGTCTCAAATTCCATAGTTTCTGCAGTGGAGTTGGTTAGAGAGTTTTGTGGGACAAAGGTTTTCTTATGAGGGGGGAAGAGGAGACTGGTGTCTGAGGAGTAGAGGTAAATGTAGGTGGAGGTGAGTGTGCGGTAGGGGAAGAAGGAGTGGAACGTTTAGTCTGTCTACTGCTGGTAGTGCGGGGAGGGAGAGGGGATGGTGTTGGGGCTGTAGGTGAGATTGGAGCTGTGGTTGAAATTGGGGTGTCTGGATTTAGAGTGACAAAAGAATTTGACTGGGGGAGGTAGAATGTAGAAGTGGAAGTGGTGGAAGTGGGGAAGTAAGTAGGTATAGGGGAGGGTGTAGGAACATCTTGAGGTGGAGGGGGAGGGGCAGAGCGAGCGACATTACTAGAGTAGGGAGTATGAGAGAAACCTTGTCGACGTGCTTCCTGCCTGGCTACACGTAAAAAAAGAGACCATTTTTGTATCTGAGAGTTGCTACCTCAGACTCAAACTTGTAAGTGGGACACCCTCTATAAAATACATTATGGGGGTCGCCGCAGTTAGCACATGTACGTGTTTGCGCAGAGCAGTTTGATCTGTTATGACCAGGTTGGGCACATGGAGGGCATCGGTCTGTGGAACGGCAGTGTTTGGCAGGATGTCCAAAGCGCCAACAGTTTTGACATTGACGGGGAGGGGGTTGGTTTGGTCGAACAGGGAGGGATTGTCCACCAATGTAGATACGACGTAAGGGAAGGTCATGTGTACGGAAACTAATTTTGGCAATGTTGATCGGTTTCTTTCGTTGACCTCTTGGAGGAATGGTGTAGCAATGTATTGATTTCACATCTTGGTCTTTGAGGCATCCTAATAAGTCTTCTCCACAGTCTGACCAATCTTTGGTATCGACTGGGCAGTTTGCTGGGGAGAGACAGACAGTTCCTATACAAGTATTAAGGGTTGGATGAGGTTCTGCAGGAATGGGATTGCCAGAATGCTGTTAGATTTGATAGTGCTATAGATTCAGTTTCTGATCTGACTGTAACGAGACGGGAGCGATCGCTTCTGGTATAGAAAAGGACTCTGCCCACTTGTTTATGGAGGCATTGTTGAAAGAGAAGAGTGTTGCCTGAGTAAGGAGCTGTGGAAGGGATCACGAAAAATCGGTCCCATTTAGCTGGGCTAAACAGAGTATTTAAGATATTTGTAGGGTTGGTGGCGGTGGATGGTGGAAGAGGGAGTATTATGGAGTGATGGACAATAAAGCTGTAAGGTATTAATAAAGGAGTATGGGGTGCTTGATGAAGGTGATGGGGGTAGAGTTGATGAATTTTAGGAAGTTGGGAAGGTAGGAATGTCTTCTGGAGATTGAGTCTCTGATTGGGTGGGTAATGCATTCGTAAGCAATGACGAGTGGGTAGTAGTTTCAGTGTTCAGAGTCGTAATCCAAGGAGAGCCTGGGGTCGGGGAGCCGGTGGGGCTATTTGATGAAGGGGCAAGCCTCATTGCCCCTTATAAGGGTATTACATCTTCATTACTGGCCATGGGAAGCCTTAATTATGTAAAGGGAAATAAACAGTCCACCCCCCAGTGCCCTGTATGGGGGTAAGGGCTAGACAACTAAATCAGGGGAGTACCGTGCCCATGGTTCCCGCAGGCCGTTCAGGACTGGCACAAGGGCAGCCTTTCATCCTTTCAGCACGGCTCTTACACCTTAGGAAGTAGATAGTAGAAGGGGTTGGAGAAGGGACAGAAACAAAAAGCTGGAGGGGGAAAAGACCATGCAAAATTAGTTGAGTCGAGGGCTGAGGCCCTAGGCAGGGGAGATCACTGCATTGGGCCTCAGTCTCCGTCTCCTAAGCACCCCCACAACAACAACAGTCAAGGGATTGAGGGTCTGTAATTAGAAATTGCATCATATGTCTCTTGATACAAAATTCTTATATAAAGGTTCACAAAACTTTTCTTTGTCTTTTTAGCAGTACACCATTTAGACATGTGTTCACTTTATACAGGTAAAATTTGAAGTCAATCACGATAGTCACTGAAACGACATGGTAGGAATTTGCAATGTCAGATGCTGTGGTATTGCCTAAAGTGGGATGAATATCTTCAAAATAGATCTTTACCTCTATGGTCTTCTATAATATAACCTTACAAACTTAAAAATAACAAAGAAAAGACAGTATATCTTTATTTGTTGATATAATTCAAGCAATAATAGTAGTAAATGCCCGTGATCATTGGAATTATCCAGTTGAGATTCAGACTGTATGCAAACACAGAGCTTAATCATGGTGGATACGAAAAGATGCAAACTATCATGTAACTTCCACTTTTCACTGGAAGAAAAATGCATATAACAAGAAAAAAGTATTCTGACTAAATCCAAGAAATAAGTTTCCAGAAAGTTTTGTCTGTGATTTAAAACTTACCAGCATAGAATAACTGAATTGTTTACCACTGACATTATTATGTGAAAATAAGGAAAATAACTTTTCTTTTAACTTTGTATGTCTTTATGTTATTGATATTGGGTTATGTAGCAGCCATGAAGGAACATCAAACAATGTATTAGTGTTATGGGTTTTGGAATGCCATAAAAAGGGCCTGTATTTACATTTTTAAAAATCTTTTGATCCACATATTCATCTTATCTAAAAAAGTGCCCTTTTTGCCACAGAAGTAAATGAAATATATTCTATTCTTTTCATTATTACAATTATAATTTTATTTTAATTTTTCTTATCAATTACTGTAGCTCTTACAGTCAGAATCACTATCACCATTACTACCATCATCATGATTATGATCATGATCATCACTGTGAGCATCATTATTATTAAAAGGCATAATTTAACTCAAGAATATTTATGGACGAGTAATTTTCACATTTTTAAACCCTTAGAGACGACTATATATTTGCCAATACTGGGCATTCCAATTATGAGAAATGTTATATTTATATATGAAATAAGGTTTGCTATACATAAGTATTTGCTTGTTATCTTTGTCTTCTTACTAAAACTGAGTTTATATATTTCTATAAACAGCTGGTTACAAACTTCTTGATATACTTTAAAATGAATTTGCCAAAATGTGAACATTTTCTTTTTCCTGAAAAATGAAGTTATTACTGGAAAGATTAAGTAACTGACCCTGCAAAAATAAACATTCATTTACCTTTGGTTATCCCAAGGAGGAAAATCAAAGAAAAGAACTATTACATTTTTCATTTTTACTGAAATAAAAAGTTCAGTTACAAAGTTAATATTCCACTGGTACTTTCATCACTCCACTAAATTAAATGCTTCTTCCCCTTAATGTGCTTATGCTTTCAAAAAAAAAATTATAATAATGCATAGACCATTTATTAAATAATCTTGCAAGGCAAATGAATGAAGAAGCGAATTCAGAACATCAAGTATCAACTATCCCTGGTAGAATTCTGGCAATTCATTATGCAAGAATACGCGGCGTTCAACCCCTTCCTTGGTAATGATTGCAACACGCACAACGCCTCCACTGCTTCCATCACGTGTCAGGGCAAGGGTCAATGCTGAGGGAGAAGAGATTTCTATGAGCACAAAGTACCTGAAAATACTAATTGGTTGCCTTCACGTGATATTTTAATAGTATAACTGAATCTGACTGATAATACAAATCATTTCAGCATTTTAACTTTGAATCATCTTTGGTAATATCACACAAAGATATAAAAAAACTATAGATTACTTTGGCCATCTTGAAAATAACATCAAAACAAGTTAAGCTAGTATTTGCAGTCTTCTAAACTTTTTTTAAGTAACATAAAAATTAAGGCATAACTTCTCAGTATAAATCTGATGTCAACATCTGAAGAGAGAGAATAAAAGAGACCAAAAACCTCAAAACAAAAAAGGGGAACTTACTGTTTTTGACAAAATCAACTGTCTGTTCTTTGTTCATGTTGGGCTTGTAGGTGGCATCCACGTAACCCCACACAAAAGTACTGCCCGAACCGCCGATGGCAATGGGCTGTCGCACAATCATACCACCCAAGGGAATGGTGTACACCTGAAAGGATTAACAAACTCGTAGAGGCAAGGGGGGAGGTACAGTGTGAAACTCTCTTACTTGTTTATGCCTTATTGATGTTAATATAATTTTAGCCCTTGAATAACTCAGATCAGATTACTCTTATAGCAAGTGATATTGGCAAAAAAGATCTATCAATCAATCATTCAATCAGTTAATTAACAAATAGGTAAACAGAATTACAAAGCAATTATTCTAAGGACAAAGAAGAGAGACCATCGCAGGAGTAGAACTGGAAATGGGGTGGAGGAAGAGGAGGAAGGGGGAGGAGGACTGAGAAGAGAGAGAGAAGGGCAAGGGGAAGGGCAGAAGGAAGAGGAAGAGGGTAGGGGAAAAAAGCGGAATAGGGGAAAGAAGAGGAAAGGGTAGGGGAAAAGAAGAGGAAGAGGGTGGGGGAAAGAAGAGGAAGAGGGTGGGGGGAAAGAAGAGGAAGAGGGTGGGGAAAGAAGAGGAAAGGAGGGTGGGGAAAGAAAGAGGAAGGAGGAAAGAGGAAGAGGAGGGTGGGGGAAAGAAGAGAGGAGGGTGGGGGAAAGAAGAGGAAAAGGAGGGTGGGGGAAAGAAGAGGAAAAGGAGGGGGGGAAGAAGAGGAAAAGGGTGGGGGAAAGAAGGAAAAGGAAAAGAGAGGAATGGGGGAAAGAAGAGGAAGAGGGAAGGGAAAGAAGAGGAAGAGGGAAGGGAAAGAGGAGAAAGAGGATGGGGGGGAAGAGGGAGAGGGAAAGGGGAGAAGGAAAAGGAAAAAAACAACATAAAAATAGATGAAGAAAACCAACTAAAACCAAAATAGGAATAAAGTTACATAGGTATTTTTATAACACCAACACAACCATGAAAAAAAAAATAAAAAGAAAAGAAAAGGAAAAAAAAAAAAAAATGCCGAACCCCCCTTACCTGGCCCCCGTTGGTCTTGTCCCAGCCAGCAACAATAATTCCAGCCATGAGCATGTCTCGGTAGTTATAGCAGATCTCCTTGAAGGTGTTGGCCGCTACTTGGACAAGAGGGGGCTCGCCAAGCTTCACCCTGTAGAAAGGAGGCAAATATGAACAAGGTGTATCCTTGAATGGAATCTTGGTGTCAGAAAATAAAAGATAAATTAGGAACAGTCTCTGCAGCTGGATATGCCCAGGCAGTGCTATATACTGTGTCTGCTATCATCAAAAAACATAACGAATCTACAAGAAAAAGGCAGGCTTCATGAAAGGGTGACAAAAAACTCCTCACCACTATCATTATCCTCAGGCAGTTTCTCTGAATTGCAGGAAATTATCTTAAGACAATTGCAGATATTGGTTCCATACAAATGTAATAGGCTTGACATGGAAAACTATTCTATGAAAGCTGAAGTAAGCAAGTAATAATGACAAGAAAATAAATGTGCTAGACATCAAAGGTCATATAGCACTATGGTATTGTATTGTGTTGGGAGGGATTTTAAGTTCTTTATTACAATTAAAATGTTAAGTTTCGACGGTCATTTATTGTATGATAGTATAGTATTTAAAGGAGTAGGAGGAGATGGTAGATGGGAGTAGGATAGGTATTGATGAGAAGAGGAAGGGTTAAGGACGATGGGTGATTAGATCAAATGAAGGATATTTATGTCTGAGGAAGGAGAATAAATTATCAATAAAAAAGGTGGGGGATTCTATAAGGATGTCTGACAGGTTGGGGGGTTGAGGAAGATGGGATATGTGAGGAAAAGTAAGGATAGGGCTTTGGTAAAGCGAGGACAGGATATTAGGATATGTGAGACAGAGAGAAGGACATTGCATGTAGGGCATAGAGGTAGGTTAGAGGGATGTGACATGAGGCATGAGTGAGTGATTCTGGTGTGGCCTATTCGTAGGCGGGCAAGGGCAGTTTCCCAACATCTGTTTTGATGGCATGGGGCTGACCAAGGGGAGATTGAGGGTTTTATGGTTTGGAGTTTGTTGGTGCACAGACCTGACCAGAAGGATTGCCATCAGTTGTAAAGAAAAGTTTTGAAGTGAGGGTAGTAGTCGGTGGCTGGGATGCATGAAAAACGGGGTTGGTGACTTGTGGGCAGGGCAGCAGATCGTGCTGAGTTATCTGCTTTTTCGTTGCCGGGAATCCCGACATGGCTGGGTATCCAGCAAAATTTCACTGTTTTTTGTCGTGTAGACATAGAGAATAGATGGTCGTGTACTTTATGGGCTATAGGGTTGGTAGGGTGTATGGATTGTATGAATGATATTGAGTTACATGAGTCAGTGAAGATGATGAAGGATGAGGAAGACATGGAAGATATGCGTTGTAGAGCAAAGAGGATAGCATAAAGTTCTGTTGTAAGGACGCTTGATTTTGTAAGCTGTATGTCTGAGAGGGAAAGACTACAGCAAAACCAGCACCTGAGTTGGATTTAGACCCGTCAGTATATATACGAGTACTAGAGGAGTGACTACAGATATGAGCAAGGAAATGTGTGAGAAGGATAGAAGGTGGAATGTTTGACTTTGGTAGATCAGGGAAAATAGAGGAGCAATTACAAGAGACTGATACTAGCCAGGGAGAGAAAGTTTGGGTAGAAAGAGGAAGAATTCAGAGATGAGGAAATGATGAATGGAAGAGAAGAGTGTCCATACGAACAGGGAAAGGGACAGGTAGTCGTGGAGAGGAAGATAAGCTGCAAAGAAGAGGTTGAGGGACAGTTAGTTTGGAGAGTGAAAATTGGTGGAAGCGAGCATAGTTTCTTAGGGACAGAAGAGCGCGGCGTCTAGAGAGGGATGGTAGTCTTGATTCAATGTATAGGCTCTCAATTGGAGAGGATCGGAAAGCTCCTAGGGCTAAGCGGAGAACGCAATGATGGATAGGATCAAGGAGAGAGAGAAGAGAGGCAGAGGCAGAAGAATATAAATGGCAACTATAGTCAAGTGTAGAGAGAATTAGAGTAATATGGAGATGAAGGAGTGTTTTGCGGTCTGATCCCCAGGATAGGTGAGAGATGGTTTGTAGTAGTCGGAGGCGATGGCGAGCTTTTCCTTTAATAGAAAGATCCCGCCAAGATAACTTGGAGTTGAAAATAATTCCAAGAAACTTGCCGGAAGATCAGGATTGGATGGGGGTATCATAAAGGAATGGAGGTTGGGAGCTTATACGTGAACGAGAGAAAAGGATGGAGAAGGTTTTAGAGGTAGAGAAACGAAAGCCATGGTTGATAGCCCAGGAAGAGATTGATGTTAGTGACGACTGGATAAGTTGATGGAGAACTTTTATGGAACGGTCGGAGGCGAATATGGCTAGATCATCTACATACAGTGATGAACAGATTTTTGATGGTAAAGCTGATATTAATCCGTTTACAGGTATGAGGAACAGTGTGGTGCTCAGTACACTGCCATGTGGGACACCTTCAAACTGAGGAAAGGAGGGGGAAGTGGAAGAGGCAAATCTGACACGGAAGGTGCAGTCAGAGAGGAAGGATTTTATAAAAACACCCATGTTTCCACGTATTCCATGGAAACATGGCTGTTGTAGTATATGGTGCCGCCAGGTAGTATCATATGCTTTTTCGAGATCGAAAGACACAGCTAATACTGACTCATGGCCTGCAAATGCTGAAGTGATTAGTGTTTCTGCATAGGCTAGCGGGTTAGCTGTGCTTTTGCCTCAATGAAATCCGAATTGATTTGGTAGTATTCTAGGTACCACATCAATCTGAAATTTATCATTCGTTCCATTAATTTACATAGGCAGCTTGTTAGGGCTATGGGTCGGTAGTCTTGGGGAAGAGTACCTGTTTTGTTAGGTTTCAGGAAAGGTAATACTATGGCTTCTCTCCAGTGGGGAGGAAAGTTTCCAGTCGTCCATATGTTATTGAATATTGAAAGAAGGAAGGATAAGGAAGTAGGAAAAAGGTGTGTCTGCATACAGTAATGTATACCGTCTGGTCCTTCATGGGTGTTGCGGCATGACTGAAGTGCATTATAGATCTCAGAAGAAGAAAAGGGTGCATTATAAGGTTCTGTAGATGATAGGGAGAAAGAGATAGGAGTGCACTCTTTGTCTGATTTTCAGGAAGAGAAATGAGGAGAAAGATGAGAGCCACTAATGACTTGGCTAAAAAAGGCACCAAGTTCAGTAGCTACTTGAAGAAGGTCAGAGATGAGGTTATTATGAATATGGAGGACAGAGGCAGGACGAGGAAGATGTTTTCCGGATAACTTATGGATCCGCCGCCAGACTGCAGAGATTGGTTTGGAGGATGTTATGGAGGATACATAGTTTTGCCAGCTGTTTGTCATGGAGTTACGAATTGTACAGCGAAGATGGGCTGACGCTTTTTTAAAAGATATGAAGGCTGTTAGTTGACTGGGGGTGCCTCTCTTGTGTTGGTAGCTATTCCAAGCTGCGCGCTTCAGACGAAGTGCTTTTGTACATTCAAGGTTCCACCATGGAACACATTTTGAGTGTTAAGTCAGGATGTTCGAGGGATGGTTATATAGGCTGTATTTAGGACGTTAGTTGTGAAGTATTAGAGCATTTCTGAGGTGGTAGAGAATGGTGATGGAGGAAGTGCAAGAGTAGATAGAGAGGTAAAGGTATTCCAGTCTGCTCTGTCAAAGCACCAGCGAGGGGGATTTGGGAGTGGGATATAGGATGTTGAAGAAAGAAGAATTGGGAAGTGATCACTAGAGTGAAAATTGTTTAGGACAGACCAGTGGAAGTCTATATGAAGGATAGGAGAGCAAAGAAAGAGATCTAGGCATGAAAAAGATTGAGTGCGTAGGTCGAAATGAGTGGGACTGTTGGAGTTTAGGAGGAAAAGGTCAGTTTTAGCTAGATATTGTTCTAAGGAGCGACCCGTTGTATTGATAATAGATTCACCCTAAAGAGTATGGCGATAGTTAAAGTCTCCAGCTATTAGGAAAGGTGGTTGGAGTTGGGAAAGTAAGGTCTCTAATTCTAGGAAGTCAATAGGGAGGGAAGGAGAGAAGTAGACTGAAATTATTGTGATCCAGCGGCGGAGGAAAATCCGGATAACTGTGCAAGGTATAGTGGTTTGTAAAGGAGGTATGATATATGGTGTTTTATGATAAACAAGTATTGAAGAAGCAAATATAGAATGAGGGAGTGACACAAAATGGTAGTTGGGAATTGGTACTGGAGGATGTGTGAGAAAGGTTTCTTGGAGGCAGATGATAGATTGATTGTAAGAGTTGAGAAGATGGCGAAGATCAGGTCTGTGTGAGCGAAAACCTCTAATGTTCCACTGCAGTAGAGCCATTGTGGATCATTCTTCAACTATTATGGGTGGCAATGTGTGTCTGAGAGGTAGGAGGAGGGGTATCTGGGGGTTGAGGTATGGGATCAGGGGATGGAGGTAGTAGTGTAGTATCAAGAGAATCATTATGGGAAGGGGGGTCAGGGGGAAAAGGTGAAGGTATAGAATCTGGAGGTTCATCAAGAAAGGTGGGATCTGGGGAAGGACATTGTGCTAGAAGGGATTCATGTGTGTATCCAGGAGGGAGTGGTAGGGATAGTAGGGAAGGAAGGGTTTTTGGTTTAGGTACGGGTGGTGGAGTGGATAGGGTGTGTTAGGAAGGTGTGAGAGGAAGAGCGGTAGGGGGGTTGTCAGGAGGCGGAGGATGGATTTCAGCAGTCACTGTGAATGCAGCCGGAATCTGGGTAGAGAAACTGATGGATGGTTGAGAAGGAGGGCCTTTCTCTTGTGTTATACGTAGAAAGTTTCTTATGTCCTCAAGGGTTTCTGGGGGGGGATTTGGGTGGAGAGGTTTGGGAAAAGAAAGATCTTTTAGGGGGAAGTGAAGAGAAGATCGGTATCTGAGAATTTGAGGGTGCAGGTGTGGGATGGGGTCTGGTAGGAAAGGATGGGGTGGGGCATTTGGGTTGTCTGATGCGACTGGCAAGGCATGAAGTAGGAAGAGACATGGGAGTTGTGGATATTGGAGTATCTGGATTTAGGATGGAAAAAGGATTTGATTGGGGGATATGAGAATTAGAGATGGGAAGTTGAGGAGCAGGGGAAAGTGGTGCTGTAGATGTATAGACCACTTGGGTAGTATGGATGGGAGTGGATTGATGTAAGGTACTGGAGTACGTTGTGATTGAAAAACCTCTTCGTCGTGCTTCTTGTATGGCTTCTCGTAGAGTGAGTCCTAGTTTGAATCCAAGATTTGCTACTTAACTCTCAAATTTGTAGGCTGTGCAGCCTGTATAGAATACACTATGAGGTCCGTCACAATTTGCACATGTACGTGATTGTGCAGGGCAGTTTGTACACTCATGACCAGGTTGCGCACATAGTGGGCAGTGGGTTGTAGACAGAAGTGCTTTGCAGGGTGGCCAAAACACCAGCATTTCTGGCATTGGTGGGGTGGGGGTTGATATGGTCTTACAGGGCAAGAAACCCCTCCTATATAGACCTTATGAGGAAGGTCGTGTCTATGAAAGGTAATCTTGACAATATTGATGCTGGACTTACGATTGCCTCTGGGGGGAATAGAGTAGCACTGTACTGATTCAGCATCATATTCAGTGAGGCAACCAAGCAGGTCATTTTCACAGTCTGTCCAGTCCTTTTCATAGACAGGGCAATCAACTGAGGAGAGGGAAACAGTTCCAGTACATGTATTAAGGGAAGGGTGAGGTAGAGCGGGTAAAGGTTTGCCAGTGAGGTCAACCAGGGTAGATGGTGCTTTAGCTTGAGTCTCAGATGTAACTGTGATTAATCGTGATCGATCAGGACGACTACGGGAGAAAACTTTGCCAACTTGTTTTGGAGGCATTGTTGAAAGAGTAGGGTGTCATCTGAATGAGGGGCTGTTGGGGGAACTATAAAGTATTGGTCCCATTTGGCTGGTTTAAACAGATTATTCAAAAAGATTAAGGAAGTGGGAATTGTAGAGGGGCGAGGGAAGGAGGAGGAGGGAGTGGTGTGAGGTGAGGTTTTATTATGGAGGTGTGGGCGATATGGTTGAAGAGTTGTGATAAGGGAGGTTTGGGTATAATGTGAAGATGATTGTTCAGGAAGTGGGATGGATGATGTTGGGAGTGAGGATGGGATATCTTCTTAGAGTTGAGTTAGTATCTGGGTAGATGATTCATGATGGGTTAGGTTGGTAGTATGTATAGAGGAGGGAGGTGTAATGGGAGTGTTCTGAGCCATGGTCAAAGGGGAGTCAGGGGTCGGTAAACTAGAGGATTCAGATTCAGAGAGGCTGTTTGATAAAGGGGCAAGCCTCGATGCCCCTAATAAGGGTACAAAATCTTCATTACTAGCCATGGAAAGCCTGGTTTTATGTGGGGAAGGTAAACAGTCAACCCCTCAGAGTCCCTGTAAGGGGTAAGGGCTAAATGATTTATCGAGGAATACCGTGCCCATGGCTCCCTGAGGCCATTCATGACTGGTACAAGGTCAGCCTTTCATCCTTTCAACACGGCTCTTACATCTTAGGAGTTTGATAGGTGAAGGGTTGGGGAAGATAAGAGAGAGAAAGAAGGAAGAGAAAAAGACTGTGCAAAAATAGTTGAGGCAAGAGCTGAGATCCAATGCGGGTGAGATCTCCCGCACTGGATCTCAGTCTCTGTCTCCTAAGCCCCCCACGACAACGGGCAAGGGATTGGGGGGGAATGAAAGCTGAAGATGGCTTGAGAAAGATGTTTAACACCTATGAGAAGTGTCTTTAATATTCCAAGAAACCTTTTTTTCTCCCCCACCAAAAATTTTAATCTTTTTTTTTTTTTTAAGCCAAAATATGTCCAGATAAATAGTTAAATGAAAAAAAAAGTTTATAATCACCCACACAAACCAACTGCTGGATTTTCTCTCTTGCAGTAAAATTTACTGCCTCAGACCCTAAATTTAAATCAATAAGAAATTTAACTTCAAACAGATAAAAAAAAAAATCTTATACTGTTCAAAACAATTGCACAACTTGTGGTAAATCTTACAAGATTCAGCAAGCAACATAAAAGTATATAACTTCAGAGTGGCAACCCTACTGATGAGTAATTCTTGGCTAATGAACTTAGTACAGAAAACTTGATTCTTTGATACTCTCCCCTTCTGATGGCATACCTGACTGAACTTACTTTCCTTCTTTAAACAGACTTCATAACAAAAAAATTACAGAAATTTGGCTATCAAGATACTTGTTTATCTTATGAGTGTGTTCTTCTAGATTCAGCCACTGAGTTGTGATATAAATGTATTTCTATTGGTGTATGTGCTTAGAACAAGGAAAACATATATGCTATTATCAAATACTGATTTTCAAACCATTCTGTGACCCTCGGGCACATCCTTATACTTTTCAACTGGATTAAAACTGAGTTTGGGTGGTTTAAGTGAAACTTTACATCAATCATTGTGGAAAAAAATCTTTATGAATTTGCTTTCTCATAGCAGAGGAAACACCACCACCCATACATCTGATATCTTGAAATGTTTCCTCTATACAAATTTACTATAACATACCTAATTCACTATACTCTTTCTTTAGTTGTTAAATATGGTAATTTATTTCTTAGAATAAATATAATTTATTTCTGGATTTATTTATGACCTAACAAAAACTTAAACAAACCTCAAACCATAATCATATCAGAAAAAACTAGACAAGTAATACTTACTGTAGAATCTCCATGTGTGAAGACACAATGTCAGCAATGGCCTGGGTGTCAGCTGCTGAACCGGAACGACAACAATAGATGCTATCAGTGACACGTGTTAGCTTGTCAGTTACACGATTTGAGACATAGGTTCCTAGCGAGGTCCTGGAATCAGCTCCCACAACCACACCGCCATCAAACTCGACAGCCATGATGGAAGTCTGAAAGAAACAGCACAGGTGAGTGGCTCCATAGACAATGTGAGACTTCAGGGGTCTCTCATGGTTTGCTAATCTATAAGACTAGGTTGAAAATGATCAGCCACATATTGTTCCCAGCACTATAAGAGATAACCCAAATAAAAATTCCTACAAGCTTTTATAAGACTTGTATGAATGTGCAAGGTATGTTGGTATAAATGGCTGAGCACTAGTGGAATCATCTATTGTAAAGGTATTTCTCAAGAAAACACTACAGTGGACATTGCATGATCTAAGCATCATTGGAGGAAAATCTGGACAGTATGGCCCCACTTGGTTAGGGCAAATTGAAGCTGATATTCATATAGAAGACAAAAAGTAATAATGGTTGGTACCAGAAATAATTTGCAGACATGAATGGTAACGCCACAAATAAAGGAAAAAGGTCACGGAAAGCATCGCTCACAGCCTAAGTCCACTCGGTGCTCCAGCGGCAAAGTCTACTTGCTCAGCGCAAAAGAAGAAGTTGCTGCGCAGCTCGCACACCATCTTCTGCCCTACTGCGCACCTACATCACCACTACCTCATGACCAATCAGGAGGCAGCAGTTTAGCCAAGATTTTAATTGCTCATTAACCCAGTCACGCCAGGTACATTTTGTAGCCAAAATAAAAAAATCCGGGCGGCTACAAAATCGGCGGGCGGAGCTTCCCCGGAGTCTGTCCGCCCGCCCGCACGCACGGCGCTGCTACGTCGGAGCGCAGCCCCAATATAGCATCACACTGGCGGGCCGCCTGGCAATGTTTATTTTTTCCGGTGTCTCATATATGTGACACCCGGGGCGAATAGGTTAAAGGTCAAGTATGATATTCCATATACTATATCATAAAATTGCACACAACTATTGACTAAATTTTCATATATATTCATGTCTCAACCGTTTTTTACGTTAAAATGTGTATTTTGATCCTCAATTTGGGCTAACTTATTCTTAATTGCCAAACTACTCAAACAATACAGTTGATACTTAAAACATTTTGAGTGTGCAAATAACGGGCACATTTCTGGACTACACCAGTGACCTGCCTCATTCTTCTCAGTAACAATGATCAATTGTGTGTCAATTGTGCTATGGTGGTGTACTAGACTTTTTCGAAGTTTAATGGAAAAACTGAAGAATTAATTAATTACAGATTCACAGAATCATTCTAAACGACAAAAAACTGAAAAGTGCAAAGCAATTTGCACACTTGATTTGAAAAATAAGAATTTTAGATGTGATAAAACTAGAAAAATAAATAATATAAGAGTGAGGTGTAATTTCAAAAAAACTTTTTCACAAGATTTGGTTCGCCAAATCTAATTTGGATATAGAAACTAGTTTATAATTTTTTAACTATTCTCTGGTAAGAGATGAACTAAAGTCATCAGATAAGACTATATGTGACTGGTAAGTTTTTGTAGGGAAGTGCTCATTCCTTTGGCATTTGACACGCAGTACAGCAAAGATTGGTGGCCCTGGCACGATCATTGAAATTGACGGAACAAAATTCGGAAAAAGAAAGTACAATGTCGGCAGGGTAATGGTGGGCCAGTGGGTTTTCAGTGTGGTGTGCCGAGAAAGTTTTTTTTTTTTTTTTTTTTTTTTTTTTTTTTTTTTTTTTTTTTTATTCTGGTGCCCTCAAGAAATGCTGAGACCTTATTACACATTATCAATTAGTGACTGCTGGAAGGCATATGATTGTCTCAGTAAAGAGATTTAATGACATGACTGTGAATCACTCTCTCAATTTTGTTGATCCTGTCACTGCACCACACACAAACACCATTGAGCGCAAGTGGTGGGAAGCGAAGGCAAAGGTACTGCACTACGGCAGGAGGAAGTACCATTTTGTTGGACATCTCTCTCGGGCGATGTTCTTAATGAACATCTCCGACGCAACTCAACACTTACATCGCTTCCTCCTTGCCGCTGCTAATTTGTACCTGCCAGAGTAAGGTACATCGCTATATAGGTTACTTCTTACATTGAATATGATTTTCAGTAATGTGCATTTAGAGGTTTTCTTTGGCCTCCCTGGCTGCTTTTTCTGCAGTGGCAGGTCAGTGTCTCACAGTCTTGAAATTTTTTTGTCCACCTCTGCACACTTCACAACAAAACTCCATTTGTATTTGATATTGTATTTGATATTTCCATATTGGACTTTCCCGCTTTACAGTGCTGTAATAAATAACTGCAATCTGATCACTTTTCTGCTATTCACAACACACTAGCCAAAAACAGCAACAGAACTCAGGCAAAATGCTAGGCTATTCATAAAAAAAAACACGTGGCAATTTTGCTCACAGTCACTGCCCAGAGGCAATTGAGTGATATCTGAAACTGCCACTGTGGAGTCAGATGACTTATCTATCAGCTTACTGCGTGCCAAGATTATTTGCCAATTTAGCATATTAGAGGGGTATAACCAAAAAACGTCAAAAATCTTGTCCTGGATCCTGACTTGCACTGTATGAGAAATAATCTGGAAACATGAACAATAACACCAAAAATAAAGGAAAAATATTGTCGGAAGTGCCGCTCCCAGCCCAAGTTCACAAGGTCCTCCCAAGATGCAGCTTTATCTTGCTGTGTATACAAGGTGAAGACAATGTTCCCTGGAGGTATTGGGGGTAGAGCTCCCCATAAACTCTCCTCTGAGGAAGTGCCCCGATTGTTGAATCAAGTTTATGATGAGGAGTTACAGACTTCATTGTTGGCAAGTGGTCTCTGTACAGTAAAGAATTACTCATAATGACAGTATTATATACGAATCTAAGGATATTATGACAAAGAATGGAAAATGCTAAGGTTAATCTTTACCGAATGGACACATTAAGATTGGGTAAATGAAGATGTCATTCTTGAGGAGGCCGAAAAGTTAAGCTTTTGATTAAATTCTTTCAAAAACTAGACAAGTAATGTCTGAGAGGGTCTGGGAGCTAAAGTTAGGTTAGGAAAGTTTGGTAAATTTACAGTGGATAACAATCAGGAATTGTGTAAAAAAAAAAAAAAAAAAAAAAAGATATGGAATGGTTACCTTGACGAAAACCGTGACACTTTTCATAGGTGCGCAAATCGAAAATAAAGGAGTTACACGACAGAGAAGATAAAAGACCGACCCATCTTTTTCTAAGTCCCTCGCCCTGTTGACATTGTGAATGTAAACAAAATTGTGACCAGTCAACTCATTCTTGCGCTCTGTTGAGTAGTTCATGTATTACTATGCAGTTGTAAAAAACGATATTTGGCTAATTATCAGTGTCTGCTGTTCCACATATATGCTTTCAAAGGCCTTTGTTAACGTTATTATACCTCATTTTCATGTTTCAAGATTTATTAGACAGTGACTTAAGGAAATCGGTCTAAAGCACCTTCTGCGCAAGCGCATTTTTGCATTTCTGCCGCCAGGTTTGACAGGAAGATTCCCGGCCAGTCCAGTGACAGGAGACCAGTGAGAAATGTTTCGTTTTTGGTGTTACGTTGATTCTAGATTGTTCTTAAGACTATACAGTGGAAACGAAGAAAAAGACCTTAATAACTATCGCAGTTTGATTTCTGAGGCCATCAAGTACCCCAAATCCTGAAAAAAGTGATAAAAACGAAGCAATCACATCCACAATAGACCGACCGACTGCTCAAAAGAAACGAAGGAAAACTGACAGTTCGGTCTTTCGATATAAAAAGGTATTTGGTTTATTGTTTAAAGTATGGATGTAGCTCTATCTTGCCGTACATACCGAGGTGAAGAGAATGTGTCCCGGGGGGTGTTAGGGGGCTTGACCCCCCATCAAGCCTCCCCTCAGGCCTAGTCATGGCACCGTAAATTGCTAGGTTAGGTTGGGTTATAGGTTAGGACGTTTATATGAGTTTGGAAGGTGTGAAATCCCGTAGATTTTGTAGTTTTTCGAACTCTGGCACGTCTTAACACCCGGGACTTAACACTTCAAAATCGTCAGCTGTGATTGCTACTGAAATGATTAACAGATTCATTCTCATCACATGAGAATAAATCTAATGATATAAACATTGTCTGGGAAGTCCCGATTGTCATAATCGAAAAATTAACCAAAAGTTTACATTCATACAATGATGTTTGTAGATTTCCAGGACTGCGACTAACGCTCATATTGGGAGGCACTTCAGACACCGTTTTTAACCCATTCACGCCAGGGTATTTTGAAGCCAAAAATAATTCCAGGCGGCTACAAAATCGGCAGGACTTCCACAGAGTCTGTCCGCCCCCTGGCCGCAGCCAACTGCTGTGTCGGAGCGCAGCCCCGATACAGTGTCACACTGGCAGGACACCCGGCATGGTTTATTTTTTTCGAGTATCTCATATATGGGACACCCATCGCTAATGGGTTAAGGTGGTTGTCTGGAAATATGGACCTCCATCAGGGTGGCGACAGAGTCCCCATTGGCTCTGGTTGGTTGCGACATGAAACAGCTTGGTAGTCATTGGCTAACATGCATGAGAAACTAGACATTTGGATCCAGCTACTCCGAAGACATAAGTAGTAGTCCACAAAATATGCCTGAAGCATCTCCCAATGTGAGTGTTTGTCTCAAAGGGTGGTAATTGTTGAAGACCGCGACGCACCCTCGCAGAGACTAAGTCGAAAAAAATGATGTTTTTCTGCATGAAATCCTATGATTTCATTGATTTTTGGCGTTGTTTCTTTTGCGATTAATCGTTCAGGAGATCGAGTACCATTTCTCCATCGACGATCTTGATTTGATAGTCCCGTTAGCAGGGGAGGGCATGAAGTATATCAGGGAAATTATGGGGTAAAACAAGCTTAAATAAGAAGAATAACGATCAAAAATGCATAAAACTAGCACAAAAAGCGCTTAAAATCGGACAATGAAACTCTACGGATGTAACCGCCATCTTTGAAAGTTTACGGACTGGCGCGAAATAAATCAAAAACTCCACGGGAACCCAACCCACATTTCGGCAAAAAAATCTACGGGAATTTACACGTTCCAACCCCCAAAAACGTATTGACCAATAAACCAACCAACCTAATATATCAATATAAATTGCCGTGACTAGGCGTGTCCTTCGGGCACTGCCCGAGGAGAGGGTTGATGGGGGGCAAGCCCCCCAACACCCCCCAGGACACATTCTCTCCACCACGGTATGTACGGCAAGACAGAGCTGCATTCACACCGTAAAATAATAAACCAAATACCTTTATATCAGGAAACGTGAAACTTTCATTTCTTTGTACTGTTGGGATTGCTTCGATTTTAATCACCTTTTTCGTCCTTTGGAGCTCTTGATGGGCTCAGATATAAAACTGGGATGGTTACTAAAGTCGAATCATTCTTCGATGCCACTGTAAAGGTCTTAAAAAAGAACCCAGAATCAACACAACACTGGAAACGCAACATTTCTCACCGGCTTTCAATCTCGAAATGAGCGGGTTGGTGAGCTGTCAACCTGTGGCTGGCGCAAGAAAGTGTGAAACACTCGATGCGCAGGATTCGATATGAGGGTATAGATAAATATAAAAATATGCAATTGAAGTATAACATTACTAAAAGACTTTAAAGGTATAAATGCGTACCAGCAGACACAGATAATTAGCCAAATATCGTTTTGACAAGCGCGTAATGATACACGGACTACTTCGCGAACGCAAAAATGTGTTTGTGGGTCAGTGTCGTGTTTTTCCTAGCAAGGTAAACAAGCTCATCGACTTTGAATTTGAAAGGCGGCCGCGCGTTATATTTTCGTCATTTAGCGGTGACTATAAGGCCAGTGCATCTTAAACTATACGCTATCCCCTTCTATTTTTCCCGCTCTATAAGATGGCGGTGTCCATTTTCCTCTATCTACGCGCGTCGCGGTCTTCAACCTCTACCCACAGGGTTTCAGTCACACTATAGTCAATCACTATTAGTTTGTTCATTCACGTTGAGGCCATGGTCTCCAAAAGATGCTGTGACATTGAAAACCCCTTCCCAAAATAGACAAATAACACTACAAAGAAAGTCAGCGACGTGGAATTCCGGTCAATATGCATAACAGGGTGGGGGCTTACTTTCGAACTAATTTTGATATTTATCTGCATGAAATCCACTGATTTCAACGATTCTTGATGTTGTTTCTTGTGCAAATGCTTCGTTGGTAAGATCTGAGTACCACTCCATCTACTATCTTAATTTGTTAGTCCCGTTAGTAGGGGAGGGAATGAAGTATATCAGGGAAATTATGGGGTAAAACAGGCTTAAATAAGAATGATAACGAATAAAAACACAAAAAACTAGCTCAAAAATGGCTAAAAGTCGGCCATTGAAACTCTACGGACATGCCCACCATCTTTGAAAGTCTACGCACCGGCGTGCCAAATTTAGAAAAACTCTACAGGAATACAACACATATTTCGGCGAAATCTATGGGATTTCACACCTTTCAAGCACCAAAAAACGTCCTAACCCATAACCCAACGTAACCTAGCAATTTACTGTGACGTGACTAGGCGTGCCCTTCGGGCACTGCCCAAGGGGTGGGTTGATGGGGGGCAAGCCCCCTAACACCCCCGGGACACATTCTCTTCACCTCAGTATGTACGGCAAGATAGAGCTACATCCATATTGTAAACAATAAACCAAATACCTAAATATCGAAAGACCGAACTGTCAATTTTCCTTTGCTTCTTTCAGTCGGTCGTGGATCGTGGGTCGCTTCGTTTTTATCACTTTTTTTGGGATTTGGGGTACTTGATGCCCTTAGAAATGGAACTGCGATAATTATTGAGGTCTTTTTCTTCTTCATTGCCACTGCATAGTCTTAGAAATAACCTAGAACCAACGCAACAACGAAAACAAAACATTTCTTACCAGCTCTCTGTCACCGACTACCCGCGAATCCACCTGTCAAAACTGGCGGCGAGAAACGCGAAAATACGCATGCGCAGAAGGTCCTTCAGACCGATTCCCGTTAAAACCTGTATAATCAATCTTAGAACACGTAAATGAGGTATAAAAACATTAATAAAGGTCTTTGAAAGCATAAATATGGAACGGCAGACACTGATGATTAGCAAAATATCCTTTTCACAATCGCGCAGCAATACATGCACTAGTCTGAACAGCGCAGTAATCGGTTATGTGTCCAGTCCAATGTTTACTTTCGTCATGGAAAGATAATGATGGACTTATGCAAAATTAGGCCCTCATCTCTGTTCATTTACGTATAACACCTTTGGGAAGCATTTGCACAAATATTGCCATAGAAGAAAAGAGTTTTGGTTTGGGTAATTTTCTATATTACCTTCGCCACACCGATATCGACGATTTTGGTATCGTTGGATTCTTCTCTCTCTCCACATTCCAAATATGTAGGTTTTATTGCGCGGAAACCCCCCATTAGCGAGAAACTTGGCCCCGATTGCAAGGAAGGGCATGGAAGGTTC
>NW_020869190.1:814987-824987 GCF_003789085.1 Penaeus vannamei
CAAGATTGTGATTGAATGCTGGATAAGAAGTGAACCCACAAAAAGAAAGTACAGGCAGAAAATGAAGCAGATATGGGACGAAACAGGAGTGTTCCCCATCACAGAGCAAAGATTAGCAGATCAAGCCAGGCAAATTCGGGTGAATAAATGGCTTACAGACATGGATATTGAGGAAATTGAAAGAAAGTGAGCGGATAGTCATAGCGAAGAAACTGGCGATGCGATCAGCAATGAGGAAGCGGAAGAACAAGCTATACAAGGACGTGATGTTGAAGGACAACAGGAAATGGTAATTCAAAATGGCACTGATCAAGAACTCACAAGAGAGACAAGTGATAGGCCTTTCGATGAGCAGCAAGAAGAAGAGCCCGAAGATGAAAGAGAAGAAAACTGGATGTTTCCTGAAGATGATGAAATGTTGATCAGAAGAGCGGAGATTGAAAACTACGAGGAAGAAAAAGAAGCATTGCGAAAATTAATGAATGAGAGCAGACAAAATCCGGAAAAGAGCCCTCCAAACCTCAGATATAGTGATAGGAAGAAAGTCAAAGCAGCTACAATGAAAGTGAACAAAGTCCTAGCTCCAATCAGAACTAAGTCAATAACGGAACAAACATAGTATTGCGTGCAGCTGGAAATGTTGTATCGGAGTTGGTGGGGTATAAGGCAATGAATAGGAAGGAAGACAAGACACCGCATTGGAGGAGAAGAATTTTTGACAAACAGGTTTTACGCAAGGATTTAGGCCAGTTGAATAGGATGAAAAGAAATGAGTTGAGAAATGAAAGTACAATAACAAAGCTCGAAAGGAAATATTGCATTGAAGAAAAGGGAGCATCTGTTGTTCATGAAGAAGTTAAACAAAGGTTAGTTGCAATTGGAGCAAAACTTGAAAGATATGATAATAGGACAAGTCAGTACAGACAGAATCGCTTGTCTGAATCAAACCAAAAGAAATTGTTCGATGAATTAGATGGAGTGGAAAGGGAAACGGTGGTACCTGATGCAGAGGAAAGTACTAGATTCTGGAGTGAAATATAGGACAATTCAGTAAAACACAAGGAGAATCCAGAGTGGTTGAAGAATGTGGAGGATGAGTTAGCAGGAGTAGGAGTGCAAGAGGACATACGTATCGAGACACCGAAATTGAGAAAGCAGATAAGGAAAATACCGAATTGGAAAAGCCCTGGTCCTGATGGAGTGCAAGGGTACTGGATAAAGAATTTGACTAATTTACATGGTAAGATAGCAATTCAACTGGATAAGTGTCTCCAAGAAAATAGCGTGCCACTATGGATGGTGACAGGGAAAACAGTACTTTGTGTAAAAGATTTGGCAAAAGGAAGCGCAGTTGACAATTTTAGGCCAATTACATGTTTGCCGCTGCTGTGGAAATTACTGACTGGGATCATAGCGGAAGAATTGTATAATTATCTTGAAGAAGCAGCATTATTGACATGGGAACAAAAAGGTTGCAGAAAAGGAAGCCGTGGGACTAAAGACCAACTTCTAATTGACAAAATGATCTTGAAAAATTGTAAAACACGTTTAACTTCATTAGCTGTTGCATGGATTGACTATCGTAAAGCTTACGATATGGTCCCTCATAGCTGGATAGAAAAATGTCAAGTCTTTCATAAGCGAGTCAATGAAAAAGTGGAACACAGAATTAAATGCGGGCCAAACCAGACTTGGAAACGTAAAAATAAAGCGAGGAATTTTTCAGGGGGATAGTTTATCACCACTGCTGTTTGTCTTGACGATGATCCCGTTGACGCTGTTGCTAAGGAAAATAAATATCTTTTATGAAGTAAAGAAGAAAGGAGAAAGAACCATTTACTTTTCATGGACGACTTGAAATTATTCGCAAAAGATAAAGATCAAATTGATAGTTTAGTAAATACAGTCAGAATATTCTCAGAAGATATCAAGATGGAGTCTGGATTATCTAAATGTGGAGTGCTAATCATAAAAAGAGGATAAGTAGTTGAAAGCGATGGCCTCTGCATGGCAGATGGTGCAGTGATGAGAAATATTGAGGAAAGTGGATACAAGTATCTTGGTGGCTTGGAAGTGGATGGAATAAAGCATGATCAAATGAAAGATCAAGTAAAGAAAGAGTATACCAGAAGGGTCAGAAACATATTGAAATCAAAGTTAAACGGAGGAAATATAATCTCAGCCATTAATTCCAGAGCGGTATCAGTTGTCAGATACGGAGCAGGAATCATAAAGTGGACAAAGAATGAATTGGAGGAAATGGACAGGAAAACAAGAAAGCTGATGACAATGTATGGGGCGCAACAACCAAAAGCAGATGTTGATAGGTTGTACTTGAAAAAAATATGATGGTGGAAGAGGCTTGCTTGGCGTTGAAGATTGTGTGCAGGCAGAAGTCAACAGTCTTGATAAGTACTTACGCGCGTCAGAAGAAAACATGTTGAAGGAAGTAAACATCAGTAGTATTCTTGAGAACAAGAAGCATGGGCAGAGCAGAGAGGATATACAGAAAAGTCAGTAAGAGAGATACGAGAATAAAGGATTGCATGGACAGTTCCACAAAGCTACGGTGAAAGTAAAGAGCAATAAATCATGGGATTGGCTAAGAAAAGGATATTTGAAAAAAGAAACAGAAAGTACAATCATAGCAGCACAAGATCAAGCCCTTTGCACACGGAATTTAAGGAAAAGAGTCTATGGAGAGGATATGGATTCAAGTTGTAGAGTGTGTGGTGCTGCAGAAGAAACAGTGGCACATATTGTGTCAGAATGCCAGAAACTAGCACAGAAGGAATACAAAGAAGGTAGACATGACAATGTTGCAAAACTGATCCACTGGAAATTATGTGAAAAAATGGGGATTTGAGAAATCTGATAAGTGGTCCACACACAAGCCTGAAAAAGTATTGGAATCCGAAGAGTGCAAGATTTTATGGGATTTCCCCATACAAACAGACAAGACACTGGAACACAATAGACCGGATATCACTGTAATTGAGAAAAATAGCAAAAAATGCCTTCTTACTGACCCAGCATGCCCATTTGACACTCGCATTGAAAAGAAAGAAGAAAAGTGCAACAATTACTGCGACTTGAAATATGAGATTGCAAGAATGTGGAGAATGAAAGAAGTTGAAGGAATCCCTGTAGTTGTAGGGGCATTAGGATCTGTGACGAAAGACTTTGAAAAATGGATTCAAAAGCTAGATTTGGGAATAACAGCAGAAATGTTACAAAAACCTTATTTACTTGGAACAGCCAGAATCATTCAGAAAGTCTTGGACATGAAATGAAGAAATTAGGGATGCTGCAATATCTAAGACCTCTGGCTGTGGTCCGCTATTGCAGCTCGTTAACCAAGATATAACATTAATCTTGTGAATAGAAGAAATAATAATAATATCAATAGTAGTAACAGTCGTAGTAGCAATAATGATAATGAGGATAATGATAATACAACTAATAATGATGATGATAATAGTAATGAGCATAATAATAAAAAAATAATAAAGAAAATGACAACGATAATGATAATGATAAAACTGATGATAATGATAATGATGACAACAATGATGATAATGATAATAATAATGATAAGATGATATCAATAGTAATAACAGTGATAATAATGATAATAGCAATAATAATAGTAATGATAATGATGATAATGTTGGCAATAATGATTAATATCATTATGGTAATGATAATAATGATAATGATAATAATAATGATAGTAATAATAATAACAATAATAATAATAATGATGATAGTAATAATAATGATATTAATAATAATGATAATGATAATAATAATAATGATAATGATAATATAATAATGATAATAATAACAATAATAACAAAAATAATGATAATGAGAATAATAATGATAATAATAATAATAATGATCATTACAATGATAATGATAACAATGATAATGATAATGATATTCATGAAAAAACTAAAGAATAATATTAATGATAATAACAATGATAATAATAATGATAACAATAATAACAACAATAATAATAATTGCAGCAGTGATAATAGTGATAATGGTTATGATTTTGATGATATCAATAATGATAATGATACAACGATTATGATGATAATAATGATAATAATAATAATGATAATAATAATAGTAATAATAATAATGATAATAATAATAATAATAATAATAATAATAATAATAATAATAATAATGATAATAATAGTAATAATAATGTTAATAAAAATAATAATGATAATGATGATGATAATAATAATAATAATAATATTTATAATAATAACAAGGATAATAAAAATGATAATAGTAATAACAGTAATGATAATAATAATAATAAATAATAATAATAATAATAATAATATAATAATAATAATAATAATGATAATAATGATAATAATAATAATAATAATAATAATAATAATAATAATAATAATAATAATAATAACAATAATAATAATGATTATAATGATGATTATAATAACTATGATGATAATAATGATGATAATGATAATAACAATGAGAATAAGAATGATGAGAATGAAGGAGAGAAGAAGAAGAAGAGGAAGAGGAAGAAACATGATAATAATGATGTTAATAATATTGATAATAATAATAATAATAATAATAATAATAATGATAAAAATGATAATGAGGATGATGATGATAGCAATAATGATCATAATAATGAAAATAATAATAATAATAATAATCATCATGATAATATAATAATAATAAATAATAATAATAATAATAATAATAATAATAATAATAATAATAATAATATAATATATAATAATAATAATAATAATAATAATAATAATAATAACAATAATAATAATGATAATAATAATAATAATGATAATGATGATGATGATGATGATGATGATAATAATAATAATAATAATAATAATAATAATAATAATAATAATAATAATAATAATAATAATAATAATTTATAATGATAATGATAATAGTAATGATAACAGTAATAATGATACTAACAATAATAATAATAAGAAGAAGAAAAGGAAGAAGAAAAAGAAGAATGAAATGGATGAATAAAGGAAATAAAGGTGAAGAAAGAAAAGAAGAAAAGGAAGAAGACAAATATGTAGTAGTAGTAGTAGTAGTAGTAGTAGTAGTAGTAGCAGAAGAAGAAGAAGAAGAAGAAGAAGAAGAAACAGAAGAAGAAGAAGAAAAAGAAATGAAAGATGAATATTGGGTAAAAAAATGAAGACAGTAGAACAACAAAAAAGTAAAACCAAAGGAAAAAATGTATACATATACATATAACAATAGCGTTGTATAGACTTCATTGTGAAGCAACTAGTCTATTGGATAACGTCAATTATTTGCTGGGCTAATAATGATAAATTGATAAATACAAAAGTTACCCATCAAATCTAATAAAACCAAACGTTTTCTATGAAAGTTGTTTATCATTTTGATAATTTATCAATAAGAGAAAGCTAAATCATTTATTGGGAACATTACAGATAAAGGAAATTATTTTTGATGTAATTATTTTTGTAATTCATGCTATAAATTATTTTGAACTTGCACCGATAATTCAGGATTGAAACCTACCAATCTCCAAAATGATGTAGGCCATACAGAAGTAAATGAAAACTTTAAAGAGAATACGTTTGGAATGAATCACGAAATATTCACATAAAATAAACTACAAGCAATCCTAAAATTCTCAAAGTCAACAATACCAACCCAAACACAACCCATTAAAAATCACAAACACCTTCTAAAACACACCGCAAAACCTCTAGAATCCCTCTATAATTCTAAAAACTAATACAGATCCTAAAATAAAAATCCAAAATGAAATGATAACTCAAAATAAAACAACCCCTTAAAATTCCTGAAAAACGACAATGACGTCACGGCCGAGGGAGACGTGTCAATCGGACTTTCACAACAACATGACAACGATGCGGAATCTTTTGGCGTTTTTGGCCATTTCCTCCGTCTTTATGGCCACGGAGGGGTATTTCATCACCATAGACGCACACGCAGAGGAATGCTTCTTCGAGAAAGTCACGACGGGCACGAAATTAGGTAAGAAAGGGGAGAAAAGCGAGGCATGAATACCGTCTCGTTGAGTTTCGGCTTGTGGTTCAGGGTGACAGATGTCGGCCTTTCCCCCCCTTTTGTTTTGGTGTAAGTTGTGGTTGTGTAGGTGTAATCTGAAATTAATGAGGAAAACGAACGATTGAGGGACGTAGCCACTGTTGTTGACCCTGTTATCTGGTTGATTTTAAGTCATGGTAGATGGTAGTTGAATCATCGAGTATTTTGCTAGAGTATTTTGCTAGCTAGTATATAGCTAGCTATGGCAATGTTGTGTTTGGAATTGCATCTCCACTTCGGATGGACCACTTGTTAACTCGGATAGGTAAGTAGTTTGTGTTCGAACCCCTCAGCTCCTGCAGTGCTCAGATATTTAGGGAATGTATTGAATGCCTCAGTCAGTTTTCTTATTTTCAAGTTGGTATTTGTTAGCAAGATACAGAGTGATGTACTTAGAGATAAAGTCCCAAAACTAGAGTTTGTAATTGGTACCAAGAGTGACGCACCCTCCTAGAGACGGTAAAAAAAAAAAAAGGTAGAATTCCAGTTTCTTCCAGCCTCTGATTTTCAAAACAATTCTTTTTTGGAATATATTATTTCTTTTTCTGTTTTACGCTGTAATTCTTTTGTTCTCTGACGCATCTGACTGTTTGACCAGTGACATAACTTGTACTTCCCGATGTCAAAGTTTATTAAGCGTGTAAGCCTCGGTTTTATACTTTATATCTGAGAAAAATATGCATGATTTATACAGCAAAACATATCAAAACAACTAAAAAAGCTAAAAATCGTGTTTGTTGAAACTATACAGAAAGGGAGGCATGTTTCACTAATACAAGTAAGATCTGCAATTATGCTGTTAAATCTGGGTTTACTTTTAGCCTGATTGCTGCACAATACAAATGCATTAAATCATTAAACAAAAGGGACATTTAATTATGAAAATGCGATTCCCAAGTTTCCTGAAGATCCCATTAATATCAATAAAATGAAGTTAATTGTTGCTCAAACAATAACGGGATTTGGTAATTCTTTACGGTGCAGACGCACCCACCAGAGACATAAGTCCCAACTCCACCCAACAATCTTGGGGGACACGTGGGGAAGCGGAGGTTTGGGAGGGGGGTTAAAGAGTGGGCCCAGCTTGATTTTAGTGTCAGTAAATGACTAAAGTTATGAATACAAAAGCACAAGTGCACACGGTAACCAACACAAAATTTACTGAACTGTCCAAGTTAAGGTGACTGGGCTTGCCCTTCGGGTACTGCCTGAGGGGAGGGTTGATGTGGGGCTCAGCCCCAACACCCCCCGGGAAACATTCTCTTCACCTCGGTATGCACGGCAAGATAGAGCTGAAACAGTTCAGAAAATTGCACTGCACTTTTCACACTTTCTTTCATTTAGGATGATTCCATGAATTTGTAAAACCTTCATGATCTCTTCAGTTTTTCCATTAAATTTCTAAAGAAAAGTCAAGCACACCACCGTAACACAAATAACACACATCGGTCATTGTCACTGAGAAGAATGAGGCAGGCCACCGGTGTAGCCAGAAATGTGCGTGTGTAAACCCATTCGTCCCGGGTGTCACATATATGGGACACAGGGAAAAAATAAACAGTGTCGGGCTGCCCGCCAGTGCGATGCTGTCTCGGAGCCGTGCTCCGCGGCAGAAGCGGCGGGGCGGGCCGGGCGGGCGGACAGACTCCGGGGAAGCTCCGCCCGCCGATTTTGTAGCTGCCCGGATTTTTTTAATTTTGGCTACAAAATGTACCCCGGCGCGGGTGGGTTAAATTAGATAATCCCACGTGACTATGGATAGTTTTAGTCCAATTCTTGTATTATTAGTCTTAAAGACTTATTGTTACATGCATTTTTAATATTTGATATGAGCAATAGTAATTAAGGCAGCTGCACTACATATACCAAGGAAAGTATAATAGAATTATTGAGTAGTCTTCATACATGTTGGGGAAGTTATTAGAATTGTGGGGACCTCACTGGTTGTGCTTTAATTCAAATTAAAATGTTGCCTTTCTTAGAGTTCACAAACCTTGATGTCTCGATCTTTCTTGAAGTACTGTAAGCTTTCTGAAAAGTATGGCGAAATACCCCCAAGGAAAGGGGGTCCGGGGGCATGCCCTTGGTAGGGAAATACTCCCAGGGAAGGGGGTCCAGGCCAAAGATTTCTGAAAAATGAGTTTTGATTGGTCAGAACAAAATTAATTTGTCAAGGTTTGGCATGGGTATAGTCGTGTACTTTGTAGATAAATGCTAGTTATACATGCTGCCCATTTCTTAATAATTTAAGGGGAAGAGTCGTCGGTACGATCACGAAATTCGTTATTCGATCCTGCTTACTTTAGTTTTTTAGCTAGATCAATAATTTTTTTTACACAAAGTGCATTGGTATGTGATACTTGTATACCAGAAATTTGATTAAAAAAGCTGCGTAAATTTTTGCGCAAAAAAACAAAAATGAGCGAGATGATAGAATTCAAAAATTACGTGATGGTTTCCTTATAGTGAATAGTACTACAGTTTCCTTCTGACCAGAGTTAGTCAACAAATAGGAGTACAAAATGTAGCATTTATGTAAATCTATCTGAAACGACAATGTTTCAGTTACCTTGCAAAAAAGCGCATTTTTTTTCGTCCGAAAATCGCCATTACATTTTTCAGTATAAAATTTATTTGGTGGAAATAATGCATGACTTTGCTACAGCTAGTAGATACGAACTGGACAAGTATTTTGCAACAAGAATTATTAAAATCGCGTAATTACATACAAAGCTAACCTTACTATCATGCGTGAAAATATGATTTTGAGAAAATGGCAGTTTTTGTCATTCATCGTCATTTCATCATAAAGGTCATACCAATGATTACCAAATGTGAATATCTACTTAGACAATACCTTGGCCTTTAATATGAGTCCTGTGGTAGAGGGTCAGTCCTTGTTCAGGTAATTTTAGGTCATCTTTATGTCAAGGTTAGGTTAGGTTAGGTGGGAGTGTTCTCTGAAAAGTATACTTTCAGATGTCAAGGCTCCTGGTTCCTCTGTCATTTACATATCATAGTACACAATAAATCGTATATTATGCATTTCTGATATGTAAATGACATATTGTTAGGTTTTCAACAGGTTGAAAACAAAACATGTACTCCCGAAAACTTTATCAATCGCACTGTTTTCCTGTCCTTGCTGCTGCTGCCTGTCTGCTGAACGCAGCCTAAACTATCGTACAGCAGTATCATACCAAAGAAATTCGCAAAAACAGCCGAAAAAACGCTGAAAATACAAGAAAAACAAAGCATGAAGCAAAAAGGGGTGTGGCAGCACAAGGGCATTTGAATACCCCAGACCTTTAAACCGCGGAAAGGAGCGTGTTACACATCTGGCAACCGGCGCACTGGGTGCGTCACATGGTCATTTATCCACATACAAAGTTTGAAAAAATCGTAATTTGTGAAACGTACTGACGACTCTTCCCCTTAAACATAAGGCATTTATTATCGTTATTTCAGGTGCTACTTGTTGTACCTTATGACAAATATTTCAAAAATATAAGATATCAATCTTATTTTCTGTGATTTCATGAGTCTTTATGATAATGATTTAATTCATATGATTTTATTAAAACACCCTTTGAACATAAATGTGTGGCCGCAAACTATTTTACCCTGGCCATTGTTCAGTTGGTCGGTAGAAATATTTAATCAAAAGGGGTAGGTAAAGGTAGTCATTATCCTTCTCATCTGAAGGAGGTTATGTGTGAGACATTAACAATAAGATATTGGCTGAGGAGCAATGGATAATTTTGCTAGATACACAAACAGTGACCGAAATCATATACAAAGAAACTTACGTATATCAACTGCTACTCTCTCCTCCTGGTAAAACCATTGGCTT
>NW_020869190.1:832487-838431 GCF_003789085.1 Penaeus vannamei
ATATTGTATATATATATGCAAGATATATTATATATCTATGATTTATGTATATGTATATATATTATATATATATATATTAATATATATATTATATATATATGTATATATTATATTATGTGTATATATATGTTATATATGATATATGTATATTTGTATTGTATATTATATTATATATATGTATATATATTATTATATATATTTATTATATATATGTATATATTTATATATAATGTGATATATATATGATATATGTATATATATATGATATATATATATAATATATATATGCTATTATATATGTATATATGTATATATTATATATATATATATATTATAATATTTATATATTATATTTATATATATGTATATATATATGTATATATATTATATATATGTATATATATATATGTATAATATTATGTATATATATATGTATATATATATGTATATATAGTACATATATATATGTATATATATATGTATATATATATGTACATATATATATGTATATATAATATAAGATATATGTATATATATATGGTATCTATATATGTATATACTGTATATTTGTATATATGTATGATATTGTATATATTTATGTATATTTATGTATATATATATATTTATATCTCTAATATACATACATATATATAATATTATATATATATATGCAATATATATATAGATAGATAGATAGATATAATATACATTTTTATTGTACATTATATATAAGTTGTGTATATGAGATATATATTACATATATAATGTATATATATGTATATATACTGTATATATATATATATATGTATATATATATGTATATATCGTATTATATATATATATATATATATGTATATATATATATGATATCTATATATATATATATATATATATATATATTATATATGTATACATATATATATGTATATATATATATATATATATAATATATATATATATATATATATATATATATGTATATATATATATATATATATATATATATATATATATATATATATATATATATATATATATATATGTGTATATATATACTATATAATATATATATATATATATATATATATATATATATATATGTATATATATATATGTATTATATATATATATGTTATATACTTATATTATAATTTAATTATATATATTAATATATATTTTTATGTATATATATATGTATATATGATATGTATACATTTATATGAATGTATAAATATATATATATATGATATATATGTATACACTATATATATGATATTTTATACATATATATATATATGATATGTATATATATGATATGTATTATATATATGATTTATATATATATTATATATAATTTGTATACATTGTATATGTTATTAGTATACATATATAGTATATATATATATATATATTTATTTTATAATATGTATATATGTTTATGTATTATATATGTAATTATTATATGTTATATGTATACTTATATATAATTGTATATATTTGTATATATTATATGTATACTTGTATATAATTATTATATATATGTTATATATATATATGTATATATGTATATTATATCTACTTATATATAATGTATACATTATATATAAATATATATATATATATATATATATTTGTATACATATGATATATATGTATATATTGTATATATGTATATATTGTATATATGTATACTTATGTAGTATAATGTATTATGTACTTATATATATATTATATATATATATATATATAATATATGTATATATATTATATATATTATATATATATATATATATATATATATATATATATATATATAATATATATATATATTATATATATATATTATATATATATATATACAAATATACATCCGGCGTGCAGCAGTTACCCAGTTTTTCTTTAGTGCAGATTTTGTTTTGATTTTTTAGTTTTTAGTTTTGTTTTTTATGGTAGATATTCAGACTACCATTGCATGACAGATCACATAATATATATGAATGGATTCCTCTCACCCTTTACAGAATTAGTCACTATATTGTCTGATTTATCCTGGGGGCTATCAACCCCCAACCTCTGCAATGGAAGACGTAATCCTCCATATATTCTTGTCAGGTTATAGTGTATGACTGACATGCAGGAGTGCCTGAAGCCAAGTCTGTCTTATGCTCTATCCTGCTGTGCATACTTGGTGGAATCTTTGTTTACCAGGATGGGGGGGGGGGGGGTTGAAGGGGGTGCACCCCCCTGCAGTCGGCTATATATTAACCAATTGTCTGTCTATTATTCATATTTTACCCTGCAATTTCATCCCCTCTCCAGCTATCAAGGCCATGATTGTGGGTTTTGGGTGTTTCCCCAGCATAATTTCTATATATTTGGGTAGTAGAGGGTGGGTGGAATCCGTCGATACCGATATAGTCGTGATCGGTAATGTAAGGATATTCTGAATATTTACTGTTTTTATTCGTTTTTGGGTTGCCTCCCCTTCTCAAAATATAACAGAGCCACTAGTTTTGATTCTGAAGTAGTATTTAGCTTGGTTGTCAGGCTGCTTAATCCAGTCTTTAATATCTTACTACAGAATTCAGATGATACTGATGTAGATTTGCTAATCCCCAAGATTCACAAACTCCAGGGTTTGGTTGATAACCCTAAGTACATCCATGTCTGAGATCCAGGTATACTACAAGTGATGGGAGTATAGAAGGATGTGTAGCTATTAGAAAAGGGGCACTAGGGTGTTCTGTTCCAGCTGAGAGTTCAGGAGGATTTGAAAGCACTTTATTGATTCCCTGTCAATTCCCCCAAATGCTCAAATTTTAGAACATGTTCAAATGATGTGGCTCTATTTTTATTTGTTTTTAAAGATCTTTGGGTTATGTATGTCAGTCATTTATAGAAAAATGTCCCAAAATTAGAGGTATCACTTTTTATGTATTCACAGTGAACATTTGAAGTATGGTGACTACTCTTACAATAATGAAATGGTTTATAAAGAGACAGGGACTTTAATCATGTCTCATATGCAGTTTGGATAAATCACTATCCAGTTTAAAGAATTAGTTTATATGTTTCGGTTACCTTAAAAATGTATGTGTATGTATTGTGTTCCTTCAGAGGAAATGATATATACTAGTAGATTAAACCATGTTTATCAGTGTTAGCTTCCTCTCTATAAGTTATGTCTTCATCTGACAGAAATGTCCTATCTTCTACTTTTATTAGCTATATGAAAACTGCGTCGGATGTAAGATAGGTGAATAGGTGTCCTAGAATGCTGCATTATTTAAATTATTTTTGAATTTTTGTATCTTATTGGCTGTATTTCCAGTAACTATTAGTATATTAAATTGATTAGGGAGATATTCTACATCATAATTAGATACTTAATATATTTGCTTCTATGTTGCAAGTTTCAAAAAGGAGGTCTTAAGGACATTTTGAAATCATTTATGTACCTGTACAGCATTTTCATGTTCACCGAACTTTGACTACATGCACACAATATTCTCTTAATATTTTTTCACTGTACTGGTTTGGTATTGTAATTTGTACATTTATCCCTTGAATTGAAAAATAGATATGGAAGGGGAACAGCTCCCATATTATTTATTGGGAATAGTTGTTCCCAACACTTTTACAGTTCTCAGTCATTCACAGGAACACAGATTGTACATATGATTCCTATGAGAGACAATTCTGTGAGTTAGATGTTGTGAAGCCACTTCTTGCAAAGGTAATAGAAAACTAATGCAGTGTTTCCTCACAGGACTGGCCTTTGAGGTAGCTGAGGGTGGCTTCCTGGACATTGACATCAAAATCTACAGCCCTGATGGCAAGATCATTCACGAGGGCGAGCGCGAGTCCAATGGGCGCTACACCTTCCCCGCCAGTATGGATGGTGTTTACACCTACTGCTTCTCCAACAAGATGTCCACCATGACTCCCAAGATTGTCATGTTCTCCATGGATGTTGGGGTGACTGAAGAAAAGACCCATGGGGAGACTGCTGAAGGTGCTGCAGAAGGGGGTGAGTGTGGTGTAGAGGCATGTTGAGAATTGGTAAACATTGGTTGAAATGTAAATGATAAGAAAGCCTGAAGTTAGTGTATATGTAATGAATAAGAGTTGAAAAGGGTATGCCTTCTTTTCTTTCCTAATGGAAGAATAATATGCTTTTGCGTATATTTTTTCTCTTAACGCTCTTTCCCCTCTGACAGATTGGCCCGTCGATCATATCCAGCAGACAGGTCGATTTACTTGATTGTTCCCCTTTTTTTCTGGTTTGCCCCCTTTTGCAGTGATATTACTAATGTCTTTTCTTCCAGATAACTCGGATGGGATTTCCAGTCTTGTTGATAATGGTGCCTTATGTTTAGTTTATTTGGATGAGTTTGTGTTCCTGTAATAATATCCATTCTTTACCTGTTTGTCCACTTCCTCAGATTCCTGCTTGTATCCTCAACACATTCTCTTCCACTTCCTCACCTTGCTCTTGCTCTGTCTTTCTCCTCAAGCAAATAATTGTGAAAGATCAGTTCTACGCATCCTTTGCTTAAGACTCGTGTTTGCTGCTTACGAACAACAGCTTTGTTCTTATCGAATTTTTGCAGTGAGCTTTATAATTTCATAACATGGCAGATCATATTGTCTTGTGCGGTAATAGTTCTTTGCTTCCTTATTCCTTAGAGCTTTGTAACCTATATGTTTAGGAAATTAACATATTAATTGATTGATTATTGAATAAGTAAAATGTATTTATTTTTTTCATGGGGCTCAAGTTTTGCCTTCTTGTTTTTGGTCTCTGTCTTTAAGCAAAAAAAGACAAGTGAATGTTCTACTTAACCATTTAATGCCCCTTTATAATTTTTTTAGGCTGAAACTCCCAATAGTTTCATTTTTTTTCTTTTTCTTTTTAAATAGAGTATAGTAGAATAGTTTCTTTTTTAAAGAGTTACATTTTCTTTTCTTTTTTCTTTTAATGAATAGTCCCACAAGTGTGCAGAATAGATATAAGATACTGTCTCACACTGTCTTTTATTATACAGAGTGGCATGGTGAGGTCCACAACGACACAGGTCTGTTTTTGTTCCAACTAGACAACAAATCATCCTCCAATTAAATGACGCTTTTGTGAATTCCTGTAAAACCATCTAATACCAGCATTGATATTTATGGTGTCACTTCCAGCAATGCCAGATTCTTTAGGGGGGAATAATCTTTTACCCTCAAAGTAAATATGAAACTTCCTACATTGTATTTTTAAAATTATTTTTGCTGTTAGTGAAAGAAATAGTATAAGAAAATGTTAGTGAGCTAAGTAAAACTGTATTTTGAGTGAAGGTATTTTGCCGTCGTACATGATTCATGAAATATATCAAAACCAGTTGGTAGTTGAATTGTTAAGACTTCAGACATTAAGATGATAAACATTGAAAAATGGAAGATCTCCCTTTCTGTTTATAAGAATAAGAGAGAACTAAAAACCTAAAACATGAAAAGATAATCCTAACTTTTTTAGGTATCAGTTGAACATTTTATTTTCCTTTCCTTTGCTTTCATATTGTCTTTATGTGATATATGTTCGTTTATTACATGAGTCTTCGTAGTCACGGTTGCCATAGATTTTTTCATTGCCTTATTTAATCTGTTGTTAATTTTTTTGTTGGTTGTTTTTGCATAGTTTTTATTATGCAGATTGGAGTAGAAAATTCCAAATGCCAAATTAATTTTTACAATGTTGAAAAAAATGCATATATTTCCCCAGTAGCTTTGGATAGCTCACCAGCATATAAAACTTGCTGTTTTCTCTTTACAAAACAGATTGGTATCTGCAGAATGGCAGTGATAAAGGTTTGTCAGTTCACAAGTTGCCAACACTGTCTGTATTTTTGTTTCAATCTGTTTTGCTTTTCCTCCCTCCTTCCCACTTCTTTTCCTCCTC
>NW_020869190.1:843531-856031 GCF_003789085.1 Penaeus vannamei
AACATCTTCAGGTGGAGGGGGAGGAGCAGAGTGAGCGACATTACTAGAGTAGGGAGTATAAGAGAAACCTTATCGGCGGGCTTCCTGTCTGGCTTCACGAAGAGTGAGACAGTTTTTGCATCTGAGAGCTGCTACCTCAGACTCAACTTGTAAGTGGGACAGCCTCCATAAAATACATTATGGGGGCCACTGCAGTTAGCATATGTGCGTATTTGTGTGGGGCAGTTTGGTCTATTATGACCGGGTTGGGCACAGAGGGGGCATCGGTCTGTGGAGCGGCAGTGTTTCGCAGGATGTCCTGATTGCCAAAAATTTTGACATTGATGGGGAGGAGGTTGGTATGGTTGAACGGGGGGATTGTCCACCAATGTAGATACAAACAGGAAAGTCATGTGTACTGAAGTAATTCTGGCAATGTTGGTGGGTTTCTTTCAATGACCTCTAGGAGGAATGGAGTAGCAATGTACTGATATCACGTCCTGGTCTTTGAGGCAGCCGAGCAAGTTTTCTCCACAATCTGACCAATCTTTGGTATCGACTGGGCAGTTTCCTGGAGAGATAGAAACAGTTCCGGTACAAGTATTAAGAGTTGGATGAGGTTCTGCAGGGATGGGGTTGCCAGAGAAATCAGTTAGATCTGATAGTGCTATAGCTTCAGTTTCAGATGTAACTGTAACGAGACGGGAATGATCGGGTCGGGTATGGAAGGGGACTCTGCCCACTTACTCTTGGAGACATTGTTGAAAGAGAAGTGTTGCCTGAGTAAGGAGCTGTAGGGGGGATCACGAATAATCGGTCCCATTTAGCTGGGCTAAATAGAGTAGTTAAGATATTTGTAGGGTTGGTGATGGTAGAAGGACAGGGGCATGTGGAAGTGGGAGTGTTGTTGAGGGGGGTAGTATTACAGAGAGATGGAGAATAAGGCTGTAAGGTAGTATAAGGGAGGTTGAGGTGTTTGATGAAAAAGTTTGTAGGGGTAGAGATGATGAATTTGAGGAAGTTGGGAGGGTAGGGATGTCTTCTGGAGATTGAGTCTCTGCCTGGATGGGTAATGCATTTGTAGACATTGAGGAGTGGGTAGTAGTTTCATGTTCGGAGTCGTGGTCAAAGGAGAGCCTGGGGTCGGGGAGCCGGTGGGGCTGTTTGATGATGAGGCAAGCCTCATTGCCCCAATAAGGGTATTACATCTTCATTACTGGCCATGGGAAGCCTTGATTATGCAAAGGGGAATAAACAGTCCACCCTCCAGTGCCCTGTACAGGGGTAAGGGCAAGACAACTAAATCAGGGGAATACCGTGCCCATGGTTCCCGCAGGCCGTTCAGGACTGGCACAAGGTCAGCCTTTCATCCTTTCAGCATGGCTCTTACACCTTAGGAAGTAGATAATAGAAGGGGTTGGAGAAGGGACAGAAACAAAAAGCTGGAGGGGGATAATGGTTAATGGTTAATGGTTAATGGTTAAGATAAATGTGCTAGACATCTAAGGTCATATAGCACTATAGGAAAGTATAGTAAAGAGGGATGTCAGGTGACAGTTGTAATGTGTCAACTATCTAGAATATTGTTGAGAGGTTGAGGATGAGGGAAAAGATTATGGTGGTTTAGGTAAGGGAGTTAGATCAAGTGAAGGATATTTATGTGTCTGAGGAAGGAGAACAGGTTGTCGAGGCAGAAACTGTGAGATTCTGTAAGGATGTCTGATATGTTGGGAGGTCGGTGAAGGGAGGATAGGTGTGGAAAAGCAGAGGTACGTGCTGTATTAAAACGTGGACAGGACAAGAGAATGTGTGGGACTGAAATAGGGATGTTACACAGAGGAATAGCTGTGCACGGGACCGAAGTTTGTATGGGAGGTATGACATAAGGTGTTTTATGATGGATAAGTATAGACGAGACATAAAGGGAGTGTGGGGAAGAGATAAAATGGTAATTAGGAATTGGAATAGGAGGGTGTGTGAGGAAAGTCTCTTGGAGGCAGATAATAGATGGATTATAAGAAGCAAGGATATGACGTAGGTCTGATCTATGAGAGCGGAAACCGCGAATATTCCAATGTAGGAGAGCTATATCCTAGTTGATTTATGAATGATAACACATTTACGTGTTGGGGAATTTGAAGGGGAAGGAGCTAGGGGGTGTAAAGGAGGGATATTAGGAGGTAGGGAGTCTGGAGAAGGGCATTGTTGTGCCATGAGTGATTCTCGTGTGTATCCTGGAGGGAGTGCAAAGGATAGAGGGGATGGAGGGAGGGAGAATGTGCCTATAGTTGGGGTTGAAGGGGGTGGGTTGTGTTGGGAGGGAGTAGATGTGTGGGGAGTATAGTGTTAGGAGGATGAATATCAGAAGGATGGATAGTTGGAGTTGAAGGGGATGTGTTGTCTTGGGAGGGATTAGGAGGAAGGGTGTAGGGGTGTTGAGTAAGAGGGGGATGCATATCAGGAGGATGGGTATTGGGAGGATGGATATCAGTGGTGGTTGGGATTGAGGGGGTTAGGTTGTGTTGGGAGGGAGTAGGAGGAAGGGGTGTAGGGGGAATATTAGTAGGAGGGTATGAATATCGGCAACCACTTCAAGTGTGGAAGGAGCATGAGTTATGGGATTTTGTGTCTCAAGCATATAGCTTTGAATGTCATCCATTGTTTCTGCAGTGGAGTTTGTTGGAGAGTTTTGTGAGAAGGTAATTGTTTCTGCAATGGAATTGGTTGGAGAGTTTTGTGGAATAAAGGTTTTCTTATGAGGGGGGGAAGAGGAGACTGGTGTCTCAGGAACAAAGGTATAGGTAGGTGGAGGTGATTGTGCTGTAGGGGAAGAAGGGTTAGAACGTTTAGTCTGTCTACTGCGGGTAGTGCGGGGAGGGAGAGGGTTGGTGTTGGGGCTGTAGTTGAGATAGGAGCTGTGGTTGAGATTGGGGTGTCTGGGTTTAGAGTGGCAAAGGAATTGGTCTGAGGGATGTAGAATGTAGAAGTGGAAATGGGGACATTTTGGGTGGAGGGGGAAGGGCTGAGCGAACGATGTTGCTAGAATATGGAGTATGAGAGAAACCTTGTCGACGTGCTTCCTGTCTGGCTTCACGTAAAGTGAGACCATTTTTGTATCTGAGAGTTGCTACCTCAGATTCAAATTTGTAAGTGGGACAGCCTCTATAAAATACATTATGGGGGCCGCCGCAGTTAGCACATGTTCGTGTTTGTGCTGAGCAGTTTGATCGATTATGACCAGGTTGGGCACATATGGGGCATCGGTCTGTGGAACGGCAATGTTTGGCAGGATGTCCAAAGCGCCAACAGTTTTGACATTGACGTGGAGGGGGTTGGTATGGTCGAACAGGGAGGGATTGTCCACCAATGTAGATACGTAAGGGAAGGTCATGTGTACAGAAGGTAATTTTGGCAATATTGGTTGGATTCTTTCGTTGACCTTTAGGAGGAATGGTGTAGCAATGTACTGATTTCACATCTTGGTCTTTGAGGCATCCTAATAAGTCTTCTCCACAGTCTGACCAATCTTTGGTATCGACTGGGCAGTTTGCTGGGGAGAGAGAGACAGTTCCGGTACAGGTATTAAGGGTTGGATGAGGTTCTGCAGGAATGGGGTTGCCAGAATGATCAGTTAAATTTGACAGTGCTATAGATTCAGTTTCTGATCTGACTGTTACCAGACGGGAGCGATCGCGTCTGGTATAGAAAGGGACTCTACCTACTTGTTTTTGGAGGCATTGTTGAAAGAGAAGAGTGTTGCCTGAGTAAGGAGCTGTAGCAGGGATCACGAAAAATCGGTCCCATTTAGCTGGGCTAAACAGAGTATTTAAGATATCTGTAGGGTTGGTGGTGGTGGATAGTCGGGGACGTGTGGAAGAGGGAGTATTACGGAATGATGGAGAATAAGGTTGCAAGGTAGTAATAAGGGAGGATTGGTTGTTTGATGAAGGTTGCAGGGGTGGAGTTGAATTTGAGGAAGTTGGGTGGGTAGGAATGTCTTCTGGAGATTGATTCTCTGCTTGGGTGGGTAATGCACTAGTAGGCATTGAGGAGTGGGCAGTAGTTTCAGTGTTCGGAGCCGTGGTCAAAGGAGAGCCTGGGTTGGGGCTATTTGATAAAGGGGCTAGCCTCATAGCCTCTAATAAAGGGATTACATTCTCATTACTGGTCATGGGGAACCTGGATTATGTAAATAGGCCTATTCGGTCCACCTCCTTTCGCTACTGAAGGTAAGGGCTAGATTAGTCAGGAGTACCGTGCCCATAGTTCCCGCAGGCCGTTCAGGACTGGCACTAGGTCAGCCTTTCATCCTCTCAGCACGGCTCTCACACCTTAGGAAGTAGATAGCAGAAGGGGATGGAGAAGAGACGGAAACAAAAGCTGGAGAAAAAAAGACCATGCAAAATTAGTTGAGTCGAGGGCTGAGGCCCTAGGCAGGGGAGATCCCTGTATTGGGTCTCAGTCTTCGTCTCCTAAGCCCCCCCACGACAACAACGGGCAAGGGATTGGGGGGGTGGAGGGGGATAAGACCATGCAAAATTAATTGAGTCTAGGGCTGAGGCCCTAGGGAGGGGAGATCCTGGTATTAGGTCTCAGTCTCCGTTTCCTAATCCCCCCCACGACAACAACGGGCAAGGGATTTTGGGGGGAAATCACAATAAAAGCACCTTCCAGAATAATGATTGATACTATTTTTTGAAGGTATTATCTTGACGTTTAATTCACAAGACGTTTGTTTTTTCTTGCTTTAGCATAGACACATTCTAATTCAATTGAATTTTAAAACGGCCATTTTTTTTTTTCTTTTCTTTTCTTTTCTTTCAAGTTTTTTGTTAATTTTGTGAAGTGAGGGTTGGTTCTAACCCACTCATCTGAATTATTGCCAACATCATTGTCAGTGCCTCCAATGATCAATGAGCTTATTTTCTATGATTTCACCCTGATCTACTGAGTATATAGCAAACAAAAAATGTTTAAAAGTCAATACATATTGGGAATGTGAAATGTAATGATCTCAGTCAATCTGACATCTCTCCATTGCAGGGGCCATAGCTGTCCAATTTTCTAATACTTCTGGGAGACCTAAAACAAAATGCATTCTTCCACAATGAAAGATGGGAGACAGTCAAATTGAAATATGTCCACCAACTGCTGACGTCACATTGCACAAGTGTTGAAGCAATAAACCTTATGACAGCATCTCCCACGGCTTTTGCAGCCTTGGTCTTGGTATGGTCTGAAAAATTATGATTTCATTTATATTTTTAAGAAAGAAATTGTATATGAAAGAAAGGGATCAAGATTCCAAATAGAAGAATTCTAAGTAAAAGATAACCATAAAGACCACTGCAGCCTCCATATAAAACATAACCAATTATTTTTTGGGTAGCGGACCCACAGATGGGATCGTTTACAATCGACTCGTTTGGTAGTTTGCAGACAACTTAAGGAACCTAAAACCTTTTTTTTTTAATAATTTTAAAAACTTTTAAAAAGTGAAGGTTTAACTTCACTTAACATGCCAGTGCCATAAAGTTTAACCATACGATTGTTGCTGCTACTAGAGGAGATAAACAATTTTCATCTGATAAGCCGATAGGGCAGGACTGGCGAGCTATGGTGCCAAACATCGTTAGGCCCACAATCTGCCATAGCAAGAATGGATGCCAAACGTGCTAATTTGGTTAATCATGAAAGAGGGGTGAAAGAAACAAGCACTTCTTGGTAAAACATTGTTTCCAGTATAAAAAAGAACTTATTAAAGCCCTATATACACAAGAATTAATTTGATTTATAACCTGAGTGAATGAAAATGTGTCAAGTATACCTGTAATGCCTATAATGTATATAACAAATGCTTAAAAGTGCATACCTGAATTAGAGATGCTAATTCTATTGGATATATCCAGTGCTTGCAGGGCAATTCCAGGTTTCTAAATTCATTTATCACCGGTAAACTCTGATGAAATTTACTACAGAACAAAATACACTCAATAAATAAATCTTCACTAAAAAATTATACATAGAAACACTTTATTTTCTGTTCTGGAATTACAGAAACTAAGACTATGAAGAAATGATGAAGTGCAAGATGTTATTCCAAGAATGTACATTCACATTTACAGATGTACAATCTTGCTATGATAATATATTAAAAGTGACGAAGTTGATTAACAATGGAAAAGAGAATCAAAGGCAGCACAGACATATATACTGGAGAATAATAATAATAATAATAATAGTTGTAATAATAATAAGACAGTTATGCAAATATGACATCAGATGACAATGAATGTGAGTTATAAAATGAATTTTCCTTGTCCAATTCATTACAGTCGCCTACTGACAGGATTTAAGTTACATATTTAACACCATATAGTAAAAGGTTCAATGGGTTCATCACTGAGATCTGGAATATGATTCTGGTATGAACATCTGGAAGTATTAATTTCCAACTTATTTCTCTCTCTATACATACAATTGATAACACTAACAAAACCTAATTTTATGTCTTGAGCTAATCTGATAATTTCTGGCAGACTGGAACACTAGTACATCCTGGTGAATCCTGGTGAGGACAAAGAGCAAATTATCCTGGGCAGTTGTTTTGCTAGTAACTTAATGGTTAACAAATCTTTGGCCCTAGGAATGCTGGAGCTATAGGGTAAAAATATTAAGATGAATAATGAACCACAATAAGGCACTACAAAAGGAACAAAAACAAGAAAAAATGCCACAACAAAAAATTCATCACATATCACAACTTGCAAATGCGTCTATCAATTCCACTTGCCTCTTTCTCAAAAATATTATTGATCCCAATACCCTTCTGTAAGCCTCCTTTTTAATCGAAACTGCTTAAAGGATAATCTGTCACCAAAATTCACATCAGGAAGCATTTGTATTTTTTTCAATCCACCTCTTATTTCATATCTCTAATTCAGTGGGCATATGAAAATAATATCTATAATACATTTTTAAACTCTTGCTTTTAATTTACCCTTCTCAAATCAAATTTCCTCTTTGATCTAATTCCTGTCAAAAATATTGGCATAATTTACAAATCAGAAATTAAATCCACACTCAATGACAAAGTTACTTCAAGAGTTGTACCCAATATTTTCTTACCTCTACACTTAAAAGACTGAAGGCAAAGGAGGCTATTAAACAAGTTTTACCACTTCTGCTTGAAACTGTAAAATTTAAAACACACTATGTACTGGCAAAACTTTGGTTAGGTTTAGATCATCAACATGGGAGAGTATTACAGTGCAGATAAAATTACTTTCCTGTAATTTCACATTTCTCAAATAAAGCCTTAAAATGGAAACCTGCTGAGACTGGCAGTGTGGGTGGCAGTGTGGGTTGATGGGTGATGCTGTTGCTGGCAGTGGCAGACTCGCACAATACTGTACCTATCTGGGCTAGTTACTATTGAGTTACTTGAGCAAGGAAATAGAATTGGCTTGGAGTGACCAGACAGTACATTATGAAGAATGTTATGTACCAACAAAGAAATTATTACTTTTAAAAGTGATTTTTTAATTACATAATAATACAACAATTATGAAGTTAATATAAGCACATCTGTACCACCAGCTTACATGTACGCACAAGCATGTATCTATGGGAATGCATACATTCAAGACAGCACACATATATACAAGATTACAGGTTGAGAATTGTATCTTCATAATTCGCCATCCAGTCACTGCAACATAATAACCACACCCTAACTAAAACTGACAAACATATCCTTAATTTATATATTTAATGTACCTAGATCAGCAAAGCTAAACTGCAGAGAAAATGGGTACAAAATTTCTCTACAGTATAAAACTTTGGCAAAAGTACAAAACTCTAATAAAGATACAGCTTTCAGGTCTTTATTAATGACAGGAAAATAGTCAGACAAAGAATCATATAAATACTTAAAAAGAGAATACAAAATATAACTAAGCCAGAACAATCCTGACATTAGCTGATGTCTATAATGTCAGAATAAAGGAATATTTCATTGCACTCTACACTCAACAGGTCACAACACTGCTAGCTTCAAGTTGTCTTGTGAAACTGCGTAAATCTTCTTATTTCAACTTCTGTATCCTGCAAAACAATAATGTGCATAATGAATCATAAAACCTTATTCAAACACTTGTCATATAGAAAAAGAACATGGAAAAAGTAAAAATGAAGCTGTCTAAGAAAACAACAGGCAGGCATCTCTCACTATATGGTCAACTGCTACATGAATGTTCAATTCTATTACCTCAAAATTTCTATATCAGAAATCTTCAGGCAATCTCCTATGATCAATTTTATGATTTGTTATTGGTGTTACAATCACATAATCTCTAAGCAAAGATGGTACCCACGTTTACAAAGTGTATTCTTTGTTTGTGACTGAATGCTTACTGCCTCTCTAGCTGCAGAGTCGAAAGTCTGTGTTCAATGTATACACTTTCGTGATACTTACACAGGACACAAGTGCTCAATTATTTCTATATTTGTATCTGTACTTTTTTTCCCCTATTTCATGGATTTTCTTTTCCATAATATTATACTCTAACTAAATACTATAGATAAATAGTTGGGGTCCCTTTTCTAAATAATCCATTATTATTTTCATGCATCTCAAAAGTTACTCTTTACATCACATAACAAAGAATACTTGTATACTGTGAAAACAGTTTTATTTCACTGTTCCTGAATTTTCAGTGAACCCATTTATGGTGGGTGTCCCATATATAAGACACCCGGAAAAATAAATATTGCCGGGCGTCCCGCCAGTGTGACATTGGATCTGAGCTCGTGGGCAAATTCAGGTCTAGCCCAGCACACCGATTTTATAGCTGCCCCAAAAATATTATATTCTACTTCAAAATATACCCGGGTTAGTGGGTTAAACATAAAACCCTAGATCATTATGCAAAACGTCTCAAACTACACTTCTGAAGAGCTATAAGTATTATGGTAAATGTTTGATAATCAATTTTGCAATAACACCAACCTGTAGAAGTTGCATCTTGTTGGGATTTGGGAGGTGCTTGTGAATAAGGGCAGTGATTGCAGAATAGAGTCGTTGGAGATCATCTACAGTCGCGTCCTCTGTAGCAGAGACACAGGACTCATACACTGCCTCAAGGTGGCTCCAGTCAATCAAGACTCCATTATTCTCTGTGGGACCACCACCACCACCACCACCACCTTGCTCTGATGAGGACACTGCAAAGAAATAAGATGTTAAGTACTAAAGTACACAGCCATTTTAACCCCTACCATTCAGGTGATGTTACGGTCCCATCACAGACAAATTTGGGTTGAGTGCCAGGTGATATGAACATGCTGTCATCGGGTAAAATGGCCAAGGGCTGGGTGACACAAATTCGCTGTCATGTACTGAGTTATTAAAAACATAGAGAGATGGTATGGAGTCTGTACAAGGAAAATAAGCTATTGCTATCTGGATAAAGAAAATTGAAAAACAAATATGGACTTGACAAAGGGAAGGCTCAGACTTGTTACCGCTCATGGGTGTTTGCGTGCGCCTGGCCTACACTCCGCCGACAAAGGTTTTGTAACCTATTTCACCTGGGCCGCTGTTCAGTCGGTCGGGAAATATATTTAATAAAAAAGGGCAGACAAGGGTAGTCATTCTCCTTCCCATCTGAAGGGGGTTATGGGCTGAGGAGCAAATCCCAATTTTGGTAAATACATAAACACTGGCCGAAATCATATAAATGTAGCTCATGGATATCAACTGCCACACTCTTGTGTTCCGGTAAAGCCAATGGCTTTCAATATATCAAGTATGAATATATAGGTATATCAAATGGTATACATTTACTGAACAGTTTGCATATTAGATGTTGCCACCAATGACGGGTGTCCCACATATGAGACACCCGAAAAAATAAAGATTGCTAGGCATCCCGCCAGTGTGACGCTGTATCGGGGCTCGCGCTCCGATGCAGCAGCCGGCCGCAGCCAGCCGGCGGACAGTGTCCGGGGCAGCTCCGCCCACTGATTTTGTAGCCGCTTGGAATCTTTTATTTTCGACTTCAAAATATACCCACATTAATGGGCTATATATATCTAGTAACTAAATGTTTGATAAGCAAAGACAACAAGTATGAAGCACAAAGCAACTCTTTAACCCACTGACAGCAGTATTTTGCAATATGGCGTGTAATCCCATAGTATTTATTTTACACTTGGGTGGTGTATGGGACAGCACAGGAAAGTGTAGCAGTATTTATTTTTCCACTCGGGTGGTGTATGAGACCACAAAGAAGAGAGCACATTGTGGCGATGCTGCTTTCCCTACTTCGCACATATGTTTGCGTATGTATCTATAAACCCTTGCAAATACATGCAAGCATGAAAACAAACGTAAATGTGCTTAGAAAGAGTGGAGAGCCTGATTTTAGCACAAGCCGAAAGTATTAAACTCCTTTGGCAGGTAACATCCCCATCGCCTGGGCCCTGGAAGGCAGCTAGGGGAACACTGGCTTGTAAGCTGATATCTCCTGACCCCCTTAGCTTCCAGGCTGGGCAGCTGCCCACTGCACCAAGGGATTGGCCATCAATTGCACTTTGCATTATATGATACCATCCACGACCAATGGGCTAATAGTACAATCTATAGAGGGTCAATGAAGAAGAGGCAAAGAGAGGAGCTTCTCTCTATATGTATACTATGATTTACACCACCAAGTTTCAAATCATTTGGATAATAAACAATGAAGTTATTTAAAATAAACAAGATTTAAAAAAAATATGTATCTCAGCTGTCCACTAACTGAACTCGTTTAAAAAAATTACCACATACTCTACAAGAATACCTAAATTTGTAGGGATTCAGATTTTGAAATTTCCTCTTAGTTTAGTGGATTTTTAAAAATGTTCATTGTCAAAAATATAAATCATGATACATGGACTTTTATCACCTGAAGTAAGGCATTGTTGCTAAAATTACAAATTGATTTAGCTTTCAAATGATCCAAACCCCAATAGAATCACCAAAGTAATTATGGAGAAACAAAAAAGAATGTTGACAAAGGTGTAGTTTTGAGATATCGGGTTTTGAAGTTGAGGATCTTTTTTCAACCATGATTATTATTATTATCATTATTTAAAAAAAAATAGAAATCTGATCTCTGCATCAATCTTGAAGCATTCTAAAGCATTCAAATGGTCTTCTGAAGTGTAGCTGGTACCTGCCCCCCCTTTTGCAAGGTACAACTGGGAATAACTTCACATATTTGTAGAAGTACTGCGTGCCATCACAGGTTTCACAGTGCCTTTATAGTACCTTGTGAGGCATTTCATATGAATAAATAACTGCTGTTGCAGCTATGAGTAAGGTGTATTTCACATACGTGTATTAGTTACAGGAACAACATCTACCCTTTGTAGTGTGTGTGTGTGTGTCAGAGATTTAGTCATAACTCCCTTACTTTTTACGTATTTAGCAAAAATATTATGTCATGGGATTGCCGAAGCCTACTAGGTTACAGGAGATTCCCCCCTCCCCCCCCCAAAAAAATTTCAAGTATCTTTGAAAATATTTGTCGAAAATTCAGCACAACAGCCCCTTTAAATCACAGTAATATAGAATTATTTTGATGTTCGATGTTCATCCCATTCAAATCAATACCAGGCACATGAAAATTCTTCCATAGTAATTTCAGCAACTTTCATAACTGACCTAAAATTTTACCTAATGGAATTAAAATTTATCTGATACACAGCCAAAACGGTGCATACATTCTATATATTCATTTATGAATCTTATATTAAGAATATGATAAGATTCATAATGAAAGCAAACATAAATCCCTAACAAAGATATGAATGAAATGTATCTATCACTGTTTCAAGCTAGAGGCAACCAAAATAAAAAGATGTTTCAACAGGTTCCAATAATGTGTGCAAGACATATGGTTAATATAGTCTTTTGGCTATGCCATTGCAAAAATATGCAAATATATATTGTTATCAACATATCATTCACCTTTAAACTTGAACTGAACTTAACTGCACCTTGTATTCTTTTCACTCAGCAAATTTACACTGAGTGCATCCAGTTTAATGATAATTAAGCAAACTGCTTTATCCAGAGCAGTCAGTAAAGGAAACCTCAAAATTCTAAGACTAAGATAATTAAGAGCAAACTTAAAATTACCTAAACACACCAGCAACAGAAACAACCAAATGACTTGATATCAAGAACCTGATAAACCTTAAAACCTTAAAATTAGATAAGGTTGATGAACATACTAAGAATACCTATGTATGACTAGAGGTAAAAGATACAGTACCAGATGCTGAATATTTTCAGAACCTAAATAACCATATGCCAAAGGGAGTACATCTTTATATATTCAGACATACAGGGAATTTATATGTATATTCTGGAAGTTTTGGATTTCACTTACCAACAGAATCTTCTGTTTCCATAGTAGTATCCTGGCTTGTATCATCTCTTTCATCCTTACTGCCATCTCTGACATCACTGA
>NW_020869190.1:864289-871789 GCF_003789085.1 Penaeus vannamei
AAGAGAAAAGAAAAAAGAGAAAGAAAGGAAAGAAGGAAAAAACAAAGAAAAAAGAACGAGAAATGAATGAAGAAAATGGAAAGAGACGAAAAGGAAAATCAATGACACAAAAGGACCAGGCGTTCGTTCAAGACAACATTATACGGAAATAGTGTTAAATGAACGCGATCCTGATCTCCCTGTTTCATAAACTCTCGTGAACTTTTTAGGCAACAGAAGAGGTTTTGGGATTCTTAAAATCGTAAGTATAGTAGTCTAAGTAGTTGGCGAGAGAGAGAGAGAGAGAGAGAGAGAGAGAGAGAGAGAGAGAGAGAGAGAGAGAGAGAGAGAGAGAGAGAGAGAGAGAGAGAGAGAGAGAGAGAGAGAGAGAGAGAGAGAGAGAGAGAGAGCAAAACGAGAGCAAAAGACAGACACAGAGAAAAAAAAGTAAATCATAATTTATTAGTATTATAACCATAATTGCCTGAATAAGGCTTTGATAACGAGTTTTAAAAATTAATATTCTCATCTAAATTCGTTTGACAATAATTAAAACAAATTCACAGAAGCCCGAGAGAACAGAGAAGAAGAGGAGAGACAGAGAGAGAGAGAGAGAGAGAGAGAGAGTAGAGAGAGAGAGAGAGAGAGAGAGAGAGAGAGAGAGAGAGAGAGAGAGAGAGAGAGAGAGAGAGAGAGAGAGAGAGAGAGAGAGAGAGAGAGAGAGAGAGAAAACAGCTATTTATCTAAAACTATATTTGGGACGTTAACAGATTAGGTCATTAGCAGGAGACCGTAAAATGAAGTCCTCACACGTTATAAATTTCCCTCATTATATTCTTAAGTATGAATAAAACAACAAAGGGAAGAAAAGAGAAAACACGCGAATAAGCCGATAGTCTTTTCGCTCAATGGTACCTTCAATTATTTTATTTTTTTATATATATTATATATATATATATATAATATATATATATATATATATATATATATATATATATTTTTTTTTTTTTTTTTTTTTTTTTTTGCTTGCTTGCTTGCTTGTTCTACCCCTTCGTTATTCATAATTTGTATTCATATACTTTCTCCATAATTTGTTCAACGTGGATCCTGAATTCGTAATTATCATACGAAGCGGTTTAATTTATACCGGTTTTCTAGCACATGGTCCTCGGCTGATGACCTCAGGCGCCGCTCGGAAAAAGAGGGCGTTGACCTCCACCAGCGGGATATTTGGGTCAAAGAGGCGTGTTGGATTCTCAACTCTAGACTTTTCCTTGACATGGCATCTTGACATCTAGCTGCAAGGGTTCTTCTGCGTCACTTATTTATTTATTTATTCATTTATTATTTATTTACATTTTTTGTTTTGTTTTACTGTGTGCTGTGATTTGCTTATATATAAGTATTAAGATATATGTTATTACTATATAACTTGCTGTATATTGTTTTGTTTTACTGTGTGCTGTGATTTGCTTATATATAGGTATTAAGATATATGTTCTGTGATTTGCTTATATATAGGTATTAAGATATATGTTATTACTATATAACTTGCTGTATACTCTAACTCAATACTATACAATATGATGTAACTATATAATGTGTCATATACTGAAAGCGCATAAAGTATCACATACTATGACAATGTATCGTTCTATATACCATATCATAACTGTATCACATACCATGTACTGTACTAACTACAACTAAACAACATACTACATTCTCCATAACTTATCATCTACTACAACTATGTAATTAACTCTACATCATAACCCTTACTCTGTAATCGTGTGTCAGCTTCTGAGTAGTTAATGAAGGCCTTCGTGATCCAGTTATGAAAGGGGAAAGTACCGCAGAAGACGTGAATTAATGTATGTCATAGAGGTGATTCTTCGGATACAGAATACTGTACCGTTTGTATCTTAGAGGAGAAAAGAGGAGTGGGAAATGATAACGTTTGGGAAATGTGAATTGAAATTAAAACGTTTGGGAAATGTGAATTGAAATGATAACGTTTGGGAAATGTTAACTGGAATTAAAATGTTTGGGAAATGTGAACTGGAATTAAAATGTTTGGGGAATGTGAACTGAAATTAAAATGTTTTGGAAATGATAACTGAAATTAAAATGTTTGGGAAATGTGAACTGAAATTGAAACGTTTGGGAAATGTGAACTGAAATTAAAACGTTTGGGGAATGTGAACTGAAATTGAAACGTTTGGGAAATGTTGAAATTAAAACGAAATTAAAACTGAAATTAAAACGTTTGGGAAATGTGAAAAATTAAAACAAAATGAACTGTGAAAATTAAAACGTTTGGGAAATGAACTGAAATTAAAACGTTTTGTTGAAATTAAAACGTTTGGGAAATGTGAACTGAAATTAAAACGTTTGGGAAATGTGAACTGTGTTTTATAATTAAATACAGTGCTTGCTGAGTGATGGGAACGTAAATATCTAGATCATAAGATAAATAAAAAATATATATCTAGATTAAAAGATAAAAAATATATATTCGGGGGCAATTGTCCTACCTTTAATAACATATTGATGAGATGATCAAATATATAGACAACATACCTCAAAGACATTCAAATTTAATCATTCTAATAAATTAATTTAAAAAAAAAAAAAAAAGATCAAATCAGCTGACAATAATGGTAATAAAAGATCAATGCTAACAAGATCGTACACACATAAAACGATATTTTTACGTGTTCGAAGACATTCTCAAAATGGTCTATTTCACCCTAATTTTCGGGTCGGATCGCCCTCAGCCCCATAAATTACTACCTTCGCCGAGATCTACAACCATACAGCGTAATTATAGGCCATGATGAGGCGGAGTTTATGGCTGCGGTGTGTAGTTTGGGCAAAAGGGGAGTGCCAGTGTTTCTGTCGGAACCTTAAAAACCGTACCACAGATCTGAAAATAGGCGGTCGCGAGCAGGAAAGGAAAGTATACGAAACATATCTTAGAAAAAAGAAAGAAATGAAGAAGAGAGAGAGAGAGAGAGAGAGAGAGAGAGAGAGAGAGAGAGAGAGAGAGAGAGAGAGAGAGAGAGAGAGAGAGAGAGAGAGAGAGAGAGAGAGAGAAAGGTTATACAATTTATATAATCATACAACAGAGTTGAATATCCTGTTATTCGTTCGGGGTCTTTTCACAAATTTGAAGATTGGGAGTTAAGAGCATAAAATATACCATATATATATATATATATATATATATATATATGATACATAATATATATATATATATATATATATATATATATATATATATATATATATATATATATATATATATATAAATGTATATATATATATATATATCACACACACACACACACACACACACACACACACACACACACACACACACACATATATTATATATATATATATATATAAATCATTTAAAAATAAAACAATTCAAAGGGAACTGAGAAATAACATTCAATTTAAAGCATAACTTCCAAATTTGTTTAATTTCTAATTGGTCTTTCACGGCCGTATCCTGGTTCTGATAACGAGAGGTTACAGGCCTATAACAGTCATTCCAAACTTTTACCATTGCCATCTTTTCCAGCGGGTTAATACGGGAAACGCGACACCTTTTACGCGACAGGAATCGAGCAGGCGGGAAACATTTATCGAGTTGCCAGATGCATTCCTCCAACTTCGGATATATGTTGTATGGATATATGGATATATGATATATGTTGACTCCATAAGTGACATAGAATATACTTAGCCTCTTTGTCAACTATATCTGTCCACACACGCACACACACGCGCACACACACACACACACACACACACACACACACACACACACACACACACACACACACACACACACACACAAACAAACAAACAAAAACACACACGCGTACACACACATACACACACACAAAAACATCCATACAGGAGTCACAATAGTAATCGGACCCAATGACCCCCTCTGCACTCGGTCTGTCACAGATCACGTGATGGCCTGATCGAGCCTTATATCTGTGTTCCTTTTTCAGAGCAACTCTAGAAGTATGATGTTGAAGAACTAAGGTATACTATCTTTTGAATGCCAGTTCAGAAGGATTAAACTAACAGAAATACTCAAAAAGGAATTCAAAACCTTAAGTTAGATTTTTTCTCATACACGGAAATACTTTTAAATAGATATACACTATAATCGTCTCTTAGGTATTTATAGATATATGGGAAAATTGACATGATATTGCATGTAACTTTCTTCATTTTTCTCAACAATAAACGAACTAGAAATTCTGATTAACTATTTCACTGATTAAGTTAAACCTTTCAGTTCATTGTTCATTCAAGAGAATCTGGATCGGCAGGTGCAAATTATCATTAATGATTCTTTGAATTGACTAAATGAATATTGAGAGTATTTCTGGTACGAGGAGGAAAGCGTGAATATTAGGTAGATTATTATTGAAATCATCATCGTCATTATTATCATTGTTGTTATTAATATCATCTGTCTCTTCGAATTGACATCATCTGTTAGTTTCACGTTTTTTATAGATTTATTTGCGCGTAAAATTATTGTTTTGGGAATTTGGGTTTAACGACATTGTTTCGATGTATCTACACGGGCTTAACTCTCACATGTAGATTGTACTTTTGTTATTAGATTTGAGTTTAGGAATACAATTTGTAAGAAATATGATAAGGAGGAACATATCATTCAACCATTCCTGCAATCTTCTGTAAAATCGGCATAACCAGTCATTTAAAAGTTACGAAGACCGTTCCAAAATACCAGCGCATTCGGACGCAGCTTTGACAACAGACGGCCGTTATGGGCTATTTCAACGAAGCGCATTTCTTGTACTTGTTTATTAAAGAGTTTCATACAACCACGAAAACCACTCGAATAAGACAAAAGGGGAAAAAGATCGACAAAAGAACAAAAAAGAGAACGTCACTTATAGCCAAAACGTTGATTTGTTGACATAGAGGCTAGCGGACTCTCGGTGTCGTTGGGGTCGGCGCGTAAAAAAGTTAGTTTGCTGCTTCTGTGCCCACTAAAGAAAAGGCCTAATTGCTGGATTATTCATGTCGAGAGGGAGGCCTAATCTAGCTTATTATCGAAGGAAATTATGGGTGAGGAGGTCAGGTTTGTTTATTTTTTCTTTTCTAATTTTCATAACGGGTTGTAGAACATTAGGAAAAATGAGGAAGATTTGATTAGTTTTCATGACATTTATTTACAGAACGGGGTCAGGGTAAGATGTGAAGAGAGAGAGAGAGAGAGAGAGAGAGAGAGAGAGAGAGAGAGAGAGAGAGAGAGAGAGAGAGAGAGAGAGAGAGAGAGAGAGAGAGAGAGAGAGAGAGAGAGGGGGGGGGGGGGGCGAGAGAGACAGACATAGATAGAGAGAGAAAGAAGTTCCAGAACTTAAGAATACGTAGGCAGGAGACGGGCAAAGGAGGAGCTAATACCAAAATTTTCACGTCCTCTTCAGAGAAACTTCGAAAAGGTGAGATTAAACAGATGATCTGGTCTCTCTTGGTCTCCTCAAAGCTCAATTATCTGTTATTTCTCGGGAGCAATAGATTGAGTAGAAAATAAAGACGAGGTTGGAATTAAAGTGCCAAAGAGGAAGGAAATACATATTTTTTCGACCATAGTTCTGAGTGTTTATCAGATTAAAAACCTTGGCTTGGAGGTTTTCGACTAGAGGAAGAGTCTCATTTGAGAAACAACCACCCACATTAGAGATTTTTATAGTATCAAGAGCCAAGGAGCAATGATATAACCACAAACTCTGGAAAGAAAGCCTTTTTTTCCTCGATATACGTCTCGCCAGACTTGTTTTGTGGTTTTTATTCGAGGTTTGAGGCAGCGGGAAGTCCAAGCTGAGGAAGAGAATCGGAAAAAGTCCAAATCACCTCATTGATCTCTCCTGTTGGGTACAAAGGGTCCTGTTTGCGGGAGAGGACTGCTCGAGTTGTTTTCCCGCGGTGAAATTAGTCATTGGAAACCCTACCTCCCTCTTCAGTCTGATCCCTATTATGTCTGATCATGTGTGTGTGTGTATTATGAATATATATTATATATATCCGTGTGTTTTCTTGCCCTTCCCTTCGTTGTTCCTGTTGCAATCTGTTCATCATGAATTACACACACACACACACACACACACACACACACACACACACACACACACACACACACACACACACACATACATACATACATACATACATATATATATATATATATATATATATATATATATATATATATATATATATATGAACGCACATATTATGTTGACCTGGATCATCACCACCATTACTACTTTTACTCTTTCCTTTATAATCGACATTATTGCTATTGATATTATTATTGATTTTGTTATTATCCGGGTATTGAAAAAAATAACACTTCCTCATCTTATTTCATTAAAAGTAATAGTGTCTGATTACTCGAAAACGAACTGTAATTGCGCTAAAAGTACTTTATGAAGTAACCGGTCAGATTACTTCTAGAAGACTCTATGTCGAAGGTCCATCAAAAAACCTGATATCCTTGTATTTATGCTTTTTCTCATTTTCTTTTTCTTCTTCTATTATCTGGTGTTATTTTGGTTTCTGAATTTTCTTTAATATCCATCATCTTTGTGATTTTATCTGCCATATGTGAGATTGCTATATATACACATGCATGTATATATATTTATATATAAAAAATGAATATATATCTATATGTAAATTTTCATATACACACACACACACACACCACACACAACACACACACACACACACACACACATATATATATATATATATATATATATATATATATATATATATATATATATATATGTATGCACACACACACACACACACACACACACACACACACACACACACACACACACACACACACACACACACACACACACACACACACACACACACACAGACACACACACACACACCAACACTCTCTCTCTTCTCTCTCTCTCTCTCTCTCTCTCTCTCTCTCTCTCTCTCTCTCTCTCTCTCTCTCTCTCTCTCTCTCTCTCTCTCTCTCTCTCTTCTCTCTTTCTCTTTCTCTTTCTTCTCTCTCTCTCTCTCTTCCTTCTCTCCTCTCCCCCTCTCCCTCTCCCTCTCCCCCCTTTCTTCACATTGTCCTCCTCCTCCTCCCCCTCCCCTCCCTCTCCTCTCCCCTCCCCATCCCTCCCCCTCCCCCTCCCCCCCCACATTATCCTCTTCCTCCTCCACCTCCACCTCCACGCCAGAGGTCCGTTTGAAGAACCAATGAAGCCAAAACACAGCAGCAGCGAAATGTGACTCTCCCGTTCCCTCCCTTTCCCTCACGAGATGTAAAGGATATGGAGAGGAAATTCTGCCTTTAAGATATCTCTGACTCTCCGCTGTTGTTGGAAGTCTGCGTGAGCGGAAGAGAGGGGGGAGAGGGGAGAGTAGGTGAGAGGGGGGAGAAAGGGGGGAGAGAGGGGGAGTGAAGGGAGAGTAAAGGGAGAG
>NW_020869190.1:881789-884289 GCF_003789085.1 Penaeus vannamei
AAGGGTTGTGGGTATGGTGGTGGTGAAGGTAGTGGTGGTAGTGATGGTTGTGGTGGTGGTGAGGATGTTCAGGGGTTGTGGTATGGTGGTGGTGAGCGGGTTGAAGGGTTGTGGGTATCGTGGTGATGATGGTGGTGGTGGTGAGGGTTTGATCTTGGACTTCGGTGCAGGTGATGGTTGTGGTGGTGGTGAGGGTGTTCAAAGGTTGTGAGTATGGTGGTGATGGTGATGGTAGTGGTGGTGGTGAGGGTTTGATCTTGGAATTGGGTGCGGGTGATGGTGGTGATGGGTTATGGTGATGATGGTGGTGATGATATAGTTAAGTGTTAAAGGATGTGGGTGACTGTGATGATTATGCTGGTGATGTTAGTGGTGATGGTTAGGTGTTATACGGTGTAGGTGCTTGTGATAGTGATGATGATTTTGGTGGTGAAAGTTTGGTTAAATGTTAAAAAGTGTAGATTGGTTGTGATGATGATGTTGATAGTGATGACTTGATGTTTAAAAGGCATAGTTAGGAATAAATGGTGATATTGGTGGTTTACTGTGATGTTAAAAATGCATGGTGTTATGAATGATGATGGTGCTGGTGCTGGTGATGGTGCTGATGATAGTGATGATGATGATGGAGGTGGTGGTGATGATAATGATGATGATGGTGGTGATGGTGATGATGATGATGATGATGACGAAGATGATTCATAGGAGGGTCATGATGGTGATGTCCTGTGTTATGACAAGCTTATGATAGGATATTATGAATGGAATCACTGAGATAATAGTAATGTTTACAAGTCTTGATTACGTAAAATATCTTAAATGCATAGAGAGTTAAAATGGAGATTGTGATGATGATGATGATGATAGTGATGATAGTGTTAGGATGATGCAAACATGATGCGAATTGGTAATAATGATGAATAAGTAGGCTTGATGAAATATTTAAAAAGTTGTAATAATGATGTTGTATTATTGATTATATAATTATGAAAAAGTTCTCCCGTTTACACTAGTTAATGAAAGCATTTTCAATCTATATTATCTATTCAATTATCAATCTATTTTTGTGTATTTATCTTTTTTAGTTTCTTTCTTTCCTTTCTTTTCTTTTCCCTTTTTTAGTTTCTTTCTATCTTTCCTTTTCTTCTTTTATTTTTTTCTCGTTTTCTCTCTCTCTTTTTCCTTATGTTTAAGTACTTGATATTATATCTTGAGATTGTATCTTGAAAATAAGTCTTCAGTTAATCTGGTCTTTCAATTATTTTTATTATATATTTTTTTCAGTCTGCTTCTTCAAATCATTACTACTCTTTTTGTAATTATTGTTATTACTATTATCATTATCATTATTACTAGTTGTATTTTTCTTGTTGTTATTATAATCATTATTACAGTTATTGTTAAAATCATCATCAATATCACTATAATTATCATTATTATTGTCATTGCTGTTGATGTTAGCATTAGTAGTATCATCATCACCCTTATACTTTTCAACTTTCTCATCACCACCATTATCCTTTCTCCTCCTCCCCCTCATCACTACCACTCGAATTCTCGTATTTATATATTTTTTTCTCTTTTCTTCTTTTAATTTAATACGGCGAGGTCACGTGCACTTCCCATATATTTTTTTTTTTCCTTCTCTTTCTTCCCTTCTTTCTCCTCTTTCTTCCCTTTTTCCTCCTATTTCTCCTCGTCTTCTTCCCATTCTTCCTCTTTCTCATCTTTCTACTCCTTTTCTTCTTCCTTCCCTTCCTCCTTCTCCTCATCCTGAAAATCTTTATTATCATTCTCCTCCTCCTCTTCCCCTTCTTCTTCTTTATCTTCCTCCTCCTCTTCCCCTTCTTCTTCCTCCTCCTCTTCTTCCCCTTCTTCTTCTTTTTCTTCCTCCTCCTCCTCCTCTTCTCCTTCTTCTTCTTCCTCCTCCTCCTCCTCTTCTCCTTCTTCTTCTTCTTCCTCATCCTCCTTTCCCCTTCTTCTTCTTCTTCCTCCTCCTCCTCTTCCCCTTCTTCTTCTTCCTCCTCCTCCACCTCCTTTCCCTTCCTCCTCTTCTCTTCTTCTTCCTCTCCTCCTCGTCCTCGTCCCTTCTCCTTCCTCCTCCTCCTCTTCCTCTTCTTCTCCTCCTCCTCTTCCCCTGTCTCCTCCCCCTCACCTTTCTCCTCCTCTTCCCCTCAACGCAGGACGGCGAGGCTACCTACCGCTCGCGCATCCTGGAGAGCGACTCCTACAAGAGGAACTCGGCGGCGAACAGGATTGTCGTCGACGAGTTCGGGACGAGAGGATACCCCGATCCTTGCAAGACCATCCTGCAGAAGTATGTTGCAAGGATGGGCGTTTTTTAGGGGGGGGGTTTGGGGGGTTTGGGGGTTTTTTGGGGTTGGGGGTTTTGGAGTTGGGAGTGGGGGGTAGGGGGTTGGAAGTGGGGGTGGGGGTTGGGGGATAGGGGGTTGGGGTTGGTGGATGGGGGGTTTGGGGGGTAGGGGATGGGGTGGGTGGG
>NW_020869190.1:889289-894289 GCF_003789085.1 Penaeus vannamei
CTGACACTTAACCGTCCTCCCTCCCACTTCTGTTAATTAAGAGGTAATAAGCAATAACGCTAACTGTTTATCCCATTCCACTTAGTCGAATGTATCAAGAAATAGTCACATTCATGGCACTTATCATTCCCTCCTTCCACTTAATCTGATCAATCCAGTGCTAATTACAGCAATTTCCTCCCTCACTCTCAATCAAATCAGAGACTATTAATTATTAATCACAGATCATGAATCAAATTTATCAATTTAGAATTCACATTACTGTTCATTATTATTCACAGTAGCATTACACCAGTACCACTTACCCCCCCCCCTCCCTCGTCCTTCCCTCCACGCTATTCCGCTTTAAGTGGCAGCTCCCGCATTTCGAAGTGTCTATCCACTTAATCGAATGAATCAAAGGCTAATGACAGTAATTACCTGCCACCCACTCAGTCAGACCAACCACCACATCACACCAACATCCCAGCAACGCCACTTAAACTCCCCCTCCATCCCACAGCTGTGCAAAGTGGACGCCGAGACGGGAGAGACGCTTAAGTGGCAGCTCCCTCACTTCCAAGTGTCTGAACCCGTGTTTGTGGAGCGTCCGGGAGCCACTGAGGAGGACGACGGGGTTGTGCTCGCCTCACTACTGAATGAGAAGGAGCAGAAGGAGGTATGGGAGAGGGAGTGGGTTGGTAGGGTGGGTTGGGAGGGGGGAGGGTGGGTTGGGGGTTGGGGGGTGGGTGGGGGGGGAGGGTGGGTTGGGAGGTGGGGAGGTGGGTTGGGAGGTGGGGAGGGTGGTTGGGAGGTGGGGAGGGTGGGTTGGGAGGTGGGGAGGGTGGGTTGGAGGTTAGGTTGGTGGGTGTGGTGGGTTGGGAGGTGGGTAGGGTGGGTTGGAAGGTGGGTGGGTTGGGAGGTGGGTAGGGTGGGTAGGGAGGTGGGTGAAAGGTTGGGTTGGTGGTTAGGATATGTAGTTCGTAAGGGTATGTGGGTATGGGGAGGTTGGTGAGTAGATAAGGTGGGTGGGTAAGGAGGTTGAGAGGTGTGGGTTTATGGGTGGGTGAGATGGGTTTAGAGACGTTGCAGGTGGGTAGGGAGGTGTGAAAAGGTTGTAGGTGGGTAAGATGGATATAGAGAGGTTGCAGGTGGGTAGGGAGGTGTGAAGAGGTTGCGGGTGGCTGGGTGGGTAAGAGGTGAAGAGGGAAGGAGAGAAATTAAGAAAGGAAGTGGGCAAGGAAGCCAGGAAGGTGTGCTAAGGGAGAGGGATGAAAAGTGGAAATGGATTGGTGGGCGGAGAGCGGGTGAATGGGTATGGGTAGACTGGTAGGAGAGGAGGTTGGAAATTGGTTTTATAATGAGAAAAGGGCTGAGAGATATAGGAAAATGGGGAAAAAAAGGGTTCAGGGGGTTTGATTTTGCTCCACGTCTTTAGTTAATCAATCTCTGGCGTTGGTTGCCTTGGAAATGGAATTCTGTAGTTCGTGTTGTGTAAGTGTTTCGAGGAGGGTTGTGTGTATGTGTTTGAGAGAGAGAGAGAGAGAGAGAGAGAGAGAGAGAGAGAGAGAGAGAGAGAAGAGAGAGAGAGAGGGAGAAAGGGGAGAGAGGGAGAGGGAGAAAGGGAGAGAGGGAGAGGGAGAAAGGGAGGGAGGGAAGGGAGAGGAGAGGGAGAAGGGAGAGAGGGAGAGGGAGAAGGGAGAGGGAGAGGGAGAAGGGAGAGGGAGAGGGAGAGGAGAGGGAGAGAGAGAGAGGGAGAGGGAGAGAGGAGAGAGAGAGAGAGAGGAGGAGAGGGAGAGAGAGAGAGAGAGAGAGAGAGAGAGAGAGAGAGAGAGAGAGAGAGAGAGAGAGAGAGAGAGAGAGAGAGAGAGAGAGAGAGAGAGAGAGAGAGGAGAGAGGGGGGGGGAGAGGGAGAGGGAGGGAGAGGGGAGAGGGAGAGGGAGAGGGAGAGGGGGAGAGAGAGGGAGAGGGAGAGAGAGGGAGAGAGAGGGAGAGAGAGGGAGAGAGAGGGAGAGAGAGGGAGAGAAGAGGGAGAGAGAGGGAGAGAGGGAGAGAGAGAGGGGGGAGAGAGAGGGGGAGAAAGAGAGGGGAGAGTGGGAGAAAGGGGGGAGAAGAGAGGGGAGAGAGAGGGGAGAGAGAGGGGAGAGAGAGGGGGAGAGAGAGGGGGGAGGAGAGAAGGGGAGGAAAGAGGGGAAAGAGGAGAAAGGGAGGGGGAGAAAGAGGGGAGAAGGGGAGAAGGGAGGGGAGAGAGAGGGGAGAGAAAGAGGATGAGAGAGAGGAGAGAGAGAGGGTGGAGAGAGGAGAAGATGGGAAAGCGAGGTTGGGTGGATAATATAATAATTTAATGAAAAAAAAATAATATAAAACAATCAAATAATAAATAAATATATACTAAAAGAAAATAATAATAATAATGAAATTAAGATAATAAGAATAATAAAAAATAACATAAAAGTAAGAAAAAACACTAAAAAAAATCAGAAAACTAAATATATGAAGACGATAATATATCAAATATAATATTATTACGTTATAGTTGGGGTGGTTGAGTATGGAGAGAGGTGTGGCGGCGGGAGAGAGAGTAGAAGAGTAAATGTTGTGAAGAGGTGGTGAGAGAGAGAGGGACGTTATGGAAAAGGGAAGAGAGAGAGAGAGTAGGAGATGGAGAAGAAGAAAGAGAGAGAGAAGAGCACGCATCACATCGACCATAAAATCTCGGTTCGCCCTCAGGTCGCATGGTGGTGCCTCGACGCCAAGAACGTTCAAGCAGGAGGCGCTGGTCACCTTCAAGACGCAGGGGGTCGTCACCAAGGAGTTCCACGGCCTCTTCGCCAGATCCTGCGACCAAGTGCACCGATACTGAGGAGGCGCAGGATGACGTCGACGTTAGTCACGTGATCCTTATACTTCCTGCAGAGACGGGAGTAGATCATGTTTTTTTTTTTTTTATAATTTTAAATTTCTTTGTTATACTAATATTTGTGTTTTTTGGTGAGCGAGAGGTTAGGTATTTATACTGAAGATACTGAGGACAAGGCGGATAGTGTGGCTCGATACATTTTTTTGCGCTTCTTTATGAGACTATGAGAACGTCGAGCGGTTTTTGAGAAGTGAATGGAATATATTGTTTTTTTTTTTTTTTTTTTTTCTTTTTTTTTTGTTTGTGTTTGGCATACACACAATTTGACTTTATTTATTGCTTTCTATGAAACTCACGAGCTTAAAAATGTTATAATAGTATTACTGCGTCTCCCGCATATAATTTAGCCCACATTCTGCTTTCAATTGGCTAAGCAGGAAGAGGCTTTTTTTAAATAAAATTTCTTCGTCTTGGGAGCGGGGGACACGCATTCGCTCAATATCCAAGATGACCTTTTCGTCGAAATTACTTCTTAATCTTTTAAGGGTAATCGTTCCCTGTGTGTGTTTGTGTTGTGTCGAATGGAATCTGAAATGGGGTGTTCTCTGAGCCACGAATATCCAAGTTGTTGGTTGGATCAGAATCCCGAACAAACTCTTTCCTGTTTTTGGGGAAAATGACCTTTACTGCTCTAATAAACTGGATTTTCTACTGATTTGATTCCTTAAAAGGATGACTAAAATGTCTGTTAGCACTGTACGTCTTTCTGGAAGTATGTATAATAATGTATATATAGTAGTATATATATACATATATTAGTAAATATGAATAAGTATAAAATCAGATAATAGTATGTATATATAATAGATTATATATGATAATATACATAAATAAGTATAAAAAATATACTCGTAATAGCAAGTACATAAGATAGTATATATAATAGTATTACAGTTGGCTCGAGCACCCACAGGAGACTCAAAAACAACAAATTTTAGAATTGATAGCCATAGTATTAGCTGCAAGGAATATATACGAAAGATTCAATGTGGAGGAATGGTAGTAATAAAATAGAACGAAAGGAAACGTGTAAATGATGAGAAATATTGTAAAGTGTAAATAAAATGTAAATAGAATATACCCAACATGATGTTTATTTTACCTCTGACATCCGTTACATTCCTTTGATTAAAACTTATATATATACTGACGAGGCTTTACTTAACTCTTCGAAGGGATACAGACACATACAGTATATTTAGAAAGTTCATCTTCAATAAAATGGCATGAAAATTATTTTGAGAAATGAAGCAAAACTATTTTGAGAAATGAAACAAATAGCCCCAAAGTTGGTCGTTAACCTAGTTACAAAACCTCTTTTTTGAGACCTTAATAAATCCTTGTAGATGTAAAAATCCAGTCACATTCTGTCCCAGTATGTAGTTTACCAATGAAGGAAAAATAGTTTGTATTTGACAGAATTTTTACAATATATATAAAATCTTACAGCTTGTTTACTTTACGAGAGTTTATATAATATACATCACTAATTGACGAGAGAGAGGAGAGAGAGAGAGAGAGAGAGAGAGAGAGAGAGAGAGAGAGAGAGAGAGAGAGAGAGAGAGAGAGAGAGAGAGAGAGAGAGGAGAGAAGAGAGAGAGACAGAGAGAGAGAGAGAGAGAGAGAAATTAATAGATAGACAGAGACAGAGACTGAATCATACAAAGTGAGAGAACGGTTAGGGGAGGGGGAGACAATCCGTTTCGTAGGTTTGCTAAATCCCAAATGTAAAGTTCATTTTTACGAAAACCAGTAGCGAGGGCACCTGGCGTAAAACATAAAAAAGTAAGTTGTCTTCATGCGTAAAAAAAAAAGAAAAAAAAAAAACTTTCATCTTTAGGCTTTGACACAAATAATTTATACGAAATGAAAAAAAAAAAAAATGTCTCATATTTATAGGAGGAAAAGTAAGACAAAAGAAAAAATTATATATATATATAATCCTCGCTAGTCCACTGACGAGTATAAAGGTCAGTGGACTATCTTGAGAAGTAAATTATTTAGGCCTATGGATCGTCGGCAACCAGGTTACATAAGACCCTGTGACCTTACTAATCGATCCTTGAACATAGTGGCCTTATGGAGGTAGGGATTCAGATTC
>NW_020869190.1:899289-914289 GCF_003789085.1 Penaeus vannamei
ACATAAAAGATATAGGCCATATTACACGAAAACTCATAATGATGATATTAATAATAACAATAATGATAATTATTAATTCACGATAATAATCATTGTAATATTGATAATGATAATTCATGATAATAATTATTGTAATATGATAATAATAATATAATAATTATGATAACAATATAATAATAATGATGGAGCTGGCATAATGATAATAACAATAATGATAATAGTAATAACAATAACAATAATAATTATTGATACAATATGATAATGATAATGATAATGATAATAGTAAACAATAATAGTGAAATTTAACAGTAATGATAATGATAATATTACTACTACTACTATTATACAAAAATATAATAATGTATATATAATAAACAGAAAAACATAAATACAACACATCAATCATCTCCCATTATGGTTTAATATCCCCATTCATTAATTGAACAATTTTTTTTTTTTTCGTCTCATTATCTTAAAAAGTTAATTAAGTTTCACCATAATACTATCATCACTATAAAAAAAAATCTCATTTTGTGTGGTAAAATAGTTCGATCCTTCTGCCAAAGGGAATTAAAGTCCACAATACTTCTTTTCATAAATAGATTATAGGGTTTAGATTGTTTAAAACTTTTGTTGTTTATGGCCAGAGCGAGAGAAAGGGAAAGAAAGATAGAAAAAAGTTAATCCGTGTTTTAAAAAAAAATTGTTTTGTTTCGGAATTGTTGATGAATTATTAAAGAAAAGAAAAAAAGGAGAAGGACGAAGGGAAGAGATAAAAAAGAAGCAAAGGAAGAAAATAAAAGACGAAACAAATGGGCAAATAGAAGAAGAAGAAAGCAACATGAGAACGAAGAGGAAGGAAGAAAAAAAAGAAAGAAGAAAGAAGAAAAAGAAGAAGAAGAAGAATATATATATATATGGACATGGAAAAAAAAATAAACTTCTTAAAAAAGAAAAAAGAAAGAAAAAAAGAAAATAATAATAATAATAATAGAAGAAAGAAAGAAAAAGAAGAAATATATACCCCTTATAAAACCTATGATAATCAATATTCCTTTTAATCTTCATGCCATTTAAGAAATATAATCAGCCCTTTAATCATTAATACACAATTTCCTCGAATACTGCTGCCACCATCGCACTTGGAAACAGATTTGTAGATAAGGGCGAGATTAGAAACTCCCATATTATATAACAGATGGCGTTGTTCGCTGATCTTCCATCGATTTTTTTTTTTTTTTTATTTTTTTTTTTTTACTAGTCAGCGACATTCTCAAGGTTACGGAAAGTTTCGTTCACTTTTTTTCGCATTCCTTAAAACATACGAAAATGCCATCGATTCGCTCAAAATAATTCAGTTTACATGAATGCGATGTTAAAAATAGAATGAAATGAGATTAATAAAACAAAGAAACGGATAATGAACTAGGAAATGAAATAAAATTCTACGCTAGGAATTTCGAGGTGATGGCGGCAAGAGAACCCGAGGTTACATTTTTTTCGTGATAAGAGAACCCAGGGTTAAAAGGAACTCTGAAACTTGGCAATCAACTGAAGATACAAAGACCAATATATACAGAAGGAAAAGACCACAAGGATAAAAAGTGTTTCAGGATAGAAAAAATCAACACGAAAGCGCAAGAGATAGAAGAGAGACGAGAGAGAAAAAAAAAAAAATCAAGCTAGACAATACAAATTTTCTCGCTCTTTGCAGACTTCCAGAAGGGAAAACGGGCTTAAACGCTGTTCCTGGTTTGAAGAATTAACACAACAGCAACAAGAAAACCCTTGGTTAAGGGTTTTCTTTCAAGGCCACAGAACCGATATTGAGGCAGCAAGAGAACCCGGGGTCAAAGGGTGTTTTAAAACTGCCAAGCTGATCCAATGGCAGCGCAAGAGAACCCGGGGTCAAATATTCATTTATTAAGGTCAAAGAACCAATACATTTATGCGAAAAAACACGGAATTAAAGATTTATGAAATCTGCAAAGCTGTACAGATCATATCACCTAAGACTGAACTACGTGCTTTGTTTACAAGAGGAAAGTAGACCAAGATAATTAAAAAAATACTTATCTTACGTCTAGTGTTAAAAAAAAGTAAATCTTTGGGACTTATCTTCAAGGGGATAGATATGGTAGATAGATACAAAGTGAGAGCTAAAAAATTTAAAGTGCTTGGGTACGATTCTTAACAACAATAAGGGTTCAACAATCTGAAAGGAATCGCTTCATCACCATTCATCTTCGGTTCTCAGGAGCAGATCGGCGGATCGAATTCCTTACGACTGACTGGACAGCAATTTCTCTAAAGGCATTTGGATTCTTCTCTCCTTCTCACCCCCTCTCTCTCCCTTCCTTCACCCCCTCTCTTACCTTCCCTGCTGCATGTGCGGGAGGGTCGTGCCCTTGTTCTCTCTCTCTACCCGCTTCCTCTCTTCTTTGAGCTGAGCCTCGGTTCTTCGTCGCCTGTGTCTGGGTTCCAGTTTTTGTTTCCCCGGCCCCTCTGTCTCTTCCTCCGGATTCGGTTCTCGCCTCTGCGATTCTCCCCCTGTGTGCCGTCCCTCCCTTCCCTACTCCCGCCTGTCTGCCCGTCCTCCCTGCGCTTCCGCGGCGCTTCCTCCCTATCTCACCGCCTCTCTCCCTCCTTCGCCTCCGCGTCGCCGTCTCTTTTATCTTCAATTACTATTATCATTACTGTCCTGTGCGTGTCTTGGACTCACAAAAGGGCTCTCAAAGCACTGGGGGTTCCTGCGCTTATTCCTCGGCTGACTCGCAAAACAGTCATCACATCCATCCAGGTCGGGCCTATTCTCCTCTTGCGCTAGCACGCTAAGGGTCAAATCTTCGACTGGAAGAATAGAAGAAAATATGATAAAAAGATATAAAGAAAAGAAGAAAGAAGGGAATTATTAGGATTATAATCAGAAGAGGAAGAAGGCTCGATCCACATCTGTCATCCACATGTCGGTGCTTTTCCCTTACGCACGCGCAAGAGTTCTTAATATCCTTTTCTTTCGGATGAAAAGAAGATAAATATGATTAAAAAAGGTAGAATGGGGAATAAGAAATAGGAGGAGAAAATAAAGAAAGAAAGGGAATTATGGAAGAGAAGGAAGAGGAAGAAATCGATCACATCCATCACAGGTCGCTGCGTTTCCCTCCCGCACTGGGAAAGAACAGAAGAAAAATATGTAAAAAAGGAATAAAGAAGAAGAAAGAAAGGGAATTATAGAAGAGAAGGAAGAAGAGGAAGAGTCGATCACATCCATCACAGGTCGGTGCTTCCTCACGCACACCAAGGTGGTCAAATCCTTCGACTGGAAGAAAAGAAGAAAATATAATAAAAAAGTATAAATGGGAATAAGAAAAAAGAGAAAATAAGAAGAAAGAAAGGGAATTATGAGACGGACGAGAAGAAATCGATCACATCCATCACCTCGCTGCGTTTCCTCCCGCACTGGGAAGAACAGAAGAAAAATATGATAAAAAAGGAATAACAAAAGAAGAAGAAAGAAAGGGAATTATAGAAGAGAAGGAAGAAGAGGAAGAGTCGATCACATCCATCACAGGTCGGTGCCTTTTTCCACTCACGCCAACCATTTTTCGTATTCAGTTAGTCTTCAAGATCCTTCAAGAACATGGGAAGAAAGAAGAAAAATATGATAAAAAAAAGTATAGAATGGGAATAAGAAAAGAAGAGAAAATAAGAAGAAAGAAAGGGAATTATGGAAGAGAAGGAAGAGGAAGAAATCGATCACATCCATCACAGGTCGCTGCGTTTCCCTCCCGCACTGAAAATAACAGAAGAAAATATGAAAAAAAAGGAATAACAAAGAAGAGAAAAAAGGGAATTATAGAAGAGAAGGAAGAAGAGGAAGAGTCGATCACATCCATCACAGGTCGGTGGCTTTCCCTCACGCACACGCAAGGGAAAAAAAGAAAAAGATGATAAAAAAAGGAATAACAAAAGAAGAAGAAAGGAAGGGAATTATAGAAAAGGAGGAAGAGGAAGAAGACTCGATCACATCATCACAAGTCGCTGCGTCTCCCTCCCTCACACGCAAGAGGTCAAGATCCTTCGACTAGGAAGAAAAGAAGAAAAAGGTGATAAAAAAGTATAAAATGGGAATAAGAAAAGAAGAAAAGAAGGGAATTGTAGAAGAGGAGGAAGAGGAAGAACAAGACAAATTTTGCTGGCTTTCCGAATCGCCGTCGACTAAGCCACAACCACGTCCGTTACAGACCACGTTTTTGCCTGGCTTGGCTTAGCTTTACTTGGCTTGCTTTAGTTCGGTTTGGTTTCGCTTAGCTTCGTGTGGCTTGGCTTGGTTTCGCGTTTTTGCCTGGCTTGGCTTAGCTTTCCATTGGCTTGTTCTAGTTTGGTTTCACTTGGCTTGCTTTAGTTTGGTTTCACTTAACTTACTTTAGCTTGGTTGGTTTTTTTACTTAACTACGTGTGGCTTGGCTTGCTTTAACCTGGTTTAGCTTGGCTTGTCTTGGCTTCGCGTGACTTTTGACCCGAGCGAAAGGAATGGCTATTGATGATGGCTTTTTTATGGTAATGGCGCCAGTTTTAATCTTTCAGTTGTATGTATACGTGGAATTCATTGTTTGTGTGTTCTGTGTGTGTGTGTGTTTATATGTACGTATATGTATGTTATGTAATATGTATATATGTATATATATATATATATATATATATATATTATATATATATATATATATATATATATAGTGTGTGTGTGTGTGTGTGTGTGTGTGTGTGTGTGTGTTGTGTGTGTGTGTGTGTGTGTGTGTGTATGCATGTGTGTATATGTGTGTGTATATATGCATTTATGTCCTGTATACATGTTCGTATATATTCTAGTAAATCCGTTCTTCCTTCCCATATTCTGTCTCCCATTCCTTATTCCCGTTTATTTCCTTCCGTTCGTTCTTCCCTTTTCTTTCTATCGTTGATTATTCCCGATTCCATTCCCCCTCTCTTCTTCCCTTCTATTCCATTTTCTTTCTATCGTTGATTATTCCCGTTTTCTCTCTTCCCTTCCTATTGCCCATTTTCTTTCTATCGTTGATTATCTCTTCGGTTCTATCGTTGATTATTCCCGTATTTTCTTTCTATCGTTGATTATTCCGTTTCTCTCTATTCTCTTTGTATCGTTGATTATTCCCGTTTTCTCTCTTCCCTTCCTCTCTCTCTCTGGTGGTGGTAATAATAGTGATCGAGATAGTAACGGTGGTGTAGGTGATGGTGTGTATATGAGTTAGTGCGTGTGCGTGTGTGTGTGTGTGTGTGTGCATGCGTGTGTATGCGTGTGTGTCTGTCTGAGTGAGTGTATGTGTGCATGCGTGTTTATGTGTGTATGGGTGCATGCGTGTGTGTATGTCTGTATGTGTGCATGCGTGTGTATGTGTGTATGTGTGCATGCGTGTGTGTGTGTGTATGTGTGCATGCGTTTTGTATGTGTGTGTGTGTATGTGTGAATGCGTGTGTGTGTATGATACGCATATACCCATATTTCTTTTTTTTTTTCCTTTTCCCCGTAACTCAGGACAGCGAGGTCACGTGCACGTCCCACATCCTGGAGAATGATTCCTACGGCAGGAACTCGGCGGCAAATCGCACTGTCCTTGACCTTTGGATGACCTCTGTACAAGTAAGGTCAGTGGTCATGGTAGGTCGTTGTTCTTTTGTTTATTCGTTTCCTCTGTTTCGTATGTTTCTCTCTTTCTTTGGTTCCGTCTTCTCTTTTCTTTGTGTTTTTTTCCATTCTTTTCCTTCGTCTCTGCCTCCTGTCTGTCTGTCTATCTGTCTGCCTCCTCTCTCTCCCTCTCTATCTCTCTCTCTCCTCTCTCTCTCTCCTCTCTCTCTCTCTCTCTCTCTCTCTCTCTCTCTCTCTCTCTCTCTCCTCTCTCTCTCTCTCTCTCTCTCTCTCTCTCTCTCTCTCTCTCTCTCCTCTTCTCCTCTTTTTCTCTTACTCCTCTTTTCTTTCTATCTTCTTTCTACCTGTCCCATCCCCTTTCTTCTTGTCATTTACTGTTTGCCACCTTCAGCGTCTTTCTTTTATAGATCTTTCCGTCCCCGTGTCTCTTTCTCTTTTCTATTTTTTATTTATCTATTTGCCTCTGCCTCCATCTCTCTTTCTCTCATTGTTATTTGATGTTTTTTTCCTTCTGTGTCCATTCTTTTTTATTTCGATTCTTTCTACTTTTATCTTTCTCTTTGTCCATTTTTTTTACTTCTGTATCTTATCTTTCTCTATGTGTTTTTCTGTCTCCTCTGTCTGTGGCTGTCTCTATCGCTCCTTCTGTCTCTTTCTCTCTCGTTCTCTCCTTCCCATCATCCCTTCTCCTCTCTCTTTCTCTCTCGTTCTCTCCCTTCCATCTTCCCTTCTCCTCTCTCTTTCCTTCCCTCTTTCTCTCTCGTTCACCCCCTCCCATCTTCCCTTCTCCTCTCTCGTTCCTCCTCTCTGTATTTTCTCCCGTCCTCCCTTCCTCTCTTCTTCATATGATGGTACGAAAAATTAAGTTTTTTTTCATTGACCTCAAAGCAAGAGTTGAGAAGCACGCCAAATTGCAATAAATATGTGTTTGTCTTCATTTCTTTGCGTGGTCGTAAAGTTGGCTAAAAAAAATCCATTTGCTTCCACGGTTTATGGATGATATACATGGAAGAATATGATCAGAAATGTGATAAGGTTTTTTTTTTCAGAATTGTTGATCGTAAATATGATAGTGATGTTGCTATTGCTGTCATTGCTGTTTTCTTCATTATTATTATCATTATTATATTATTAGTATTATTATTGTTATCTCATTATTATATTTATTATTATTTATTATATTATTATTATTATTATTATTATTATTATTATTATATTATATTATATTATTATTATTATTATGATGATGATGAATGAAAAATGACAATAGTAATGATAACGATAATGTTAGTAGAAATAGTAATTATGAAAATGACGATGATAAAAATGATAATAATAATGATTATAATAATAATGATAATAATAATGATAATAATAATAATAATAATAATAATAATAATAATAATGATAATAATGATAATGATAATATAATGATAATGATAATGATAATGGATAATTAATGAAATGATAATAATGATAATGATAATAATAATAATAATAATAATAATAATAATAACAATGATGATGATAATAATAATAAATATAGAAATAGGGATAATAACGATAATAACAAAAATGATAATAATAATAATGATAATAGGAAATATGATATTGATATAAACCATAAAATTATACTGATAACGACGAAGATGACGCTACAACCACTACCAATAATCATAAAATAATAAAACAACAACAACCTGTACAACCAAAAACAAAAATGATAATAACTTCCATTAATTAGGATTTTGATTTCTCTCTCTTCTTCCTCTCTTTCGCAATACCAATACTTCTTGATCTGTGGTAAAATTATTATTATTGTAATCATTATTATATCATTATTATTATCATTATTCTTACAATTCTTATCATTTTTTGTTATTGTTATAATTATTGTAAATGTCATCATTGCCATTATTATCATTATGATTATTACCAATGATATTATTATTATTATTATTATTATTATTATTATTATCATTACTGTTATTATTGATATTATCATCATTGTAGTTACTATTTTTTATCATTATTATTATAATTATTATTGTTATTATTTTATTATTGTTATTTACATAATTATTGTAATCATTTGTTCTCTTATAACCACTCTTATGCGCCCAATGACTAGTCATTTATACGGACATGCAATTGCGCAGAAATATATGCATGTCTGTCTATCTGTCTGATGTGCATTTATCTGTCTATCCGGTAGATGGGCGTGTCTAGACTGTTTTTTTCCTTCTTTTTTCTTATTTTCTTTTTTGTCTTCTTTCTTTCTTTTTTTTAATGTACGTCTGTATAATCCGGTAATAAGTAACATATTACCGTGTATATATTCCGGACTTGTTTAATTTGATTCTTTTATTATTTACATTATTCCTTTTTTATATTTTCTGTTTCACTTTCCACGTTCCATCTCCTAAAAGCATTGTCTCAAAGAAAGAGAGAAAAGGAAAATGAAATAAAGATTCAGGTTAAGAAAGAAATATATAATAATATATTACTCATAACGATCAAAGTGACTATCATCATTATCACTAAATTAAAGATAAAAAAAATCTTTCAAAATAAAGTGTTTAAAACAGATAAACACATTCGATATAACCTAATCAACGAAAAAGCTATAATTCTGAAGTTTAAAAAACAATAAAAAAAAAATCTGAATTATTGCTATCTACATTACCCACGAAATTGAATATAAATCCCAGAAGCTTTAGAAGGAAAATTATACATTTTTCCTTTTCCTTTTCGAGTTCTTAACCGCAAAATACTCACTTCCCTTCCATAAATAAGTCACCTTTCCGAAAACTTTCCGAAGCCGTTAAGACAGAAGGGAATCGAACACGCTATAAGTTCCGAGGCTTCGAAGCAGGGGGATCGGAGCCTCGAGAGAGTCGGTGGAAGGAGGTTTGGGTTGGGTTTTCTCTTTTCCTTTTTTTTTTTTTTTACTTCTTTTAATTGTTTTATTCGTTTTTTTTCTATTTGGGGTTTTCTTTTTTCCTTTTTTTCTTTCACTTATTTCATTGTTTTATTCGCTCTTTTTCTATTTTTGCCTTTATATTTTCCCTTTTCATATTTCATTATTTTTTTTCTTTTTGAATTCTCGTTTTTCCCTGCTTTGATAATATATATATTTTTTGTCTTTTCTGTTTCTATTATATCTATTTCTTTTTCTTTACCTTATCCCTTATATGTTGACGTATTCCTATCGCTAAACTAGGAAAGTTATTTTGCTATTTCTTATTATCATTACTATTTTTATTATTATATTATCATTATTAACATTATCATCATTACTGTTATTATTTCTTATTATCATTATTATTATTATAGTTGTTATTGTATTTATTATCATTGTTATTATTCTTGTTATAACTATTATTGTTGTTATTTTCTTATTATCACTTTTATGATAATTGTTATTATTATTACTGTCATTATCATTATCATTGTTATTACAGTTGTTGTTAATATCATTATCATTATTATTATAATTATTATCATTACCGTTATTATTATTACCTTTATTACTGTTATCGTTATCATTATTATTATAATTATTGTTCTTATTGTCATAATTATTATCCTTATCAATACTATCATTATTATCATCATTATCATTATCATAATTATTATCATTATTATTATCGTCATTGTTATTATTATTATCAACATTATCACTATTATCATTATTATTACTATTATCATTATCATTATCATCATCATTACCATCATTGTTATAACTATGATTATCAATCATCATCATATCCATTTTAGGGGGAAATTCGTTTTAATTCTCCGCTCTGGTCCATTCAACAGACCCATCTATATTCATATAAATCCTCGCTAAGCTTTGACGACACCAGAGAAACTTTTATTCTCTTAAAAATTCGAATTCCACTTTCACAGTAAAAGAAAGTGATAATAGTAAGAAAAAATTAAAACAGCTAAACAAAAGGATAACAGTTAAGGGTGTCACTAGCACTTTTTCCGTCATTTTTTTGACAATTTTATTTAACATAAATACAAACATTCTCGAATATAGCTCTTGATTTGAGTATGCTTGGCTGAAAAAAAGTTGACGGAAAGGTTTTCAGACGGAAACGATCGTTATCGTCTGACTGGAAAATCGACAATTCGCTAAAAAATGAAAAAAAAAATCTGAAAAAAAAAAAAAAAAAAAAAAAAAAATGTCGGAAAAAGTGCTAGTGTGACAGCACCTTTAAGGGGCTGATCGTAATTAGGCTTAAGGACTGGGTTAAGTTAACAGTCTATTCGTATCGCCCCAAAACTCTAATAACTGTTTATTATTTAAATATATGAAACTATCACCGTATATATATATATATATATATATATATATATATATATATATATATATATATTATATATATTATATATAATTATATATAACATCAACAAATCGCGAACTTCTTTCTCGAGTGCAACGGCCCCCTTAATCTTTCGTATTTAGCAGAATCATTACGTTATTGGATTGCCAAAGCCTACTAGATTACACGATTTTTTTTTTATTTTTTTTATTTTTCGAGTATTTTTTTAAATCTCCGTCAAAAATCTAGGGCGACGGCCTCCTTAGAAAAGGATAACAGCAAGAAAAAAAGGATAACAGTACAAAATGGATAACAATGATAAAAAAAGAGAAAAAATCCGCTAATAATAGCAATTACCTGACATGCCAAATGGCCTCCGAGAAAAGGCGGTTCTTGGCATTTATTCACAACGGGTTTCCAGATTCTCCTGACTGGCACTTTCCTCGGCGACCTCAGCCATTTGTTTAATGGATGTTAAACCTCGGCGACCTCAGCCATTTGTTTAATGTTTAATGCGTCCCTCTAAATATAGGTCTCTCTACGGCTGCTAAATATATTTCAACGGCGAGAAAAAGAAAGTGAAATGATAAAACAAAGAATGATGAAAATAAAAAAAATAATGAAAATAAGAATATAAAAAATTAATAGATATATAAAGATAAATTGATAAAGTGAAATGAGAAGACTAGAGTAAATGAGATAAAATGATTGCTTTCTCGATCCAAGAGAAGGAAAGAGGAGTAAATTCATCATCATTTATCGTCTTGTTTTCTCTGTTTTGTCTTTTCATTTTTGTTGGTATTTGTTTGTTTTCATTTACCGTTCTCTTTGTTTAGACTTCGGTTTAAGTTACTGTTCTCTGCTCGTCTTATGTTTTGGTTTACTGTTCTCTCTTATTTTCTTTGTTTTAATCTGTCTTTCTTTTTGTTTTGTCTTGATTTGCTGTCCTTTCTTTATCTTTTTTAGCTTTTTTTCACTATCCTTTCTTTGTCTCTATTTTGCTTTATTGTTTTCCCTTGTTCTTTGTTCTAAATTACTAGCCTCTCTCTCTTTTTCTTCGTTTTAATCTACTGTCTTCCCTTTGCCCTTGTTCTAAATCCCTGTCCTCTCTTTTTCTTCGTTTTAATCTTCTGTTTTCCTTTTCCTTGGTTCTAAATCACTATCCTCTCTCTCTTTTTTCTTCGTTTTTAGCGTCTTCCCTGTGCCCTTGTTCTAAATCCCTGTCCTCTCTTTTTCTTCGCCTTAATCTACTGTCTTCCCTTTGCCCTTCTTCACTGTCCTCTCTCCCTTTCTTCGTTTTAACCTACCGTCTTCTCTCTGTCTTCGTCCTAATCTCCTATTCTCCCCTTTGTCCCTATGTATCCGACCTCCGCTTTAAAATATTCAACGGGTACGGAATCAGATTTGGCCGGAGAAGCCTTCGACCCGACGGGGGCTTTCAACGGGGTTCTGCGAGAGACACTGAGACCATACTTTCTGCCTCTCTGTCTTGAGCAGTGTGGACAGGTGTCTTCTGTATGATGGCGGTTCTGTTGGAGAGAGAGAAGAGGGACGGAGGGGGGAGAAGGAGAGGAGAAGAGAGAGAGAGAGGAGACGGAGGGGGAGGATGAGAGGAGGAGGGGAGGAGGAGGGAGGGAGGGGGAGGGAGGAGAGAGAGAGGGAGGAGGGGGAGGGAGAGAGGGAGGAGGAGGGGGAGGAGGAGAGGAGGGAGGGAGAGGTGAAGAGAGGGGAGGAGGGGGAGGGAGGACGGAGGGGGGAAGGAGGGAGGGGGGGAAAGGAAGTAGATGGGAAGGGGAGAGAGTGAGAAAGGTAGATATATATATATATATATATATATATATATATATATAGAGAGAGAGAGAGAGAGAGAGAGAGAGAGAGAGAGAAAGAGAAAGAGAAAGAGAAAAGAGAAAGAGAAAGAGAGAAGAGAGGGAGAGAGAGAAGAGAGAAGAGGAGAAGAGAAGAGAGAGAGAGAGAAAGAGATAGATAGATAAAGAGAGAGGAAAGATAAAGAGAGGGAGAGAGATAGAAGAAAAGAGAGAGAGAGAGAAGAGAGAGAAGAAGAGAGAGAGAGAGAGATGAGAAAGAAGAGAGAGAGAGAGAAAGAGAAAGATAGATAGAGAGAATAAAGAAAAGATAGAGATAGATAGACAGAGAGAGAGAGAGAGCAATGGACACAAAGCAAGAATCCTCAGCCTCCTTGTTGCGTAACGCCGAGAGTCGATCTTCGGAGAGCGAGCGCTGACAGTTCCATCTACTCTTAACCTTCACATGTTTCAGACCCATGTAAGATTTGAATGTCTGTAGGTTATGTACGAATCTTTTTAAAGGCGGCACACATACGCACGCACGCACGTACACATCTCTCCACACACACACACACACACACACACACACACACACACACGCACGCTCTCTCTCACACACACACGCACACGCGCGCACACAAACAGATGCGTATACAAGCACACGCACATAAATAAGCACACACACACATATAAAAGCGCCCAAACGCACACACAAGCACGCACGCACACGAAAAATCAATACACACACACAAACACACAAAGAGATATTGTGAAACATTGTACATAATGAAGCGTCGAAACCATAAACACCGCTATATTTTTCACTCTCTCTCCTCCTCTCTCCCTCCCTCCCTCCCTCCCTCCTCTTCTCTCCTCTCTCTCTCTCTCTCTCTCTCTCTCTCTCTCTCTCTCTCTCTCTCTCTCTCTCTCTCTCTCTCTCTCTCTCTCTCTCTCTCTCTCTCTCTCTCTCTCTCTCTCTTGCCTGTCCTCACTCTCTCTCTCTATGTACATATCATTTGCGTCGATATGTACATATTATCTTTCAATTCTCAGATCAACCCCAAATAGGCATACCTCTTTCTATGTATGATATAAATCATGTAAAAATATAAATACAAATATGAATATAAACGTAAATAAAAATATATATATAGATAGTATAAATGTAAATATAAATGATATAAGTATAAACATAAATAAATAAAAATATGAACATGAAAATATAAATATACATAAAAAATAATATAATATGAATGCAAATATAGATAAATAAAAAAATATAATAAATAATAAGATATAAATAAATATATATATATATATATATATCAATACAAATATAAATTAATAAAAGTATGAATATAAATCATATAATAATCACCATACAATTCCCTCGCTATCTCTTACACTGCGAAGAGTAGCCCTAGATCAACAGCAGATTTAATGCCGACAAATGCTGTTGCGGCCATTTGTGACATGGATGTATGTATGTGGCATACCTATATGCATACACACACACACACGCTTATATATATATATATATATATATATATATATATATATATATATATATATATATATATATATATATATATATGTATATATATACATTATATATATATATATATATATATATTATATATATATATATATATATATATTATATATATATATATATATATATGTATATATATATATATATATATATATATATTATATATATATATATATATATATATATATATATATTATATTTGTACATTATGTATATTATGGTATATTTTGATACATGAACTCCTCTATTCTTGTCATCCCGTCAGTGAGACATCCTAAGGTCCCGATACTAAGGCTCCTGACGAGGCGTAGGATCGGCCTTATTTGGAGGGAGTGAAGGCTTGGGATAAATGTAATCCAAAAAGGGTCTTCTGGTGAGGATTATTCCAATCACTTAAGCTAAGGATTCGTCTGTGATGCGATCAGCGGCGTCTTGTGATTCGATTTTTTGTAGATTAATTGAAAATGAGATTGAACAATGGGATAAAAAATGCTAAAAGATTATAAAAGAAATGTATAAAAATAAATATAAGTATAGAAATTATAAAATAGAAGTAAAATATAAAAATTATAAAAGAAATAGTTACAAATGAAAATAAAAAGTACCTTGCAATATTTTTTTAGCAGTCGATGGTGATCATGAGTATCATAATGGCAACGGAAATAGTGACAATCAAATATATGAAAAGGAAAAAGAAGAAAAAGAAATTAATAATATGAACGAAATTATTAAAACGACAAAAAATTAATTAAAGTGAACAAAGCTGAATTATCAAATATTACTCTTGAATTACCATTAAGTTGTGATTAGAAAAATAAACTGATCCAAGAACTACATCAGGAGCTCCCAACCACGAGGTACTTTCTGAAGGGCCAAGGAGCAATAAGAAAAACAGGACCTCAAATTAAACTGAATTTTATTTCATCCATAGTACCTACACATAACCATCTCTCACGTATCAGTGAATTAGAATCTTTCCATAAAGTGTTATTGTCCTATAAGTACCGACACGATTACTCTAATCTCACGTATCTAATTCTAATTGTGAATTAGAATCTTTCCATAAAGTGTTCTCGCCCTACAAGAACCCACACGATTACTCTAATCTCACGTATCTAATTCTAATTGTGAATTAGAATCTTTCCATAGAGTGTTCTCGCCCTATAAGTACCGACACTATTACTCCATTCATAACAATAACTGAATCTGGAAAAAGGACAGACACAGAACGAGGCCATAGTGAATATTACGTACAGGTCGATCGCCACAGAAGAAAAAAGGGTTGGGATCCACTATACTATATTGTTGTATTGTTTAAGAGGAAGTGCATTGTGACATTGGTGTGATTGACATTATGTCACTTGTATGAATTAAAATGATATCAATAGAATGGTAATAGTATTATTGATAGCATTATTAGGCTATTGTAATCAGTGAAATTACTCTTGCGCAATCTGTTATTGATATTAGTGGCTATAATGATGAAATTAATGTCATTAGTTTTATGTAACACCCAATATGGTGTTATTATAACCAAAAAAAGATTCCTAATTAAAAATATTACGACGGATTCACTTAGAGATTAATATTATCACTCGAGACAGCAATGATGATTGAGCTGTTTTATTATGCTGATGCAAG
>NW_020869190.1:926789-931789 GCF_003789085.1 Penaeus vannamei
GCTGATGAAAGGAGGAGTAGATGTGTGCGTTCGTGCTTGCTTCTGTGTATTCACGTGTTTATTTACTTGCTTGTTTGTGTATGAGTGAAAGATAAAATCTGTTTGTTTATATGTACACTTGCTTGTTTGTTTTTAATTGCTTGTTTGTTCTTATTTGCTTGTTTGTTTTTAATTGCTTGTTTGTTCTTAATTGATTGTTTGTTTTTAAATGCTTGTTTGTGTGTAAATATCCAAGTACAAATATATGTTTCCATGTACTAAATCCAAGTGTTTTCCTGTGTTTATAAGCGAGTACCTAAGTACAAGTGTATGTTTTCATGTATCAAATACGGTTGTTTTAGTCTTATAGATAATATCATCATCACCATCATCATCATCTTCTTCTTCTTCTTATCTCTCTTCTTCTCTCCTTCCTTCCTCCTTCTTCTTCTTCTTCTTCTTCTTCTTCCTCCTCTTCTTCTTTTCCATTATCATCTTCTTCTTCTTCTTCTTCTTTATCTTCTTCATCATCATGTATGCTTTTATGTGGGCGTGAAAGACCTTAGAGAGCGTGGGCGTCAGTATAAATTCCGCGGGCGCTTCGTACTCGACTTGTGGGCGTGAAGTAGCAGCTTCGGCAGTAAAGTTCTGGGGTTTCAGCCCTTCCTCTTTCTCCTCTCCCTCTTTCGCTTTTTTCTCTTCTTCTTCTTCCTCTTTCTCCTCTTCCTCTCCCTTCTCTTCTCCCTCTTTCGCTTTTTTCTCTTCTTCTTCTTCTTCCTCTTTCTCCTCTTCCTCTCCCTTCTCTTCTCCCTCTTTCGCTTTTTTCTTCTGCTTCTTCCTCTTTCTCTCCTTTTTTCTTCTTCTCCCTCTATCGCATTTTTCTCTTCTTCTTCTTCCTCTTTCTCCTCCTCCTCTCCCTTCTCTTCTCCCTCTTTCGCTTTTTTTTTTCTCTTCTTCTTCTTCTTCCTCTTTCTCTCCTTTTTCTTCTTCCTCCTCTTTCTCTTCTTCCTCTTTCGCTTTTTTTCTCTTCTTCCTTTTTCTCCTCCTCCTCTCTCTCTTTCGCTTTTTTCTCTTCTTCATTTTCCTCTTTCTCTCCTTTCTTTTCTTCTTCTTTCTCCTCTTTCGTCTCGTATTCCTTTGTCGCCTCTTTCTCTTCTTCTTCCTCTTTCACTTCCCATTCTTCTTCTTCCTCCTCTTTCTCCTCTTTCTGCTCCTTCTCTTCCTTCTTCTTCTTTTTCCTCTCCCCTCCCCTCCTTCTTCTTCTTCTCCTCCCCCCCCTCCTTCCCCTTCCTCTTCTCCTCTCCTCCTCCTCCTCCTCCTCCTCCTCCTCCTTCCCTCTCCTCCTCCTCCTCCTCCTCCTCCTCCTCCTCCTTCTCCTCCCCTCCTCCTCTCCTCCTCCTCCTCCTCCTCCTCCTCTTCCTCCTCTTCCTCCTCACCTTCCTTTCCTCCTCCTCCTCACGTATGTGGTATTAATAATAGTCATGGTATTGATAAGGGCAGTTTATAACTCCCCGATGACGCAAATAGCGTGCCTGTGCATGTGTGTGTGTGCTGTGTGTGTGTGTGTGTGTGTGTGTGTGTGTGTGTGTGTGTGTGTGTGTGTGTGTGTGTGTGTGTGTGTGTGTGTTGTGTTTGTGTGTGTGTGTGTGTGTGTGTGTGTGTGTGTGTGTGTGTGTGTGTGTGTGTGTGTGTGTGTGTGTGATGTAGATAGAAAGAGAAGGAGATCACGGCAGGGAAAGAGACAGAGACTCACGTGAGAGAGAGAATGGCAGAAAAAGAGGGAGGGGAGATAAAACAGGAAAAACGAATAAAGGAGAGGAACGCATAGAGGGTTTGAAGAGGTGTTTGCGCATCGATCCTCCTTCACATGCTATCCAAATCCGTTTAGATGAAAGTGAGAGGATCCCCTGCTGTCTTCTCACGTGTCGAGCCTCTTCGATTTTGTTTTTTTTCTATAACGCACCAGTCTTCTTTAAAAGCTTATTAGATTCTATTATATGACACGTAATCGGAATGATATTATGAAAGGCGGTGTATTTAGTATAAGATTCATAGACGACGAATATTATCAAGCATTGTATTCGAAATACCATTTAAAAAGAAATAAAGATATTATTATTTTTTTCACTTTCACTATAACTGAATCTCGTCAGAATGGCAGCAGTCTATTGATATTGATTTATAGATATCGCAGACATCCAGCGGGATTTTGAATATTTAAAGGTAACGGTTTTATCGGAGACATTTCTCCCTTAGAAAACGGTGCAAAATAGGGTACACTTTCCTATTTTTAATTAATTAATATTTCTCTCCCCTCCTCACTCTTTCATTACTGGTGAGTAAGAATTATTGTTTTTTTTTATTAGCTTCTCGTATCGTACACAGCTAATTAATTTCGCCGAAACACAAGAGAGAGAGAGAGAGAGAGAGAGAGAGAGAGAGAGAGAGAGAGAGAGAGAGAGAGAGAGAGAGAGAGAGAGAGAGAGAGAGAGAGAGAGAGAGAGAGAGGAGGGAGAGGGAGAGACTCTTATTACTGTTCTCATCAAAGGCTTTTCATTAACCGAAAGTCATGGTGTCTCTCTGTGTGATTCGCACAACGGTGTTATAGACGAGATCAAAGACTGTTTTTTTTTTTTTTTTTTTTTTTTTTTTTTTGTCTATCTCGCCCTCCTCCCCTCCTCCCCTCCCCTCCTTCCCTCCTTCCTCCTTTGTCCTTTTGTCTCTCTCTCGCTCCCACTTCTCTCTCTTCTCTTCTCTTCTCTTCTCTTCTCTTCTCTTCTCTTCTCTCTCTCTCTTCTTCTCTTCTCTTCTTCTCTCTTCTCTTCTCTTCTCTTCTCTTCTCTTCTCTTCTCTTCTCTTCTCTTCTCTTCTCTTCTCTTCCTTCTCTTCTCTTCTCTTCTCTCTCCTCTCTTTCTCTCTCTCTCTCTCTCTCTCTCTCTCTCTCTCTCTCTCTCTCTCTCTCTCTCTCTCTCTCTCTCTCTCTCTCTCTCTCTCTCTCCTCCCTCCCCTCCCTCCCTCCCTCCCTCCTCCCTCCCTCCTCTCCCTCCCTCCCTCCCCCTCCTCCCTCTCTCCTCCTCCTCCCCCTCCCCTCCTCCTCTCTCCTCTCTCTCTCTCTCTCCCTCTCTCTTCCTCTTTCCTCTCTCTCTCTCTCTCTCATATTTATTTTCTTATTTTTTTATTTTTTTTTTTGTTTTAGACGAGAGGAAGTAAAAAACAATATACAATATTTGCGATCTGTCAGAAATGTCACCAGAGTAAAACACTTGACGGTCTAATTACGCAGAGAACTAACTTCATACCCCCTCCCCCCCCCTCCAAAAAAAAAAGGAAAAATGAAGTGCATTTTCTTGCATCTCACGTTTATTTTACATTATGATGCATTTTGCGAATTGTCTCCCAGTATCTAGACGGGGGAAGGGGAAACGAACGTAAAAAAATATTTCTGCAATTGTCACGGGATTATTGTTCAAAATATGTCATGTCACTTATGCCAGCTTTAACGACAATAGTTTTGAATTTCTAGCTGTAAAGAATTCATGGTAATCATGGTATATAAATATATATAAAAAAAGAAATAATTACATACGTGTTCCTACGCCTGAAATAATAATATTAATAATAATGTTGATAATAATAATAATAATAATAATAATAATAATAAATATTTTCCCGGACAAACTGTATGAGCCCGTTGTCCTTCCCATGACAAAATTTTATAAAATAGAATATAAGACAAAATAAGATACAGCGTATGTTCCCTTCTTCGATATAATATTTAACAGCATATGTCCCCTTCTTCGATATAATATTTAAGCCCGTATTCTTTCCCTCGACAGACCAACATAACGAAATATGTGGCAGTCAACATGGCGACGGCCCACCCTCATGTGGATCCTGATGGGACAGTCTACAACATGGGGACTTCATTTACCGGAAACAAGGGTCCCACTTACAACATCATCAAATTCCCGCCAAAGAAGACACTGCCTGATGGTGTGTTTTATTTGTTTATTTGTTTGTTTTTTGCGATTTGAACTTTCTTTTCTCTCTCTCTTTTTCTTTTTTTTTCTTTCTCTTTCTTTCTTTCTTTCTTTCTTCTCTCTTCTTCTCTCTCTCTCTCTCTCTCTCTCTCTCTCTCTCTCTCTCTCTCTCTCTCTCTCTCTCTCTCTCTCTCTCTCTCTCTCTCTCTCTCTCTCTCTCTCTCTCTCTCTCCCTATCAGTCTATCTTTCTCTACTCTATTCTCTTCTCCCTCTCCCTCCCCAACACTATCCTCCTCACCCCCTTCTCCCAATCCTTTGCCCCTCTCTCAAACAACAACAAAATAAAACAAAAAATGCACCCAACCATAACCCCTCCTCCTCCTCCTCCTGCTTCTCAGGAACTCTACCCCCCCCCCAAAAAAAATAAATAATAAAAAATAAAAAGATTATTGAATTTAACCCTCTTCCTCTTCTCCTCCTCCTCTCAGGGATACTATATACTTACCTCCTCTCTTCCAAAAATGCTAACAATAACGATGACAAAAATAGATAAATAGATAAAAATACCCAGCCATACCCCCCCTTCCCCTTTCCCCCTGTCCTTCTCCTCCTCTCATGGAAACTACATACACACACTCCTCTCCCCCCAAAAAATGCTAATAATGACAATGACAATAACAAAATTAGATAAATAAATAAATAAAATACCCCCCCCTCCTCCTTCCTCCTCCCAGGGAAGGTCCTGAACTCCTTCGACCAGGCCTCCATAGTGGCGACGGTCCCCTGCCAGTGGAAGATGCGCCCCTGCTACTTCCACGCCTTCTCCATGACGGACAACTACTTCATCCTGGTGGAGCAGCCCCTGGGGGTGTCCGTGCCCAAGTTCCTGCTCTACCACTTCAGCGGCAGGGCGCTCGCCAAGGCCATGGACTGGATGCCCAACGAGAAGGTGGGGTGTTCGAGTTTATATGTATGTGCATAAATGTATGTATGTATGTATATATATATATATATATATATATATATAATATATATATATA
>NW_020869190.1:949289-951789 GCF_003789085.1 Penaeus vannamei
CATAGTACACCTAAGTGTGTATATAGCGTTTAATTAACCTAGGATAAAAATACTTTTTTCAGTGAGATATTATTAATAATTCTCTCTCACTCTCTCTCTCTCTCATTCCCCCTCTTTCTGTCTGTCTATCTCTCTCTTTTACTCCTTTCCGCCCTCTATATTTCCTTCTCAGTCCCTTCTCTATTTTCCTACTCCCTCCTTCATTTCCTTCTTTTTATATCTATTTCCTTGTTTCTTCCCTCCATCCTATCCTCCCTCTCCCTCCACCTCTTCCCACTTTCTCTCTTTCGTTGCATTTCCTTTATTCCTACTTCCTTCCTTCGTTCCCTTCATCCTCTCCCTCTCTCTCCATCCCTCTTTTCATCTATCTGTCCATCGATGCCTCCCTCCGTCCATTCTTCTTTCACACTCCATCCCTTCCTTCCTCCCTGCCTCTCTCCACCCAGCCCTCCCTCCCTCCTACCCACCTATCCTCCCTCCCTCCTCCCTCTTCCCCACCCTCCTTCCCCTCTTCCCCTCCTTTCTCCCCACCCTCCCTCCCTTCCCTCCCCTCTCCCTTCATTCCCCACCCACCCCCTCCCTCTTTCCATTCCCACCCCCCTCTCCCTCCCTCCCTCCCCACCCTCCTCCCTATCCTCCCATCCCCATACCCCCCCCAAAAAAAAAAAAAAAAAAAAAAACAAATCAAAGAAGACTTACTTGGTGATTTGGGTTGAGTCCCAGCTTCTCCAGGCATTCCTCGGGGGAGACGCCGCACGAGGTACACTGGTGCATCCACCTGTGCTCCTCCAGGTGTAAGCGCTCCCTGGCTGCGTCCTGAGTGCGTGGGGGAGAGAGAGAGAGGTGTGAGTGAGGGGGCGCGAAAGGTGGGGGGAGATAATCACAAACACATACACGCACATACACCCAAAACACGCATACACATACACCCAAAACACGCAGATACACACACATACACACAATAATGACACAAATAAATAATAGTAATGATAAATAAAGGGAATAAAAATAAAATGAATAAAACAAAAAAGTAGATAAATAATAATATTAACAATAAGATAAGAAATGAAAATAATAATGATAAATAAATAAAGACCCTTTATGAATAGGAATAGTAAGATCTAAAAAGAAAATAATAATGAATAAATATATAAACACCCTTTATGAATAGGAATAGTAAGAAAAAAGGAAAATAATAATAATAATAAATAAATAGACCCTTTATGAATAGGAATAGTAAAACAAAAAAAAGAAAAAGAAAAATAAAAATAATAAACAAAATAAACACCCTTTATGAACAGGAATAGTAAGACAAAAGAAAGAAAATAATAATAATAAATAAATAGACCCTCTATGAATAGGAATGGATATGAATAGAGATGGAAATGGAATCGCGCAGGGCCGTCGAGCGGTGTAAATGGAATGGAGCCAAATTATGAATAAAGCAGGAAGCGAGAATGAAAGAGGAGGGGGGGGGTGTAGGTGCGAAATCCTCACTATAGTAAAAAAAAAAAAAAGAATAAAAAAAAATAAAAAAGGTAAATTGATATAAGAAATAGGTAAGTGAATGAATAGATAAAATAATTAATTAATAAACAAACAAACAATAATAAATAAGTGAATAAATGAATAAAATTATTAATAAACAAAAAAATAGATAGATAAATAAAAGATACAATAGATTAAATTTAAAAAAACTGAATCGAGTAAGAGATTTATTTATTCATTTAGTTATTTAAGAATGAAAAAGCTTCGACGGGAAATCCTTTTTTTCTTTTTTTTCTTTTTTTTTTTTTTTGGAAATGCAAACCAGAAATGGAAATAGGTTCATGTTTGTTTTCAGTCGCACAACACCGTGGATTTTTTTGTCTTTTATTGTGTCTTATTTTTGGCTTTTATTTTGTTATTTTGTCTTTTTTTTTTTTTTTTTTTTTTATTTTTTTTTTGTGTGTGTCTTTTATTTTGGCTTTTATTTCGTCTTATTATTTTTTCTTTTTGTGTGTTTTTATTTTTGGCTTTATTTTTTGTGGCTTTATTTTTTGTTATTATTGTCATAATTTCGTTTTATATTTTCTTTTTTATTACGATTGTCATCCTTATCCTTTTCGTTTTTCTTTTTGATTTTTGTCATCATGTTTTATATTCCTTTTTATTATTATTATTGTCATTATTTCGTTTTCCATTTTTCTCTTTTATTACTATTGTCATCCTTATCATCTTCGTCTTTCTTTGTTTTTGTTATTCTTTGTCATCATGGTTTATATTCCTTTTTATTATTATTATTGTCATTATTTTGTTTTCTTTCGGCGTTTTATATTCTGTTTGTGTGTAATTATTTTATCTATTTTTCTCTCTTTTTCCATGTTTTGGTTCTTCGTTTATCAGTTAAATCCGCTTTCCTTCCATTCTTTAAAGAGAAAGAAGAAAGAAAAAGAAAGAAAGAAGGGAAAAGGAAAGAAGAAAAAATAAAGAAAGAAGAAGAAAAAAAAGAGAAAATTAA
>NW_020869190.1:956789-959289 GCF_003789085.1 Penaeus vannamei
AGAAAGAGAGAGACTGATAGAGAAACAGAGATAGATATTAGATAGATAGAGAGAAGAAGAGAGAGAGGGAGAGGGAGAGGAGAGGGAGGGAGAGAGAGAGAGAGAAGGGGGGGAGAGGGAGAGAGAGAGAGAGGAACAATGATATTAAAAAAGACAAACAAAGAGAGAGAGAAACAAAGGACACGCTGTATAAAGGAAAGAAAGAAAAAATAAAGAAAAAGGCAAGCGAAAGAGATATATAAAAAAAGAACATTTAGAAAGAGTAATAAAAAAGTAAAGAAGAGGAAGGAGGAGAAAAGCGAGAACGTGGAGTAAATGAAGACGAAGAAAAAAAACAGCAGCAACAATAAGAAACAAAAACTAAAATAAAAAAGATAAAAATAAAAAAACAGACGAAACACATTCATTAATATCTCTCAGGAGAGAGAGAGAGAGAGAGAGAGAGAGAGAGAGAGAGAGAGAGAGGAGAGGAGAGAGGAGGGAGAGGGAGGGAGGGAGGAGAGAGAGAGAGAGGAGAGAGAGAGAGAGAGAGAGAAGGAGAGAGAGAGAGAGAGAGAGAGAGAGAGAGAGAGAGAGAGAGAGAGAGAGAGAGAGAGAGAGAGAGAGAGAGAGAGAGAGAGAGAGAGAGAGAGAGAGAGAGAGAGAGAGAAAGATTGCTTCTAAATATAGGCACAGAAAAAAAAATAGAAGAGAAGGACATGGAGCTAAAAATAGATTTCCTTAGGTAATCAATCCTATGAAATGTTGTCAACAGCTTTCACTCTCCGGTGATGACGTCAAGAAGGGACAAGGAGGGAGGAGGGAGGGAGGAGGAGGAAGAACGGAAGGGGGGAGGAGGGAGGGAGGAAAAACGGAAGGGGGGAGGGAGGGAGGAGAGCGGAAGGGAGAAGGGAGATGAGGGGGAGGGAGCGGTAGAAAGGAATGGAGGGGAGAGGGAGGGAGGAGGGAGGGATGGAGGGGAGGGAGGAGGGGAGGGGGATGGGAGGGAGGGAGATGAGGAAGAGATAGAAAGAAATGGAGGAGAGAGGAGGGAGGGAAGGAGAGGGAAAGGAGGAGGAGGGTGACAAAGACGAAGAGATGAGAGAGATATAAAACGATGGAGGGAAGGAGGGAAGGAATGGGGACGGAAGGGAGGGGAGGGAGGGAAGAGAGAGGGTGACAAAAGGAAGAGATAAGAGAGAGATCTGAAGGAATGGAGGGAAGAGGGGGGAAGGAGGAAATGGAGGTGAGGGAGGGAGGAGGGAGAGGAGGGTGACAAAGACGAAGAGATGAGGGAGAGATAGAAAGGAATTGTGGGAGGAAGGGAGAGGAGGAGAGAGAGAGAGAGAGAGAGAGAGAGAGAGGAGAGAGATAGAGAGAGAGAGGAAAGGGGGGGTGGGGGTGAGAGCAAGGAGGTATAGTAAGAAAAGAAAATAAACAAGTAGAAAGAGAAAAGGAGAAAGAGGGAAGAGGGAGAGACAGAATAAAAGAGGAAGAGGGCGGAGAGAGAATTAAAGAGGGCGAGGGGAAAGACAAGTGGAAAACAATAAAAAAAGAAAAAGGAAATGGAGAAGAATAAATAAGAAGGTAAGGATGTGAAGAAGAAAAAAAAAAAAAAAATCATAAGCCCACAAAAAAATTTAAACTCCCCTTCCTTGAGCCATCACTCCCCCCTCTCTCTATCCCACCATACCCCCACTCTCTCTCACCCCCCTTCCCCCCGTCTCTCACTTATTCCTCCCTACCCCAATCTCCCCAACCCCCTCTCCACCGCCTCCCCCCACTCTCTTCTTCCTCCCCCACTCTCTCTTCCTCCCCCACCACTCTCTTCCTCCTCCACTCTCTCTTCCTCCCCCTTCCTCTCTACCACCCCACTCTCTCCTCCCCCCCCCCCATCCTGCAACCCCCTCTCAACCCCAACCTGATAACTAGATTCCTAGGCCTCCTCAACACCCTACTTCCTTCAAGCCTCCTTAGCCTCTCCACACACACATAAATTCCCCAAGCCCCCCCCCCTATCTTTATCCTCCCTACCTTACTGCCCCCCCCTCATCCCCCATCCTACTGTTCCCCCAGCCCCCCCCCCCATCCTCCCCACTCTACTGTTCCCATCCCCCCCCTCCCACCCCCTGCACACCACCCCCTCCCCCACCCGTCCCCACCCCTGCTCATCAGGCGAGCGACAGGTTCTCTCTGTCTGTCTGTCTGTGTCTATCTGTCTGTCTGTCTGTCTCTCTGTCTTTTTTCCCTTTCTTTCCTCTTTCTCTTTCTCTCTTTTGAAAACGATCCAAAATATGAAATTCCTCACAGAAAATATTTTAAAAGAAGTGATAAAATGTGAAGAGATTGATAAAGGGAAGAGTGGAAGAAGGGGGAATAAGGTAAGAGATAGGCAATAAAATAATAATTAAAAGAGTAGGAGGAGGAATAAGGAGAAGGAGGAGGAGAAGGATGAGGAAGAGGAAGAGAAAAAGAAGAAAAAAAAGAGGATATGGAGGAGGAGGAGGAGGAAAAGGAGAAG
>NW_020869190.1:964289-965900 GCF_003789085.1 Penaeus vannamei
TCCCGGGAATTTGGGGAGGATTAGTGGATATCCAGGAAGTCGGGGAGAGGGAAAGAGAGAGAGAGGATTGGGGGGAGAGGGAGGGGAGGGAGGAAGAGGGAGGAGGAGGGAGGGGAGGGAGGGGAGAGGGGGAGGGAGGGGAAGGGAGGGAGGGAGGGAGTGAGGGAGAGGGAGGGAGGAGGGAAGGGGGAGAGGGGAGGGAGGGAGAGGGGAGGGAGGGGAGGAGTGAGGGAAGGGGAGGAGAGGGGAGGCGAAGGGGAGAGAGTAGGAGAGGGAGGGAGTGGAGGAATGGAGGGGAGGGGAGGCAGAGTGAAGAGGCAGGGGAGGCGGAGAGTGGAGAGGAGGGAGGGAGAGAGAAAGTATGAGGGAGAGGGAGGGAGGGTGTGGGTGCTTAATCTAGATTTATATACTTCGGTGCTCATAATAAATGAAAGTATTATTTTTCTTATTACAATTAGTACGTCACTAATAATAATAATAGTACTATATGACCTTTGATGTCTAGCATAGTTATTTGTTTAAAACATTAGCACTAATAATAATAACAATAGTAATATTAACAATAAAAATAAACAATAATTAATAATAATAATAATAACAATAAATAAGATACAGTAATAACAATAACAATAATGATAACAACAAATATAGGTTTAGGTGCTAATAGAAAATGAAATAATGATAATAATGATAACAATAATAATAATAACAAACAACAACAATAATAATAATGATAAATGTCAATAATGAAAATCAACTGAAGATTCAAACAAAAATTTTCCTCAGTTTTCGAGTCGCATATACCATATAGCAATGATATAATGAATCTAACGTGAGGTGGCAACAGTGATAATGAATTTTAATAAAGTAATGAAATTAAATTAAATCAAACTGAGTTCTTTAATCCCTCTTTTAAAAACCCCTATTTGCAACTTCCACTGCTAAAATCTCTATCTCAAAAATATATAAATACAAATCCTTATATCAGAATCACTATTATATCAAATCCTCTAGTAAAATTCTCTCTATAGTAATCAGAATCCCTGCCTTGGAAATCCTTCTTACACACTAAAAATCCCTCTGATCCAAAAATCCCTATTTCCAAAAAAATCCAATTCTCAAAAAAAAACTACATTAAATTCACATTAAAATAAAATAAAATAAAATGAATAAATAAATAATAATAGATAATAATGATAATATAAACCTTACATTAAATCCCTATTTTAAAAAAATCCCATTCTCAAAAAATATAATAATAAATAAAAATCCCTACCTTAAAAACAAACAAACATCCCACAAGCGTTTAATCAAACAACAACCAACAGCAACAAAAAAAAATAAAAAACAAATTAATTTAAAATGACAGTTGTAACTCTCGAGCCCAAGTACCACTTCCTGCCCAATCCCCAATCACTTCACGCGGGTCTAAATCACTAGGAGGATTTACAACACCTTGAGGAGTTCTGCTGAAGAGTGTGAGTTGCGAGTCTCCGAAAGGAGGGAGATCGCTGAGGCTTTGGAGGTGAGAGAAAGAGAGTGAGTGGGAGGGTGAGACCCATGGTGAGGAAAAGAGGGGAAAACGGACCAGGGAGGGAGAGGAAGAAAGAT
>NW_020869190.1:993247-995747 GCF_003789085.1 Penaeus vannamei
ATAATGATAATAATAACGATAATAATAATAATAATAATAATAATGATACTAATAATAGCAATAATGATCATAATGATGATGATGATGAGATGATGAAAATGATAAAATTAAAGTTACACTGCGTGTTTGTATACTTAGAGGCTTAAGGCAGGGTGCCGAGAGAAGAGCTGTGGCATTGTAAGAGGAAGTCAGGAGTGGCAGAGAAGTATGTGAAGGTGGTAAGGGACAAGCATGACGAGAGCGAAACAGCAGTGCGGTGAGCAGCAGGGATGGCCGAGGGTTTCAAGGTGGAGGCGGGTTTGCACCAAAGGTCGACATTGAGTCCTTTCTTGTTTGCATTGGCGATGGATAGGTTGACAGATGAGATTAGACAGGAATCTCCGTGGACAATGATGTGGGCGAACGACGCTGTGTTATGTGGTGAGAGCCGGGAGGAAGTTGAGGAGGAGCTGGAAAGATGAAGATGGGCGCAGGAGAGAAGGGGAATGGAAGTAAGCAGGAGTAAGACGGAGTGTCTGTGTGCAAATGGGAGAGATGGCGGGGAAACTAACAATAACAACAATAGTTAATGATAATGATAGAAGTAATAACGATAATAATTACCATATTATGAATAAGGAAAATAATAATAATAATAATAATAATAATAATAACAATAATAGTAATAACAACAAGCACAACAACAATAATAATGATAATAAGGATGATGATACAAATGATAACAGTAACATCAAAAACCATTTTATTAATAAAGATAAGAATAATTATTATTATCATTGTTATTATAATATTGATAGTAATAATAATAACAATAACAATAGTAACACAAATAATGATGATGATGTTTATATTATTGGCAGTGATAATAATAATAAAAACAATAATAATGATAGTAATAATAATATTAATAATGATAAGTATCATTATAGTATAGATTAAAATAATATTAAACATGAAAATAATAACAGTGATAATAATAATAACAATAATAATAATCATTTTTATTGTAATGATTATTATTGTTATTATTATATTATTATCATTATCAGTATATTTATCATTATTTTTTATTATTATCATCATCATCATCCTTATAACATTATTGATAATAATAGCAATAATAATGATAATAATAATAGTAATAGTAATGAAAATTATAATAATAATAGTAATAGCAGTGATAATAATAATAATAATAATAATAATAATAATAATAATAATGATAATAATAATAATAATAATAATAATAATATAACAATAAATAGATATAACAATAAAAAATAATAATAATGAAAGTGATAATAATGATAATAACAATAACAACAAAAACAATAACAATAATGATTATAATGATGATAATAATAATAATAATATAATAATAATAATAATAATAATAATAATAATAATAATAATAATAATAATAACAATAATAATAGGAAGTGATACGTACACAAATATATAAGTTAAGCGTATGTGGTCGTTCCGAATTTGAGCATATATATATATATATATATATATATATATATATATATATATATATATATATATATATATATATATATATATGCACTCACATTCACAGTCACCTCTTACTCATTCTCGCTTGTTCTTTTCCTCTCTCTTCCTATCATTATAAAGATCATTGTTTTTTGCAGCAACTGAGGGTAAGCAGTTATTACAAGGAAATGCACATATGTAGCTAATATGGCTAACGCATTCCATGGTAAACATATCAAAATATCATGTATGTGAGAAACGATTTTTCATTCATATGTGATAATGTTTTAATGATTTTTTCCCTCGGTGTAATACGCTCCAGTCCATTCGAACGTAGTACAAGAATGTTAACAAAATCTTGTTACCCCTTGTGTTGTCCAACGAAAACGGGTGTACCAGGTATAAGTGCAACCGATTGTGTAACCCAGCTATGTTTGTTCTATATTACAAAAATGTGTATGCTAATACTATTCTTTGTATCTATTATTATATTCTACATGATTTACTTAAACTTCCTTGTTTGTCACATTCGCATCTTCACTCACACATATATGCATATGCGCATGATCATGTCTTTACCTTATTATTCATTTCTTCTTGTCAGATTAGACATTGTAATGTTGTCTGTCCTTTTCCACAAGAGCTTTGAATGAATTCTGTGTGTGTTGAGGGAGTGTTTGTTTCCTTGGTTTGGACAAATGAATTCTGTGTGTGTTTTGGTCTAATAATTAAAATACGCGTCCTGGTTCGTAAAAGGGTGTAAATAGCTCACTACCATCATTGTGGAAAGGAGCGACAGCAATGTATGTTTGTGTGTGTGTGAAGTGTGGTTGTGCAAATGAGCTGAAGTGAGGTAAGCGTGATTAGAATTTCGAGGAGAGGGACCTAAAATCAAAGTATTATAAAAATTATATATTTAATTAATAAAATCAAAGATAAAACAAAACACGGCACTGTAAAGCACAAACACTACAACACAAGATAAACATAGAACAAACATAAA